>JADLZN010003745.1:0-161684 GCA_018155175.1 Sinocyclocheilus anophthalmus
TGAGTGTGTGTGAGTGTCTGTGTGGTGTGTGTGTGTGTGTGTGGGAGTCGTGAGTGTGTGAGCGGTATGTGTGTGTGTGTGTGTGTGTGGAGTGTGTGTGTGTGTGTGTGTGTTTTTGTATGTGTGTGTGTGTGTGTGTGGGTGAGAGAGAGTGAGAGAGTGTGTGTGTGGTGGGTGTAGAGAGAGTGTGCGTGTGTGTGTGGTGTGGGTGAGAGTGTGTGTGTGTGTGGGTGTGTGAGTGGTGCTGAGTGGTGCGAGAGATTGTGCGTGGTGTGTTGAGAGTGTGGTGTGAGTGAGCGTGTGCGCGGTGTGAGGATGGTGTGTGTGGTGCATGTGTGTGTGTGTGTGTGTGAGAGAGATGAGAGAGTGTGTGTGTGTGTGTGTGAGAGAGAGTGGGAGTGTGTGTGTGTGTGTGAGAGTGGTGTGGTGGTGTGTGTGGTGAGGTGTGCGTAGGGAGAGAGAGGTGGTGTGTGTGTGAGGACGAGAGTGTGTGTGGTGGTGAGAGAGAGGTGTGTGTGTGAGCTGTGTGTGAGAGGGTTGTGTGTGTGTGTGTGTGGTGTGAGGGGCGCGGTGTGAGAAGTCTGGTTATGCAAAGTCAAGGTCTGTTTGCGCAAGCTGTTATTACCAAGTCAAGTCTGTGTTACCAAGTCAAAGTCTGTTCCTGTCAAGTCTTATGGTTGTCTTATGTAAATAAACGGCACTTGGGTTCTCACTCAACTGCCTCAGGGGATTAATCGTACACTCAATTGCAAGCATAAAGCTTTCCCAGTTAAGTGTTATGATGATGATGATTGATTGATTGATTGATTGATTGATTGATGATTGATGGATTATATTGAACATGTTCTCCCTCTAAAACTGCGGGTTGTTGTCAACCCATGTGGTCAAAATGGACAATCCAAACTGTTGGGTTTAAAAAAGTAATTTAAAAATGGAACCAAACAGTTGGGTTAGTCCCAATATTGGACCAACATGGGTGACAACAACCAGCATTTTTAGAGTGTACCATTTTAGGCATAGTCCGGAGCCTGCATTTATATTTATTCGCCCTTTTGAAAATATTTAATGTGAACAAAATCACATGAGAGTATATGGAAGCTTGTTTATGCAACAGGATAAAAAATAGTTAATTGCAATTTTTATCTCACAATTCTGAGTTTACATCTCTTAATTCTGACTTTTTCAGAATTGCGAGATAAAAACTAAGAAATGTGAGAGTCATAATCATCTTTTTTTTTTTATTCCACGGTGGAAAATAATTATTAGAATTGTGATATGCAAACTCAGAATTTCAAAAGTCAAACTTGTGAGGTCAGATTTCTAAGGAAATTGCGTAAACCCACATTTACGAGTTTATACTTGCACATGGAGACATAGAGCAATTATGATGAAAAAGTCAGAATTTTGAGATAAAAACTCACAATTAGCAAAAGAAAAGTCACAATTACCTTTTTATTACAAGGTGGACACAAGCTTCATTTTAAAACAAAACCAAGTAGGTTTATACAGAAAAAAAAATTAATCAAAATTTCAATGTATTTAAAAATTGTTCTACAATGTATGTTTTAAAGTTTATTTATTACTTTAATTTATTTATTAATTTTTAGCAGTGTTGATAATAGTAAAAGTAAATCAGAAGCATCTAAGAATCTGGATTTTGCCGCACACGTTGTCTCATGTATTCGCTTTAAACAAATGTAGGCTACCATATCTACACGGAAATGCAAGAAAACCCCACTGCCCTGCTATCAAGCCCTCAGAAACAGGCTACAAGCGAAAGATGGTAAATGAGTGTAAGGAAGGACATATTAGGGCAACAGCTTGATCTATGACTCTATCCCTGCCTTATCACTGAAGGTATATTCTCTCATTGCATGCAAGTTGGTATGAAGGCAGGGAAGCAGTGATTCGGTCAGAGGAGATATGGAGAGAGGAAGTGTTGCCAAAAGAAGTGATTTTCTCCTGAAGATCCCTGCGTTCGATTAGCCGAGTCATTTAAACCATATCTTCAGATCTTCCCTCAAGGACAAGCCAACACTCTGGGGAGTTGAAATGTGCATGCATTTCTGTCGCACATCGAACAAGCCCGATTGAGTCATAATATTTGCCAACGACGATAAGAGGGTCTAGATAAAATTCTTGCAAATAATTTCCTCCATATTTGTACAAAGGGCATCGGCTGGTTTTAATTGCTGCGATATAATGTCCAAGCGAGCACATCAGGAAAGAATGCTGGCCGCTTGCGTAGTGAATTCGTTGAGCTAGCATGAGTTCATGAAAAGCTTCTGAGAGTGCTCTGTATTTCTCTTGAAATTTAGATGGAGAGGTAGTGTTTAGAATAAACAGGAAATATTTCATTCAGAACTACAAAACTATATGGAAGCCCATTTACATCTTTGAGTAAATAAATAATTGAGACTTTGGATTTCACAATTGTGTCTGTATTCCTTAGAGTTTAGAATGTTTTACTTTTTATGTATACAATATATAAAGTATAATTTGTAACACCACTCAAATTTTGGGGTAAAAAGTTTTTTTTTTAAGATTATTTTTATACCATTATTTTAATTTTTTTTTAAATTGTATTATACATTTTATTCATTTTAAAAATAAAATTGCGTTCTTGAATTTTCACTTAATCATAAATATAGCAGTATTATACACCACAACTATGAAGCAGCTCAGGAGTCCACATTTATAATAGAATGTTTTCGACAACTCAGCTTTGCCACACAGGAATAATTGATTGTAAACAGAAAACTGTTATGTTTGAATTGCAAAAATATTACAGTATTACTGTATTTTTATCAGATAAAGGCAGCCTTGGTGAGCACAACAGACATTTAAAAATCCTACAAACCCCAAACTTATGATTGGTATTGCATCTCATGATTTTATTTTTTCACAACTGTGACTTTTTAAAAAAAATTTCCCCCACAATTTTCGATTTATATCTTGCACTCCAAGAGAAGTCTGTAAAAAAATTGGGCTCAATGTACAGCTAATATGAAGGAATTTTTGTATTGGCTTTTTCCATACTGATTTTTCCCCCCGTTGTTTTGCCCATATTTTGAATCATTGTGTTGCGTTTTAAGGTTAAAGGAAATGTCTGTAAACTTAACTTAAACTTCCTGGCAGAAAAAAAAGTACCTTTTACGTTTTTCTACAGATTTTTGCTTACAGTGCACCATGTAACTTTATATCACAAAATTATGACTTTATGTCTTATTTTAAATTTAATCTCAATTGAATTTTCATCAAAAGACAGGGGAGGTTTTCTTTTGAATAGAAAAACCTGCTGAAAAATTGTATTTGGTGACACCAGCAGCTCCAAAAAATTGTCCACTTTACATTTAACTCTCGTCTTGACGTGTGCAGTCAACCATTACTGACAACAGTACAGCAGCTGTACCTCATGCAGTTAACTTCCGTGACCGAGAGGGTGCAGATGGCACTGCCTGTTAACAGTTGCGCATCAAAATTCTTTCCTAGTTTTGATTAACTCCTCTTTCCCTGTCTACATGTGTTCAGAAATGTCAACAAATGTCAAGGAAATGCCAAGGGCTGGTTTTGCCAGGCCACACTTCTGGTCGAGCACTGGCCTGTTCTCATCATTCCCCAGTTTTCGAGTGTCCGGGGACCTCAAAAGCCATGAGGAGTGACATTATCAGAATCAGCTCATCTGAGGATCAGAATCTTCCAAGCGCATTGGCCCTTAGGGTCATATGGTGAATAAGGATCCTGAGTGCAAGGCCTTGGTTAACCCTCCGAATCAATACAAAAGTGATTACATGGACAGTTTCGTGGAAACATACAGGGGTACGGAAAGATCAGACTCCCCTTAAATTTTATACTCTTTGTATAGGCAGCAACTTTGTAAAATCATTTTAAGTAAATTTTTACCCTCTAAGTACAAACAGACCCCATATTGACAGAAAACAAACACAGAAATGTGAAATTTTGCAAGATATAAAAAAGAAAAACGGAAAACACATGGTCCGAAAGTATGCGACCCTTTGTCAGTATTCGTAGAAGCCCCTTTTGATCTCACCAGCCATGAGTCTTTTTGGGAAGGATGCAACACGTTTTTCACACCTGGATTTGGGGATCCTCTGCCATTCC
The DNA here is from genome assembly GCA_018155175.1 of Sinocyclocheilus anophthalmus. NCBI lineage: Eukaryota > Metazoa > Chordata > Actinopteri > Cypriniformes > Cyprinidae > Sinocyclocheilus > Sinocyclocheilus anophthalmus. The sequence goes on from JADLZN010003745.1 coordinate 4,123, forward strand.
TTTTTGCAGATCCTCTCCAGTTCTGTCAGTTTGGATTGTAAACGTTGGTGGACAGCCATTTTTTTAGGTCTCTCCAGAGATGCTCAATGGGTTTAAGTCAGGGCTCTGGCTGGGCCATTCAAGAACAGTCACAGAGGTGTTGTGAAGCCACTCCTTAGTTATTTTAGCTGTGTGCTTAGGGTCATTGCCTTGTTGGAAGGTAAACCTTCGTCCAGTCTGAGGTCCTGAGCACTCTGGAGAAGGTTTTCGTTTAGGATATTCCTGTACTTGGCCGCATTCATCTTTCCTCGATTGCAACCAGTCTCAGTCCCTGCAGCTGAAAAACACCCCCAAAGCATTATGCTGCCACCACCATGCTTCACTTTTTGGACTGTATTGGACAGGTGATGAGCAATTCCTGGTTTTCTCCACACATACCGCTTAGAATTAAGGCCAAAAATTCTCTCTGGTCTCATCAGACCAGAGAATCTTATTCAGGTTTTTTTTTAGCAAACTCCATGCGGGCTTCATGTGTCTTGCACTGAGGAGAGGCTTCTGTCTGGCCACTCTGCCATAAAGCCCCGACTTTTGGAGGGCTGCAGTGATGGTTGACTTTAACTTTCTCCCATCTCCCGACTGCATGTCTGGAGCTTAGCCACAGTGATCTTTGGGTTCTTCTCTCACCAAGGCTCTTCTCCCCTGTTAGCTCAGTTTGGCCGGACGGCCAGCCGTAGGAAGAGTTCTGGTCATCCCAAACATCTTCCATTATGGAGGCCACTGTGCTCTTAGGAACCTAAAGTGCAGCAGAAATATTTTTGTAACATTGGCCAGATCTGTACCTTGCCACAATTCTCTCTCTGAGCCCTTCAGGCAGTTCCTTTGACCTCATAAATCTCATTTGCTCTGACATGCACTGTGAGCTGAAGGTCTTATATAGACAGGTTGTGGCTTCCTAATTCAAGTCCAATCCGTATATCAAAACAAGCGGGACTCAAAAAGCGGTGTAGGGAAACCATTCTAAGGATGATTCGAAGAAAATGGACCAGCACTGAGTAAAAATGAGTGTTTTGTCCTCAGCAAAGTGTCTGAATACTTAGGTCCATGTGATATTTCATTTTTTCTTTTTTATTAAATCTGCAAAAATTTCAACAATTCTTTGTTTTTCTGTCAATTTGGGGTGCTGTGTTTACATTAATGAGGGAAAAAAATTAACCTAAATGATTTTAGCAAATGGCTGCAAAAAAACAAAGAGTGAAAAATTTAAGGGAGACTGAATACTTTCCGTACCCACTGGATATAAGCGGTCAAGAGTTTTGAAAACTAAGATCAAAACTCACATGATCCTATTGAAATAAGTGCTGTAAGCGAGGAACAATCACCCAGTGAACAGTTCTGGCGAACAATGGGCGGGAGCGCTTTGCTAAATGACAACAGCATCTCAACAGAAGTGATACACCCCAATTGGTGTAAAATTTATTATATCTTTAACTTGACAACACATGAAGCAATGCACTTGCTACATGTAAGAGTGAGTGTACGCTTGTTAACAGTGTAATTTGCTGTATCCCTACAAAATAACTCAACCACCAGCATTAATGTCTAAACTGCTGGCCCCAAGGAAGTCGAGTGCACCCTGGAAGTGAATGCTCAAATTTGGCCAATTAGCCATTTCTCTCCCGGCATGTGACTCATTAGTGTTATAAAGTCTCAGGTGTGAATGGGGAGCAGGTGTGTTAAATTTGGTGTTAGCGCTCTCACTCTCTCATACTGGTCACTGGAAGCTCAACATGGCACCTCATGGCAAAGAACTTTCTGAGGATCTGAAAAAAATAATTGTTGGTCTACATAAAGATGGCGTAGGCTATAAGAACATTGCCAAGACCCTGAAACTGAGCTGAAGCACGGTGGCCAAGACCATACAGCAGATTAACAGGACAGGTTCCACTCAGACCGTCTCGCCATGGTCGACCAAAGAAGTGAGGAATGTGCCTCAATGTCAGATCCAGAGGTTGTGTTGGGAAATTGGATAGGAGGCGGCCAGCATTGCGCAGAAGGTTGAAGGGGGGGGTGTCAGCCTGTCCAGTGCGCAGACCATAAGCCGCACAACTGCATTAATGGTCGCATGGCTTTTCCTGACAGGAAGACTTATAAAGATGGATACACAAGAAAGCCCGCAAACGTTTGTTTGCTGAAGACAAGCAGACTAAGGGACATGGATTACTGGAACCATGTCCAGTGGTCTGATGAGACCAAGATAAACTAATTTGCTTCAGATGGTGTCAAGTGTGTGGCGGCAACCAGGTGAGGAGTACAAAGCCAAGTGTGTCTTGCCTACAGTCAAGCATGGGAGTGTCATGGTCTGGGGCTGCACGAGTGCTGCCGGCACTGGGGAGCTACAGCTCATTGAGGGAACCATGAATGCCAACATCCTTGACACCTACTGAAAGCGAGCATGATCCCCTCCTGCGGGAGAATGAGCGAAGGGCAGTATTCCAACATATAATGACCCCCCAAACACACTCAGACAACCACTGCCCTGCTAAAGAAGCTGAGGGTAAAGGTGATGTCTCCATCATGTGAAGGCCAAGCATGTCTCCAGACCTAAACGGAAGGTGGAGGAGCGCAAGGTATCTAACATCCACCAGTTCTGTGATGTCGTCATGGAGGAGTGGATGAGGACTCCAGTGGCAACCTGTGAAGATTTGGTGAACTCCATGCCCAAGAGGGTTTAGGCAGTGCTGGAAAATAATGGTGGCAAAATATTGACACTTTGGGCCCAATATGAACATTTTCATTTAGGGGTGTACTCACTTTTGTGGCCAGCAGTTTAGACATTCATGGCTGTGAGCTATTTTGAAGGGACAGCAAATTTACACTGTCATGCAAGCTGTACACTCACTACTTTACATTGTAGCAAAGTGTCATTTCTTCAGTGTAAAATATTTACAAAAATGTGAGGGGTGTATTCACTTCTGTGAGATACTGTATATATGAGTAAGTAAGAAACGGGGTCACACTCAACATGTGCCTTGTGGTCATTTGTATCATTAGGGTCAGAATATGTAAGAGGAGGGCAATGACACTGCATATGAAAAGCATGATTGATTTTCCTGCCGCCTCTGTCTGCCTCAGGTAACTAGGCTAACATGATGAACTAGTCTCTCTATTTACCCACTAGCCTCCATTGCTCTAGTTAGCTTGAATCCCACATGCAAAAACATTCTGGTCAAACCCAATAAATCTTACAAGTGCGAGAGATGAGAGTTCCTGGCTGTATCTGTGGATAATTTAATCTGGAGGTTTGCTTACTGAATTTATCCTCTGTAAAATATAATTCATTAAAATTATTAATAAATATTAGCTTTTAATGAACTTAAAATAATTCGAACAGTTTGATCATAAATGTAACCATTCGTGTCTATTACTGAAGATAACTTCTGATGTACTCAGTGATCTTATTAATCTTACAACGGGCGTAAAAAAACGAAAAAAACCTACTTCAGTGGTAATTTAAAACTGCAGACTAGATAAACAGATCCAACAACACACGGGCACAAGGGGAACACCCTGATCTACTACCCTGTGAGACACATTTGTATGGAAAGGACGAAAGATACTGTCAGATGTTTACAAAAAAGAAAAAAACATCATTCATTAAATTCTTTTCATTCGTTTAAGGAATTCTCATCAAGAGGGGTTGGTACAAGACTATTCTTCATAAATTTTATATTTGTTGCTGATCTTTCCAAGAGGAAACCCTTACTGAACTGAAGCAACTTACGTTTACCCGATTTACCACACAGCATTTTTATTTCTTTTTTTAGATGTAAAATGTATCAAATACAATACATCGGCTTTGAGAAATGCATATATGTTCATCTCTCAATCATCATCAGCATTACATTACGATTTATCCCTCCACACAGTAAAAAACACACAGAGCTTTGATCAGACTATGAAGCATTACATAGAAGTCATATATTAGGGCTACACAGCAAGACAACTGATATTTATATGCATTTTATTTTAGTATAGCTACTACTAAGCTATACTTTTGTACACAGGGGCATCTCAATAAATTAGAATGTCATGAAAAAAAGTTCATTTATTTCAGTAATTCAAAACAAATTGTAAAACTTATGTAATAAATAAATTCAATGCACACAGAAGTAGTTCAAGTCTTTGGTTCTTTAATTGTGATGATTTTGGCTCACATTAACAAAAACCCACCAATTCACTATATCAACAAATTAGAAAATGGTGACATGCCAATCAGATAACAACTCAAAACACTTGCAAGGTTCTCTGGAGCCGAAACATGCTCCTCTAGTTTTTGGTTCACTAGGCTACACAATCATGGCGAGGACTGCTGATCTGACAGTTTGTCCAGAAGACAATCATTGACACCTTCACAAGGAGGGTAAGCCACAAAAATTAATTGCCAAAGAAGCTGGCAGTTCACAAAGTGCTGTATCCAAGCATATTCATAGAAAATTGAGTGGAAGGAAAAAGTGTAGAAGAAAAATATGCACAACCAACCGAGAAAACCGCAGACTTATGAGGATTGTCAAGCAAAATCAATTCAAGAATTTGAAGGAACTTCACAAGGAATGGACTGAGGCTGGGGTCATGGCTTCAAGAGCCACCACACACAGACGTGTAATGGAATTTGCATACAGTTGTCTTTTTCCTCTTGTTAAGCCACTCCTGAACCATATACAACGTCAGAGGCGTCTTACCTGGGATTAAGGAGAAGAGGAACTGGACTGTTGCAGTGGTCCAAAGTCCTCTTTTTTCAGATGAGAGCAAGTTTTGTATATCATTTGGAAACCAAGGTCCTAGAGTAAGGGTGAAGAAGGGTGATGAAGCTCATAGCCCAAGTTGCTTGAAAACCAGTGTTAAGTTTCCACAGTCTGTGATGATTGGGGTGCAATGTCATCTGCTGGTGATGGTCCATTGTGCTTTTTGAAAACCAACGTCAATGCACCCGTTACCAAGAACAGAATTTGGGAGCACTCCTGTCCTTCTGTGACCAGCTTTGTGCAGATCTGATTTCATTTTCCAGCAGGATTTGGCACATGCCCACACTGCCAAAAGCACCAAAAAATTGTTAAATGACCATGGTGTTGGTGTGCTTGACCGGCCAACAAACTCACAGACCTGAACCCCATAGAGGATCTATGGGGTATTGTCAAGAGAAAAATGAGAAACTAGAGAACAAAAAATGCAGATGAGCTGAAGGCCACTGCAAAGAAACCTGGGCTTCCATACCACCTGAGCAGTGCCACAAACTGATCACCTCCCTGCCACGCCGAATTGAGGCAGTAATTAAAGAAAAGGAGCCCCTACCAAGTATTGAGTAATGAAAATGAGTAAATGAACATACTTTCCAGAAGGCAAACAATTCACAAAAAATGTTTTTTTTTTAGGGTCTTATAAAGTATTCTAATGTTGAGATAGTGAATTGGTGGGTTAAATGTGAGCCAAAATCATCACAAAAAAAGAACCAAAGACTTAAACTACTTAGTCTGTGTGCATTGAATTTATTTAAAAAACGAATTTCACAATTTGAGTTGAATTACTGAATAAATGAACTTTTCCATGACATTCTTATTTATTGAGATGCACCTGTCTTTCATAACTACTCATGATTCTTACAATACAATGATCAAAAGTAATTTTAAGCTATAAATACAGCAAACTTGCACCAAATGTGTATATTTGTTCAGTTTTTCCTCCTGAGTGGACCAGATCAGATAAGCATGATGAATATAGTGTACAGTATATGAAACTCCAATCCAACAAAGTTTGTCGATCAAGTCCAAAAAATGATAAACTGTCCAGGCTTCAAAGAGCACACACGCACTATAATAAAAGATAAAAGAAAGTTTGAGCACCAAATCAGATATTAGAATGAAGTCTGAGAGACTGAATACTGGAGAAAGGCTGCTGAAAACTTCCGCTGCCCACACAGAATTACATTTTAACATAGAAAAGAATTGTAAGAATATTTCACCACTAAGGGTTTTATTCCCATTAAAAAAAAATCTTACAGATTTAAACATTTTATATGAATGCGCTAGTTCTCCCCAAAAATGGAAAATCGGCAATTACTTAATCACCCTCATGGTGTTCCAAGCCGTAAGACCTCCGTTCATATTTGGAACACAAATTAAAGGGGTCATATGATGCTGCTAAAAATACATTATTTTGTGTATTTGGTGTAACAAAATGTGTTTATGCGGTTTAAGGTTAAAAAAAACATTATTTTCCACGTACTGTACATTAATGTTTCTCCTCTAAGCCCCGCCTTTTTAAAACGCGTCGATTTTTACAAAACTCATCGGTATGAAAAGCGAGGTGTGCTGTGATTGGCCAGCTATACAGTGCGTTGTGATTGGCCGAATAATTTAAGCGTGTGACGGAAATGTTACGCCACTCACCATACTGTTGATGCCGTGTCCGGCCAGAGCGATGAGACAAAAACATAAAACCCATTACAAACAAGGCATTCTTTGCATTTAGTGGGGACATAATTACGGATTATAATGATTTATACTGTCTTTTTACGCGTTGCAATGCATCGCGCCGCGTAAACATAAAACCCGTCTGCATTTGTGATCAGAGAAATAAAAAAAAGTGATATCTAATGCCCAAAACCGGTTTTAATCTCAGTGGCAAATCTTAAATGAAACGTACTTTCAGACCGTGAGTCAGAATGCCGGCATTGTAGTTCAAACTCTCCCGGATCAGTAAAAACAGTCCTCCATAAAATGGCTGACACATCAGTATTGGGTTAACTGTTCGAGAACAGGTGGTAAATCCAAATTAACCCTGATTTAGGTGTCCTATTTTGGAAGACCAACACTAAGTAGTCGCTTCACAACAAAAAACCGGCGGCCTGGTTGAGCGGAAGCCGCGGATTAGCGTTGATATGAGAGAGGCCGGCCAGAGTGAGCAGACGGAGGCGTGGGGGGTTGAGACGTCGCAGAGTGGCAGATCCACCGGAAGGAGCGGGCAACCACATGTGATGACCACGGGCTGGACTCTGCTTCGTCCACGCTGAAAGCCGATCCGGCGATCCACAGCAATAAGTTGATGTATTCCCTCAGCGACCAACACAGATCAGCTCCAGGCATGACGAAACAAATATCGTCCTCTTTTGGAAGACCAAAAAAGTAGTTTAGCTTTCACAACGAAAAACACAGCGTATTATGACATGGCGCAGGCGGCAACAATACATATCAGTGAAGAATAAAGGTAGCTTCTTTCTTTGTGTGCACATTTGGGCGGCATTTTGCTAATATTTCCACATAGTGATGTAGTTATGTGGGGGCGTGTTAGAATGAGCCTTTTTTAGGTAGGTGTGGTTGACTCTTAATTTATAAAGAATATCTCTTTGGATTAAAACTTTAGTCTTTGCAACTGTGCAGATCGTCTTATAAACCAAGAGCTTTAACACCTCCAAAAGACGAAAGGAAAAATTTAAATGCCATAATATGGACCCCGTTAAGATCTTTTAGAACGAGCGACTTTTTGTCGCAAGGAAATTAAATACTGACTTTATTCCACAATTTCTTGTACTGCTGAACGCAGCGAAGAATGACACTTATTAGAGAAGAACTGTTGAAAAGCCATTATTTGTTTTTTTCTGTGAGACACAAGGACTATAGCTCATAAAATAGCGGTTTGAACCAATGAGTCACATGACTATTTTAACAAGGTCCATAGTACCTTTCTGGGCCTTGAACTCTCGGGTTTCATCAAAAATATCTTAATTTGTGCTCGGAAGAGGAACAAAGGTCTTACCGGTGTGAAATTATATGGGGGTGAGTAATTAATGACAGAATTATCATGTTTGGGTCAATTATCCGTTTTATATTTCATTGGTATGGCTGGCACCCATACAATAGAAGCCAAGCAGAAAATAAAGTGATGCAACACGTTTGGTCTCTTATTTTCTTGTACCTCGCAGGACTGAATTCTGGGATGGCATCTACTTGTAGGACTGGATCTTCATGATCAAGAATACGGACATGTACCATCAACCGATCAGAAACAGAGCCAGGAACAGGGGACAGAGAGAGCCTTGGCTGCATTTGATTTATGTAATGGTTTGAAAGAATGGACAGGAAACAGAGGCGGCCTCTAAACGCTGAAGGGATGTGGCGCGACAGTAGGCATCTTCTGGCATGAGCTCACTGACCTCACTTGACCACATCAGCTCCTTTGCGTCTTCCTGTATATCATTACCCAATTGCGACGCCACAAAAGTGACAGACCTCTCCTTCCCCGCCTGCCGCTCTCTGTGTGTACACTATGAAATGTCACATATATCGCCGATCACCGCGGCGCACTGGAGTGAATTTACTGCTTCAACACGGTCCCTTGTGTTTGTGTTCTTCCTCTCTTCCCTGACCTTCTTTACTGATGAATATGTATGGCCAGGTCCGTTCCTCAACAACAGCTCGTGCACCGGGCATTGGGGCAACGGAGAATACTAAAATCAATCACCGGCAGTGTCAGTGCAAACCCACCACACACTCCATCTAGTTGGTCTAGCTGGAAACATTGGAAGGAAGAGAAAGTACATTACATGCTGAAGAATTAGGCTACGAACCAGCTGATGACACACAGAGTCACATTGTTGCCGCTATACGGTAACAATTTTCCAATTGGATGACATGCGCTGCTGGTCAGGGAGTGTGTACTGTATGTGAGCATGTGGCAGAAGGATGGCTAATTGTCTCCTCTGGGAAGAGTAGATCAGGGCAGAAATGCTCCACTGTGAAGACGGGCCAGCTAACTTTGATGCACTTTCAAAAAGGACCTAGAAATTGAAAGAGAAAACAACCAATCAGTCAGCAAGGGGGAAAAAAATAGAAAATGTTGTTGGACAAGACAATTATATTAACTTTAGTGAAGGTAAAATGTGATTGCAAAAACAATAACTTTTAAAATAGATTCCCAAACAATCAACTTGTCTTCTATTTTTTAGAAAACATCATGCACAGTGTTATTATCGAAAGTGAAAACTAAAACAATAACTAAATGAAAACAGTGGAACTAAACCAGTAAAAACATAGGTGCAAAAAACTGAAACTAAAATGACTCCAAAACCAACTGAAATGTAATAAAATATCCACCCACTGATTTAAAAAAAAAAAGATTTTTTGGTTATGTGGTATATTAGAAAATGTTACACTTTTATAACCTGCCTGCATTAAATTAAAATGCGACTAGATACCAATAACACTACACTGAGAAATTTTTAACATTTGTAATTGATACCTGCTTGAAAATTAATTTTGGCAGCCCTAAAATACCCAAACTAAAATAAAAACTCATTCAACTGTGCTGCAAAAAAAAAAAGAAAAAAGAATACAGATAAATCATAAATTATATTTACAACAAACCAAGAAAAAAGAAAAGAAAAATGATACAAATAAATCATAAATGATACTTAAAGGCACAATATGTAAGATTTTTTTATGAAAATATCCAAAAACTACTAGAACAGTGTTATATATTTTGCGGACTTGTGTATTTACATTATCCTAAATGTTTCGAAGAACGTTTAAATCCAGAGAAATAAGCAATTTTAACTAGACACACGGAGCGTGTCCATAGTGTCATTGGGTCGCCTGCCAATGACGTCATAACCTCTCGATTTCCGGTTTCAAAGACACAAAGCAGCTTAATATGTTGTGCGTTTAAGTAGACCCGGGACGACGCACAGAGAGCATTTATAACAGAACTTTCAAATGTATCTAGTATGATAAAACAGCGCTGCTGTACTTCCGCTGCTTCCGAAGGAGCGCGATCGGCGGTTCGCTGTGGAATAATGAAAAGCTCCGCTGCTTCGAACATGTGTCGCGCGCGGTCAGCGGCTGTGTTCGCTCAGCCCCACCCTGCTTCATTCTACTACGTTAATGAATCATTAGCTCATCATGAACATGATTTCTGCCCGAGTCCAATCGGATTGCATCGGCTGTGGGGATGAAAACAATAACTCCCATGATTCCACACTCAGTCACGGCATCATAACTACGCCTTTGTCTATTTGTTTATATTGAATACGCACCCTCTAGCAGCAAAAAATTACATATTGTGCCTTTAAAAAAATTTTTCTAAAGCTACCACTTAACTTTTGAAGTCTAAAAGCTAATAAAAACATTTTTTTGGTTTAATGGTAAAAATTATTTTGAGGGTCCCTTTGAAATTTTGTGCCCAGCTACGTAGTGCACGACAGGTCTACAACGTTAATCAGAGTATTAGTAAACGGTGGCAATATCGTAACTCTTATGTGAGGGTATCCCAACAAACATCTAGTGGGCCTAGAAGTAACGTGCAAGTAATGTCAAACTTATTCTAACTTACCCTACCAGTCTACTAATACTCTACTAATACTCTAATGAGAGTTAGTAGACATGTAGGTGCAATGTTACTTATAGTCAACGAATGTTAAAGGGGACATCAAAATAAAGTGAAACCAAAAAATTTTATTGGTAAGTTGAAAGTTGTAAATAAAAGTTTATTGGAGTATGTTTAACAAGTAATATTATTTTGGTCTTTACACTTCAAAATGTCATGTATTCCGTTTGTCACTTGCCATTTCTTTGTAATTTGTGAAATTTACTAGCAATTTCTGAGTGAAAATTGTTTCTGCACCAACTATTTTTGTGTGTGAAACCTAAAAACTCCAGAAAAAAATATACTAAACAAAGTGATATGATGAAATGAGAACTTAAAATACAATAAAAAATACAAAATACAAAAGTTTAATAAACACTAGTCCTGCCCCAAACTCAAAGCATTACTTGAGCAGAAATGATTTGAGCCAACAAATGGCTTACTTAGTTATGAACTACTTATTGTCTCTGCACAAGATAGGAAAAATATTTTTTAGCATAGAAAAAAGTTTTCAGGCTGAACTACTGAAATCTTCAAATCAGCATTAGAAATAATGTGACATAAATGTTGAAAACGTGTTAATCTTCAACAAGTGCTAAATTACTATTGGTCTTGCAATCTTTTGTGAGTTTTTGTCCACAATCAATATGATGTTGAGGTCATACAATGTAAGTATTGGGAGCGGTTGTTTGTGTGAATGTGGAGTTGCAATCAGCGGCGATGAGGTCCTTAATCAATCAGCTGTGAGCAGCTGGTTCCTCTCTCTGGGGCAGGTATCCTACCAGCCATCAGCCAATAAGCCAAGGACTCACACAGAGCAGAATCAATACACACACTCATACACTCAGCAGCTGAAGAGCCATTCTCCCCAGTCTGCTCTGACGAGGACTCCGAGCCACTGGAAGCTGCTTAAAGATGCCTGCTTTTAAAAGATGGGACTGCTGGAAACAGATGGACAGGCTGATAAAGAGAGCTCATTAAAGTCAAGTAATGGTTGTCAATAAAAGCATTTGAGATGAGCAATTTGTTCTTTGCACAATGTTGTTAGCACACGGGAATTTCAAGAAAAAGGTAATTTTCAGTCAGTGTTTATTTCTTTTTCATGCCAGACTTGAATCTATGGTTTGAGCAGTGTTACTAATTAAACCAGGGGTGCCCAAACTCGGTCCTGGAGGGCCGGTGTCCTGCAGAGTTTAGCTCCAGCTTGCCTCAACACACCTGCTTGGAAGTTTCTAGTATGCCTAGTAAGAGCTTGATAATCTGGTTCAGGTGTGTTGAATTGGGGTTGGAGCTAAACTCTTCAAGACACCGGCCCTCCAAGACCGAGTTTGGACACCCCTGGTATAAATCATTATAATTTAATACAGCATGCCAAAAGTTTTGGCAGTGACACAAATGTTGTGTTTTGCAAAGTTTGCTGCTTAAGTATTTGTAGTTTATTTTCCCACATGTTTATATGGTATACTAAAAAACAATGATAAGCATATCAGAAGTTTTAAAGGATTTTATTGGCAAAAAAATACGAGTCAATATTTACAGTGTTGACCCTTGTTCTTCATAACCTCTGCAATTAGCTCTGGCATGCTGGATATTAGCTTCTGGGCCAAATCATGACTGATGGCGATCCATTCTTGCCTAATTAGTTCTCAGAGTTGATCACAATTCGTGGACTTCTGCTTGTCCACTCGCCTTTTGAGGACTGAACACGGGTTCTCTATGGGATTGAGATCCGGGGAGTTGCCTGGCCACGGATCCAAAATTTCAATGTAATGATCTTCGAGCCACTTCTTTATCCCTCTTGCATTGTGACATAGTGCTCCATCATGCTGGATCAAATTGCTCGGGGATCGTTGGAAGAAGTCGCTCTTGCAGGACGTTTTGATACCATTCTTTATTCCTGGCAGTGTTTTTGGGCAGAATTATGAGAGAGCCCACTCCTTGGTTGAAAAGCAACCCCACACAAGGATGGTCTCAGGATGCTTCACTGTTAACACAGAACTCATGGTAGCGATCAACTTTTCTTCTCCAAACAATCGATTTTCAGATGTCCCAAACAATCGGAAGGGAGCTTCATCAGAGAAAATAACTTTGCACCAGTCTTCTGCTGTTCAATCCTTGTACTTCCTGCAGAATTTCAGTCTGTCCTTGATGTTTTTCTAGGAGAGAAGTTTATTCTTTGCCGCCTTTCTTGACACCAGGCGGTTGTCCAAAAGTCTTGGCCTCACTGTGTGTGCAGTTGCTCTCACACCAACCTGCTGCCATTGCTGATCAAGCTCTGCATTGCTGGTGACACGATTCTGTAGCTGACTCCTCAGGAGGAGACGGTCCTGGCGCTGCTGGACACTTGGGATGTCTGAAGACTTCTCCTGCAGCGAACTCTCTCCTGAGTCCTTGATGACCCGTGGTCTTGGCAGGCACTATTCTTTGTACCAACTCTTGCATGGAGGCCATTTTGAGGCACAAGATGATGGCGCACGTTGTCTTGGAGGTACCATGCTAACAAGAACACTGATGGAATCGCCCTTCCTCCTTTTATAGCAATTCAGCTCTCTTACAAACTATAATTAGTATGATAGGTTAACTGCCTAGTACCATCACACATACAACAGCTTAAGTAGCAAATTTTGCAAAACACAAAATTTGTCACTGCTAAAACTTTTGGCCATGACTGTATATGATTAAAATGGCTTTTAAAATAAAGCTGAAACAAAATTACTTTAAAATAAAACCTAACTCAAACCTAACTTGGCAGCTAACTGAAATAAGTTTAAACTAAAGGATTAAAATGACTAAAACGGAAAATAAAAATAAATAAATTATATAAAATATACAAAACAAACAAAACTGACAAAAACATTTAAACTAAATTACCTAAAATGATCCTAATTAAAATGACTGAAAAGTAAAAAAATAAAAGCAAATTTAAAATCTACTAAATATATGAATAGTCTCCGCATAAAATAATGCTATATATAACACATGGTGTGAGTTCATTTAAAGTATGGTTAAATGTGCAATGGATCTGGTTTTAAATCTTGCGTTTGTTCATTAGGTTTGATTATTTTATTCATTTATTATATTCACTACATATTCTTATAATTTAAAAAAAATACACGATAGATAGATGTAGTAGAAAAATCTTTATAAAAAATACTATCAATATTTAAATCTATATTTGAACACCTCTCAATTTAGTCAATGAATAATAAAGTAATAATATTTGATATTCTATTTCATACTATAATTTCATACTTTGTAATTCTAGTAGGTTCAGTCTACAAGGCTGGCTCATGGACTGTGGGCACGGTGAGCCTCCTGTGGCCTTATTACTCAGCTATCTTGCGAAGATAAGGAGGGTTTGGAGATGCTCACAAATCTCATGCAGTAATGATCTCCAAAGGGACTTTGCTCTTAGAGTCCCAGCCCTTGAGCTACAAGGCAGCTATTTTCAAAAAAAAAAAAAACAAAAAAATCAAAGAAAGACGGACTTAAACTAGAGAGATTGACATGGAGGCCCCCTTCTAATGTGACAGGAACGGAGGTTCTTGCAACAGGTAGCCTGTCACCGAATACCTGTAAACAAAATAGTAATTGCTGGAGGGACCGCAGACACAACAAAAGATGTCCTACTGTGATGTTACCAAACTGAGGTTCCATAGGTCCCTGAACAAGCAGATACTGAGCTTCCAAAGAGCTCTTCATCACCCTGAGCTGGTTGAAGGAATGAGAAGACATGGTAAGACAGACGAAAGCATGGTTGTACAAACTCCTGACAAGTCACAAAGACAGGACTCGACATAACTGGAGCAGAGCCCCCCTCTTCACCTTCCTCCTCCGCAAAAAAATCTGCACACAAACACTGGGAAACATGGCTGGCAAATCTACACGAGGAGAACAGGCAGCCATTTTTTTTTACAATGGACTGGTACTGTAGCTCTGCAGATGGGTTAATTTTGTCTTTCTGTGTCACCCACGGCTGGTAAAGTCGCGGGGGTGGAAGAGGAAGGAGCTGTCGCGTTGAAACAGACGCATCCCTCAGCAGCTCTCAAGAAATCCAACCAACTTAAATAGTGGTGTTCCCTCTCCACATATCTGAATGTCCTTATAATTAGACACATTTGCTCAGCATGACTGCATTGCCACATTTTTTTAAATCTTTTTTTTCTTTGGCACTTGTGCATTAGATGTTTACACTGCACTGATCCCTGTAAGTCTGCCAGTGTTGTACAAGATCCTGTCATGTCGCAGAGATTGCCCATTGCCTGAGAACTTGGACATTTTTTATAGTTATACTTTTTTTTTTTTTACTATTTGGTGCCTGATTAGAAATTATAGATTCACTTTACAGTGTATTTATTCTTAATCATAAAAATGGCGTTTCAATTACATATTGCATACTAATACCAAAGCTAAAAATTAAACATTTTCCTGACCTTATTGAATATGCATTTGTACGAGTTTCCCTTTCAGACACAAAATTTATGGGAGAAGAGTATTAAAATTAATCACACAATGCAATTTACTATCATTTGTGCTCGACAAATTACTGGTATTTGCACCATTATTTAACACCCAAAAAAGCATGTCTTAAACTATTTTGCACCTGTGTCATAAGTAGATCCCCTGCACCTGATGAGCAGGCTCTGCTTATTTGAACATAGCTAATTGCGCTGCGCTGGAATATGGTGGCCAATATGTAAATTAGAATGTTGACTGTGTTCTTTAATTTGCGCATTGTTAGTAAATCAGCCACATAAATTTCCACACCCATCTGCGCTGTTTTGGAATTGTGCTCTGGTGCTAATTTGCCCCGTTTAGTGAATCTTGCCCTCAAAGTCCTCATGAAATCAAAATTGAAGTTTTTTGGCTTTTAGTAAGAATTTGTTAGTCTTAATGTTATCTAAAAGCTAGTGTGCTTCAAAAAAAAATCACATTTACAAGATATAAGCATTCAAAACTTACAATCTCTAACTTCCGCCAATACGGATCAGCGTTTTGATGACATCACCCTGCACTTCAGCTTCTCATCAAACTTTCAGTCCAATCAAACGCTCTCTAGAATCCGAAGCATCCCGCCCCCTACACTATAAATAGATCAGCGCAAACCACGAAATGTATCGGACCCATTTGAATTCTACAAAGAATGCTATATTTTATAGCAATATGAGATTGTGGCTATCATACCCTTAAAATGTGGGCTTTACAGCAGCTCTAGGCCAAGCGATGTAAAACGAAGCTACTGGCTATTTAAAAGAGGGTCGGGGGATGCTTGCTTTGTCCGCCCGTCTTCTGGTGTTCCAGTTACGAATGACGTCAAACCCAGAATAACGCCTGCGGTTTCAAAGCACTTCATTGGGCCTTTAATACATTCTTAAACGTTCTATTTAAAAATAAAACATGTTCGCTGTGCATTCCTTGCTTGAAATAAGCGCAGTGCATCCGGGTCTAGCGTCAGATGCCAGCTTCTGCATCAGCCGCATCACAACATGCGTCTATTATCTCATGAAGCACACGACGGATGCACATAGAGAACAATGGGAATAAATTCGTTATTTTTTTTCTTTGCGCACAAAAAACTATTCTCGTAGCTTCGTAAAATTAAGTTTGAACCACTGATGCCACATGGACTATTTTAACAATGTCCTACCTTTCTGGACCGGAAGTGCAGTAGTGCTGTCCTGCAGGTCAAAAAGCTCTCGGGTTTCATTCAAAAAATATCTTAAAGGGATAGTTCACCCAAAAATGAAAAAGAAGTCAATGGCAACCACCAACTGTTTGATTACCAGCAATCTTCAAAATATCTTCTTTTGTGTTCAACATAAAAAAGAAACTCATACAATTTTGGAATGACATGAGGGTGAATAAACTGACAGAATTTTCATTGGTTGAATCTCCCTTTTTGTGTTCTGAAGATGAACGAAGGTTTTACGGGTTTGGATCGAAATGACGGTGAGTAATTAATGACAGAATTTTCATTTTTGGGTGAACTATCCCTTTAAAATAGAAAACTGTTATTTTACATTTTAGTAATATTCCACAGTAATAACATTTTTACTGTATTTGAATCAAATAACTGCAGGCTTGGTAATAGTCTCTCATAAAAGACTACTTTTAAAAACATTACAAAATGTTGGACCCTAAACTTTTTCAATGGTAGTGTATGTACCTAATGATTTTTGAATGTTTTTTTTTTTGGTCCGACTAAATGAAAAACTATGAGGCATAATTTTGAGCAGTATTAAATTCACATCTGGGCACCACAATAGAAATCAAACAACGGTGAAGATACACATACATTCATAGAAACTATAGTTTCGAATTTTAGTATGCTTGTCAAATCTGGTGTGAGACCCCCTACGCAGTATATTAAAGGAATGAACAGATTAAACAGATCCCAAAAGGTTACTCAGTGAGTATTTATTATATTCCACCGAGTCTATTATACATACATTGTATGTGTCATTCCACTCTAAATCTAGTGTGTTCATCAGCATGTTGCTTACTCAGGGCTGATCAGCTGCACTGTATAGAAAGGTTGCGGAGAAACATGGTTGATTGTTTAGAAAGCAGGTTGACACAGATCAACTGAGCCCATGAGGCAAACCTATGAAAGGTTCAATCTCAGTGTTCCTCCTCACATTACGATGTCATTGTATTTCCATCTCCCAAGATTACGGTCTTGTATAATAGGTCTAAAATGAGGCAAAACATCACAACTAGGGCAGCCCCTAGAGGTTTGCCTTGCCACTGTATAATGTCTTTCAGTGCATTTCATTTACGACTGTTTTTTGATGACTGCAGTTTGCTACTTGCATAATAATCTGAGATATCTAGCAGCCCGACTATGGAAAGATCCCACAGTGATGCTTGTGTGGTATGACGGCAGCTCTCACTCCAGCAGCAGTCTCCTCAATTCCTGCGGGCAGGTGACTGGGAGGGCACAGGTGAAGTTCTCGCATTCGTACACAGTGGCTTTGCCGTCCTGAGGAACCAGGCTGGAGAGAATATGCAGGAAACCCTCTGTGTTACCATCTGCCAACATCAGGACCTGAAAAAGAGAAAGACAGGGGAAAAAAGAGGGGGAAGGGAAGAAAAAAAAATAGTCATAACTGTCATGATGACAATTTGGTGAGATGGTGGGAGCAGGAGAGCACAAGTCATATACCTTTACTCTAATGCAAAATGTATGACCCAAAGGGCTCCATATGCTTTCTTGGCTAGTCATAACCCACAATAAAGTACAGGTCAGGGCGATTATGGTGACAGTCTCATCAGTGGTTTATTTCTAGTCTTTGTTTATATCTGGGACCTCTATTCCCTTGGGGGTTACAGCAAGCCATGGGCAAAGTAGCTTGTATGGGATGAGATGATCCTGACCTGTCCTTGGTCACATTCGCACCTTCAACTCATCAACATAAAAAACTAATTCATACCCCATCAACTACTATCACAATATTACACCTCTGTGTGGTGCGGTTGCTGACCAGGTAATAATCTCAGAAACATCAGCCACCTGAGCACTGTGTGATGAAATTTTATTGCCAAGTTTGAGAATGAAACCTTAATGTTTTAAAATTAAATTTGTTGTGATTTGAAAAATCTGCCAAAAAGCTTTGAGAATAACGTTGTTACAACAGTAAAAATTTATGTTTTTTAAAAAATAGTCAGAATGTTACACAAATAGTTACACTGTTTTGAGAATTAAGTTGAAATGTTACACAAATAATGTTGTAATGTTTTGAAAGTCATTATGTTCAGAGAATTAAGTTGTAAGGTTATGAGAAAAATGTTTTGAGAAATAAGCTTTAGTGTTACAAGAATAAAGATACAATGTTTTGAAATATTCATAAGTCTGAGAATGGCAAAAACAGTTTTAGTAATGTTTAGAAAAAGTCAATGTTATGAGAATTAAGTTAATAAAGACAAAATTAGGAAATTAGAGGCATGGAAATAAAGTATAAAAAAATATTCTTAGATCATTATAATGGCAAAAATCATAATGATAAACAAGTTTGTTAGTAAGGCTTTGAAAAATAAGTTGTAATATTTTTTAGAAAACAGTCAATATTCCAAGAATAAAATCATAAAATTAAGAGATTAAAGGTGTGTGAAAGTTTCAATAATGTTAAGAACAAAGTTTGTTGTAATGTTTAAAAATAAAGTCATAATGAGAATGAAGTTGCAATGTTTTGACAATACAGTCATAATAATGGATGGATGTGAAGGATTTTGGTAAATCATACTTTCTGACAAAAAATAGTTTATATTATAATGCTACAAATATATTTTTTTTATTTGGACTTTGTTCTCAAAATATTAAGACTTTGATTTCATAATATTGAAACGCCTGTTACAAGATTATTCTCCAAAAAGTACATGACTGTATTTTTAAAATGTACATTTTTTAAATATTAAATTAAAAGCATTAAAAGCCATTGCAGCGCTGTGCAATAAAGCTTGCGCCTTAATAATTCAATTCAATTGATCCATGCAGACTGTAGCATCACACCCCTCCCGCTCCTTCACCTCTCTCACAGGGGGGAAAGTCTGAAATAACTCAATCAGGGCCATGTCCAGTCAGGGGGCTGACGGCACAGCAGCAGGGGAGGACACTGTGGTAGCTACACTATTCTGCCTCCTGTAGCAGAGAAGAAAAAACCTTTAACTGAACAATACCACAGCAGGATGGGAGACAGTGAAGAGAGAAAAGCAAGAGGCTGAGCAGCCCAGTGGCCAAGAGTTACCGAAGGGGAAAGGATGAAAGAGTAAATACTTTTCCTCAGTGAGATGATTTTACTGCCAAGCCCAAAGCTCAGTGAAATCCAGGAGGAGGGCACAGGAAAGGACTCTGAATGTGACAGAGGTTAAGTCTTAGGACAGCTCTTGAGGCTCAGTTTAGAGCCAGCTTTTTGGAGGGTATTCCAGGAGAGCCAGACATTCTCTCCGCTTTCTGGTTTTGACGCACTCTTGTGTAATTTTTTGACAGGCATGGTTAACAACTCAACTCTGCAAAACCTGTCCCTGGACTTCTAAGCACAATATATTGTTACTGTCTGTTTGCGAGGATCTTCCTTTTATTGCATCTCAGGGCCCGAGACAATTCCGCATCATTACTTTCCCGCTAGCAGCCTGGCAAGGCTTTCTGTCATATTTGTCGTGACCTCACGCAGGCTGTCTCCAGACTGACTCAAAGAACTGTGACAGTCCACTGAGGCAACATATAAAAAATGACAAGCAGACAAAACATAAACTGAAAAGATGCATGAGGCCTGGGGTTAAGCAAAGCCTGGACTTGCTCACAGTTCATTTGCAAAGTTTGTTGTAATACTGCGGAGTGTTTCAAACCAAACTCAAGAATTCTCAGTTTAAAACTCCCAGCATTTTTGTGCCTATAGCTAAAATACAATTTACAGAATAAAGTTCCATCATTCTGAAGTCGTTTTTTTTAATCAGTTTTTGGTTAAATGCTTAAAGGGCACCTATTATACAAAATCCACTTTTACATGGTGTTTGAACATAAACGTATGTTGGCAGTGTCTGTACACAACCACAATGATAAAAAAAATCCACTTACTCCTAATTTTTAATCCCCATTAAACCAAATCAGTTCACTAGGCCTGCCATTTGGATTCTCTAAGCAGATGTGACGACATTGCTTGCCCACCCACGGCAGGATGCCATGCTTCTACCCTCAGCCGTTGTACACTGTACTCCATTTTCTCCGCACACGAGCAGCTGTAAAGTCAACAATGTCTCGTAAGCAATTCCAGTGCTCTGTGTTTGGATTTGTAAGGACCTAAAATGAGTTTTATTTTCACCCGAAACACGAGTGCTGTCCATTGGTGGCCTAGCAAAACGTCCTCCGTGCTGTGAAGGTCGACAGGTTTAGCACGACGCAAGATTGGTAAAAAGCGTGCCATTTTCAGTCCACTCGTTGGTTTGGTTTCCCATATGTACTGCTGAAACCGTTTTTCTCGCACATGTCATGTTGCTTCTATGGCGTTATGTGTAGTATGCAAAGCAGAGATGTATACGCCACACCCTCTTCTGGAGACAGAGTGGGAATATGCAGGTCATTTGCATTTAAAGTGAAACACACCAAAACAGCTCTTTGGTGGACATGCCCAAAATGAAATTTCCAGGTTATAATAAATGATCGTGGGGTATTTTAAGCTGAAACTTAATACTTATACACATTCTGGGGACACAAAGACATATACCATCTTGTAAAAAGGGGCAGAGTTAGCCCCATTTGTCCCTACATACTGTCTAGAAGATTCTAGCTACTTGATTAGCTGGTTCAGGTGTGTTTGGAGCTAAACTCTGAAGGGCAGTGGCCCTTCCAGGAGCGATTGGAAAACCGGCTAAACATAAGCTCAGTATATTTTCTTATTTTATTCTACAACACAAAATAAATTAGGAATACTTGCTTTTACTTGCCCTGAAAAAGGCAGTTGCTAGCAAGTGGCAAAATGGGACAACAGAGATTGTTGGGGACATTGTAGTGAGAAAATGTAGTGCGAGACATGTTTTTGTCCATCGGGAATTAATTGGATTGTTTGTTGTTGTTTGTTAATCAGTTGTTGCTGTTTGCTAATTGCTGCAATCTCATGTGAGTGACAAATTGCTGGAGGGAAGACACTATTGCCCAGCCCTTGCGCCAGTGCATGGAATGGTCACTTTTGATTTAGTGACTTCAAGGCTGAACAATCTGCATCAAGCATCAAGATGCTGATGACTAAAGTGATGTTCCTTTGGTTATTTTGAAGTGAGGCAGAAGAATTCCATGCTCTGGAAAGCTTTGAGTGAACTTGTGCATCTTAAATTAACCTACTTAAGGCCCTATTTACACCTGGTTTTAAGATGTGTTTTGGTTGACTGGATCACAAATAGACGAGGTAGACACATTCCCATTTCCACATAGTGTTTTAATCCAGCTCTTTTGTCCGCTTTTGCCCACTTCTGTCCTCATTTTTTCGAAGGGAGGGTCTATGGATTTTTCAGATATTTCGATGTAATGGACGAAATACGGATTGAGGAATGGAAAATGAGATGACAGGAAAAATTGTGCTTGCTACGTTTTTTGGGGTTTTTTTGGTCTCCAAACCAAACATACCAAATGAACTTAACACCAGCTGGCAAAATCTGAGAGAGTCTGCAGATTTTGGGCAGTTAGAGTTGACCGTTTTCACAGAAAAATTGCATATATGATGGCCACAATTTTTACAGTTTGAGGATATCAAACATGAATTATATTTTGAGCTGATTTTAGAATGCTTATTGTTTTCAAATGCCATTTGTCTCTTTGTTTCTCTTGAGTTTTTGTGTTCGGAACAACTTAAAGTGTGTTAGTGTGTGATCCTTATGTGACGACCCTGAGTCTTCTCCGGATCCTATTGGGCAAAATGTGGCAGTTTTTATGTTGTGGCTTTAAAACGAGCTGGTCGTAACACTTAGTTGATCAGCGTGTGATCCTCTTTAACCATTTACAAAAGTCAGCAAGTGTATGATGCCTAGTGTTTTAAAAAGTCATGTAGTGTATTCCCTCATTAACTGCTACACCTTTTCTCATTTCTGTCTACTGCTCCTATATTTACAATGTATACTCACACCTAGTGCCACTTTTTTTGGTAGTACTGCCCGTTTTCTGACAGCAATATTAATGTTGTTTATCTTGTTACCTGATGTTTAGTCTGAGCCCCTATTTTAGCCAGTAGTCTCACGTCTTTGGATTAGTCTGGTAGTGTTTTGTTTGAGGGTCGTGGTGTTGTTTGGAAGTTACATCAGAAGGCAACTCTGTGTTTTGGGCTTTTGGATTTTTTTTTTTTTTTTTTTTTACTACAAAAAACCCTACCCGGCACATGAATACAGGTGCCCGATAAGTCGAAATTGCAATTCCATGCGAGGGGAGGGGTTTTTCTGATTCACAAATTCCCATGAGCTAAGCCGTGATTCCATCCCAGCTAGCATGCACTGATATCCTTCTTCCAGACTGTCAGCTCCTACCTACTCTCATCTAAACACACACTCAACATCAGGCACAAACACAGGCACACACACAAACAGTTGATTAGTCTGGGGAATTTCATCAGCTTCTTCTCCTGGCAGGATGGAGCCTCTCTAGAGAGCTTGAGGCTGTCAGCGCACACAAGTGGAGCACACAGCCATTAGTCATTTAATTATCTGCCGTAAGTTTATTTCTTGGTTGGAGAGGAATGGAGCATCATGACCTCATTGATTTTGGTGTCTTCGTCTACTTCCCTCAAAGGTAAAGGCCACTGTACAGAATAAGTAGGTGGAGTGTAATGTATTGTAAGTGTTTCTGCGACAGATACGATGATAAAACATCAATGAGAGTTTTTCATGTTTTGATTGTTTTGAACACCATAATTATCATACAAGTGGTATCTGAGGATAGTGTTGAAATTCATGAAATTAGTAAGAAAGAAAGAAAGAAAGAAAGAAAACACTGGTATGGATTAAAAAATGGAAGGTGAAAATAGGAGTTTTAGTCAGTGAAATTGATCAAAATTAATGAATTTGACATGAAAAAAAATATTGACTAAATTTCGAACTAAACTAAATCAAACATACAAACACACACAACTGTCAAAACAAAGAGCTGTAAAAAATAAAAATAAAAAAATGTAAAAATTAAAAATGCTAATGCAATATTGAAAAACGGTATAATTTTTTTAAATTAAGAAAATAACAATACTAATATGGGAGAGACCAAAAAAAATTTTTAAGAAAAAAAATAAAAAAATACTGTAATATATGTATATATATATAGATATCTAAATTAAAATATGAAATATTGACAAATTTAGAATTTTTGCAAAAGAGAAGACGTGTAACAGAAATGTAAACCAAAATAACTAATCACAGGTGGCGAGAGAAAAAAGAAAAAATATAATTAAAAATTGTAACATGAAATATTGACAATTTTTTTAAACATTTTTTATGTGTACAAAAAGATCAGAAACCAAAAGTAGATGTTAAACACAAACAAATATGCGGCAGCCCCAAGCTACCTAATGTTGGGAAGATTAAAACAGAAAAAAATAAACGTTTAAAAAAAAACGTATAAAAAATTATAACAGTTAAAATTTTTACACTATACATTGTTAAAGAGAGTTATGTGTGGTTCCAAAAATAACCAAAAAAACCATATATAACAAAAAAAATAAAGTAAAAATGAAATAAATGAATAGAATGACGAAATGCTGACAAAATTTAAGATATAAGCTGATATTTTTGATTTTTATTTTTTAAAGATGGAAACTGTTTTCAGAACTATCCGTAAATATGTGGACAAGGCCTAAGATCTGCTTCACCTCACAACCACAATCAGCAAAGTTACACTCAACAGATAAGGAAGCAATGCGACAGGGAGAAGCATCTATTTCCAGCATGCCCACAACTCAAAGTGAGCAAAAAAGTGTGAAAAGGGCAACCACCTAAGCAGAGAACATTTTCTTCTTTTCTATTTCATCTGAGATGATGATTCTTTTCATTCCTCTGCAGACTCTGCTCTTCTGGTTTGAGTGACTGTGATCCTGTGGAGGATTTAAAAATGTTAAGGGTTGACTATTCCTGCAAGGTTGATGCATAGGTCGGTCTACGCTTACATCAAGATCAACTCGTGAGATGGTCAAAGCATCTCTGACCCTGACTCACAAGGTGTCCAGATCCCAAATGGGCAATACACAGGGCGAGCATAAATCCGACTGCACCATTTTTAAAAACGGCTAAGCTAGCTGAAAATGAAGAATGTTGGCTTGTCCGTCTAAACCCCATTTCCTATTAAAGCACTCAGGTCTCTCTTGGGTTGCTCATTAAAGCTTGTCAGGGATTCATCCGGTGGCAAAGAAACTCTAAAGTGACAATTTCCCATGAGGTGGAGTACCTGCGGAAATACTCTCATAAGGAGGATAAAAGACTTGCAAGGTATTTTAATTGTCTGACTGTAGGCTTAGGCTAAAAGTCTCTCTCTGAGGTTTTTCCAGGGTGATTTCAGGTAATCGTATCATCAAGTTCTCAACTTAGTTTAGGAAAGTGAACGGAAATGGAAGTCTCTTGCACTGTGGACAATAACGTTATACAATTTCCTCCAGAAGGTGCATATTATCAAGTCTTTCACTAAGCATTTTAAGTTAAAAGGATTGATTTGGAAAGCGATATACAAAAAATGATTTTCTTCTACTTTTTCTATGCTTTCGGAGGAAGTAACAGTAGCAAATGAATTTGATTTATTACTTCTAAAAGCTTTTTGCAGACTTTTCACACCTGCTTCAGAGCATGTCAAAAGGAGGAAATGAGAGACTAAAGTAAATAATTTCTCGTTATGATGCTGATTAACACAGACAAAGACCTTGTTTAATCTGAGTGCAGTTGATTTAAGGAAGACGGACAAAGACACGGCTAGACTAAAACATTGCATTCCCTCAGGGGCCATCTCTCTCATGGCCGGCCACAAGGTTATTTCATAGGCTCGTGCTGTCTAGTGTGTTAAATGCAGAGAGCTGGTGACATATGACAGCTGCTGATACGCTGAGCCTCTAACACTGCTCTGAGATCAGGACAAAAAACTACTGAACACAGCCTGTAACTGCTAAATAGTCATAATGTGCAATAAGATTTTGAAATCAACCTTGAATTGTTCCCTTTGCTTAAAATTGGCATGAAACAATACATTTATTTTATACTAAGTAGTTCAAATCTATGAACATATTTACAGACATTTCGCTCGAGACTTACTGATAAAAAAAATTAGAATTAAACTTTAATTGGAGTACTACTTGTGCACAATGCAAATTTCCTAGTGATGGGATGTTGATCGTGAATCGCTAAAAGTAGAGGGGTGTTAAGTTAGAAATGATTTTGTAATTCCACTTGCCAGGACCATATTTGGGGTTTCCTGCCGCCATGCTGACTTGGGGGGTTGGCGCACTTTGCTGCTTCCCAGTCTGCATGAGACGTCACAGCGTTAGGTCACACAAGTTTTTGCAGTGATTCAATTAGGGCCGTATTTCATGTAACAGATGAATTCACATGAGATATCTGTATGATTGTGATCTAAAGACCCTATGTGATGCACACTCAGATGTTTCATTGATTATTTTTCTTTACTTAAGTTTCTTTTTAATATCTGTAATTTTCTCTTTCACAGTGCGTCGTGCATTGCTGCCGCATGTTGGTTTATATGCTGCACGAGTCCTCATATATATTCGTTTGTGTTATCCAGGTACATGCTTTATTGTTATATGTTCTTAAAATGTGTTTTTGTGAAAGTATATTGCCCCAGTCTGCATGAGATGTCACAGCGCGTCGTGCATTGCTGCCGTACGCTGGTTTATATGCTGCACGAGTCCTCATATATATTCGTTTGTGTTATCCAGATAAATGAGGACCTGATGGAAAGAATTTTCGCAGTCTGTCTTTTGTTTCGACACAATGCAGAAAACACACCGCTACAACTGGTGCCTCGACCGTTGCTTCACTCTTCGTGGGACCCATGCTACATGTGAGTGGAGGCGTGACTGGGGGATAGGACCGCTGCAACGTGACTGAGAGGTTCGCCATTTGTACATATAAACTGTGTACAGGATACCTGATTCGTGAAAACTTTTTTAGTATTTAGTGGACTGAAATGTCTTGATCCGTGTATTGAATTCATTCTTCAAAAGGACTTTAAATACTATCTTGAGATATTTTAGAGTGTTGACCGCTGGAATTCTAAATTATATTGTAAGTCAATTACAAGAAGTATTGTGATTTGAATAGCTGATTCTGATATGGAGGGTTTTAATATTCAGAACAGTATGGGAAGAGGGAGAGGGGTACTGAGGTTTGCTCATACACATCAGATTGGTGGGGCTGATAAAATAGGTCCACTTTTCTCAACCCCTATTCACACAAGAAGTGTTGATGTGCAGACACCTATTGTGTCTCAGTCGTGTGCTGTTTCTGATGATTCTGTTCAATTATCTGATTTAAATGCTGTGCCGGTGAACCTGATTAATGACAGATAGGCAGCAGCATTGGCCAGAACATAGTCACCTGTCTTGAATCTGGGATTTGGGACCAAAACAAACAAAGTGATTCAACTTTCAATATGAGTGAACTGTCAAAAGTTAACTTGGCTGTTAAGCATGATGCCAATGAGCCTCCATATTTCAGAGGTGATGGGGAGGAGAACATTTATGTTGATGAGTGGGTGGAGAGTGTAAAAGTGTACTTGAGGAAGCCTGAAGTGCCCTTGAAAGACAAAGCTGACAAAGTACTGACTAAGTTGCAAAGGCAGAGCATATGATGTGGTGAAGGTTGGACTGAGAAGTAACCCATTGATCGACCTCAGTAAGGGTCCAAAGCCAGTTTTTGACCTGCTCAAACAACATTGTAGTGACACTGTGTATTCGTGCATGCCTTTGGCAGATTTTTACACCACATTGCCATTGCAAAACGAGAAGCCATTCGACTATTGGATTAGGCTGCACAATGCTATTGACATTGCTGGGGAAGGACTGAAGAGACAGGGAAAAACTCTAGATGACCCCTTTCGTGAAGTTACAGTAATGTTTATCAGGAACTGTCCTGATCCAGAGCTGTCTCTTATATTCAAGTGTAAGCCACTGCATGAATGGACTGCAGCTGATGTGCAGGTTAGACTGGATGAGTATCAAAGGGAGAATAAGCTTCAACAACGCAAGTCTAATGCACATGTGAGTGGCATTGTGTGCCATACTCAAGTCAACGAATGTTTTATATGCCCACAGTCGTGGTTTAGAGACAGCTGCTGTGATAACTCCATCCCAGGTGAATGAGCAGTCTACTCAGGATCAGTCTTTGAGTTGAGTCATCAGTCTTTTAGAACGAGTTTTGGATCAGGGATCTTGTCAGCAGATGAAAAAAAGAGTGTTCAGACCTCAGCATAAAGGAAGGAGTGCTGTACCCAAACAAAATGCAGCATGCGAATTATGTGGTGATGCAAGTCATGATACTTTTTCACACTGTCGAATAAACCGTCTGTGCTTTAACTGTCATGCCTCTGGCCACAGAGCATCAGCTTGCTCTGCGGGGACTGCCAACAAACCACAACTTCAACAGAGTAGTCCTGACTCTGGTCAGCTGGGAAACTAGATGGCCCACATGAGGAGGGGACTAGTGGAGGGCCATGTGTAATGTCCCCTGACAGTGAGGATATTGATTTGGAATCTGTTTATTCTGACTTTTGCAGTAGTGTTGATGACAAGACAAAAGTGATTTTTCAAAATGTGCAGAGACTTAACACAAATGATGACTTGTTATTTACTGATGTCTTGGTACAGGATGTTGTTTTGCTTCGAGGAATGCTTTATAGTGGGTCTATAGCCTGTACTATGAGATCTCATGCCCTGTCAAAACTCATAGAAGCAAATGCACTTTCCTCAGATGACGTAGCCCCAACAATGCTCACACTGATTGGCTGTGGTGGTCAAAAAACAAGCCCACTGGGAGTATGTGACGTCCAGATGAAAGTATTCAACTGCTCCTTCTCTGTACCTGCCTTAATTGTTGATGGGCAAAATGTTGACCTAATTTCGGGAAGTAATGTCATAAAACATCTCATTCATGACATGAAAGTATCCGGCAATTTCTGGGGGAAGGTATCTGACTCACGAGGCAAAGATCCTGATACAGGTGCTTTGATGCAACTCTTGTGCAATGTTGAGTCATGGAAAGGAATGGATCCCCCTACAAAAGTAGGAACTGTAAAACTGAAGCATGTTGTCACTTTGGAACCCATGAAAGACACAACAGTGGGGACGGAAAGTATTCAGACCCCCTTAAATTTTCACTCTTTGTTATATTGCAGCCATTTGCTAAAATCATTTAAATTATTTTTGTTTCCTCATTAATGTACACACAGCACCCCATATTGACAGAAAAACACAGAATTGTTGACATTTTGCAGATTTATTAAAAAGAAAAACTGAAATATCACATGGTCCTAAGTATTCAGACCCTTTGCTCAGTATTTTGTAGAAGCACCCTTTTGATCTAATACAGCCATGAGTCTTTTTGGGAAAGATGCAACAAGTTTTTCACACCTGGATTTGGGGATCCTCTGCCATTCCTCCTTGCAGATCCTCTCCAGTTCTGTCAGGTTGGATGGTAAACGTTGGTGGACAGCCATTTTTAGGTCTCTCCAGAGATGCTCAATTGGGTTTAAGTCAGGGCTCTGGCTGGGCCATTCAAGAACAGTCACAGAGTTATTGTGAAGCAACTCCTTCGTTATTTTAGCTGTGTGCTTAGGGTAATTGCTTGTTGGGAGGTAAACCTTCGGCCCAGTCTGAGGTCCTGGGTACTCTGGAGAAGGTTTTCGTCCAGGAGATCCCTGTACTTGGCCACATTCATCTACCCTTGATTGCAACCAGTCGTCCTGTCACTGCAGCTGAAAAAATCCCCCACAGCATGATGCTGCCACCAACATACTTCACTGTTGGGGTTGTATTGGACAGGTGATGAGCAGTGCAATGGTTTTCTCCACACATACTGCTTAGAATTAAGGCAAAAAAGTTCTATCTTGGTCTCATCAGACCAGAGAATCTTATTTTCTCACCATCTCACCAACCCATGCGGGTTTTACGTGTCCACAGACACTGAGGAGAGGATTCCGTCGGGCCACTCTGCCATAAAGCCCCGACTGGTGGGGAGCTGCAGTGATGGTTGACTTTCTACAACTTTCCCATCTCCCGACTGCATCTCTGGAGCTCAGCCACAGTGATCTTTGGGTTCTTCTTTATCTCTCTCACCAAGGCTCTTCTCCCCCGATAGCTCAGTTTGGCCGGACGGACAGCTCTAGGAAGGGTTTTGGTCGTCCCAAACATCTTCCATTTAAAGATTATGGAGGCCACTGTGCTCTTAGGAACCTTAAGTGCAGAAGAATTTTTTTTGTAACCTTGGCCAGATCTGTGCCTTGCCACAATTCTGTCTCTGAGCTCTTCAGGCAGTTCCTGTGACCTCATGATTCTCATTTGCTCTGACATGCACTGTGAGCTGTAAGGTCTTATATAGACAGGTGTGTGGCTTTCCTAATCAAGTCCAATCAGTATAATCAAACACAGCTGGACTCAAATGAAGGTATAGAACCATCTCAAGGATGATCAGAAGAAATGGACAGCACCTGAGTTAAATATATGAGTGTCACAGCAAAGGGTCTGAATACTTAGGACCATGTGATATTTCAGTTTTTCTTTTTTAATAAATCTGCAAAAATGTCAACAATTCTGTGTTTTTCTGTCAATATGGGGTGCTGTGTCTACATTAATGAGGAAAAAAAATTAACTTAAATGATTTTAGCAAATGGCTGCAATATAACAAAGAGTGAAAAATTTAAGGGGGTCTGAATACTTTCCGTACCCACTGTATAGTGTGGGGAAAGTTGTTCAGTGACAAAACCCTTTCTGCGGGCAGTACAGTCGTTGTGGAGCCTAGCACAGCATGCGCTGCACCAAGAAATGTGTTGGTGGGCAGGATAGTAGTGTCTTTATAGGGTGATGGCAGTACTCCAGTTAAAGTTATCAACCCATCGAACAAGCCTATCTGTCTAAGACGCAACTGCAAACTGGCTGATGTTTACACCTGCATGGCGCTTGAAGATTTTGATGTTGACTGTCTTGATATGTCATTTCAACAGGTGAAAGATCTGCAGTGTAATGAAGTGAACACTGAAAGATTGGCAAAATGCAGCAGTAAACTGTGTGAGATGGAGAGACAACCCTACATGCCGCATGGTCTTACTAGCTCAGCACTGTCTAGC
This sequence comes from Sinocyclocheilus anophthalmus, assembly GCA_018155175.1. NCBI lineage: Eukaryota > Metazoa > Chordata > Actinopteri > Cypriniformes > Cyprinidae > Sinocyclocheilus > Sinocyclocheilus anophthalmus. Next base: position 34,319 of record JADLZN010003745.1, read on the forward strand.
CAGGGGCTCCAAGATATCGACATTGACTCAAACTCTTTGACACCTTACTGGAGAGGGAAGTTAGTTGAACTGTTGGTTAACCCTTTGGGGTCGACAAACGTTTTGTGGCATCTTCTCCTGATAACACCGAAAAGAACTTAAATTACACTTTCAGTTTTGATCTTACAGATAAGAGCAATACATCAATCGAATCTGTAAAGGGTCTACTTTTATTTGTTTACACACATAATAACAACAGAACTTTGGGCATTTATAAAATAAAGAAAACAAACAGGGTGCCCTCTCAGTCTTCACTGTCTCCGCGAACTGCTTTTAGAAACACATCACTAAAATGAACTGAAACTCAGCAAATACTCAACAAAGAGACATGAGAGAGATATTTATAGAAAGTTTGACATGTCTACTTTTAAACTAAGCAAGTCTTATCGAAAGCAAATATTCTGTGATAAAGTAATCCATATGAAACCAACGCGATGTCCTGTCTTTCACGTCTCCCTTCATTATATCTAATGCGACCACGCCCACACGCTGAGCGCGCTATAGATATTATAATCGTCCACGTGAAGCGCGTGGCGTGTAAATGCCCACATCACAGCAAACAAAGCAGCAGACATAAAGTTTTATTTACTGTTCGCTGTAGTGCTGAGAGGAATAAGACCGAATCACCCAAGAAGCTTTGGATTACTCAGGAAAACAATGCAGCGGCTGGTTCCAGCAGGATCATAAACATGAGTAAAGTCTTTTTTTAGTAAAACTACTTGTTTAGTTTCCAAACTATAATTCCTGTCTAAATGTATAATCAAGTGAAACATTGTGAAGTTTCATTCACCGCATCTAAATGTCTCACGATGCCAGGATGTTTTTTTTTAATGTTCTATAACACAGACAGAAATACGATATAAAAGTAATATGAGTTATGTTACTAGCCTAATGTCAGTAAGAATGATTTGTCAAAACTTTACTGTGATAGGATATTATCTGTTCACGAATATAGCTATATATGTTTATAATTAGTTTTTGGATTGTATAGGCCTACATACAAGGCATGCTTGTGTTTATGAATGTAACTAATCTTCTGTTCATGAATATCTGCTCTGGGGTAAATATTTTGAATGTGTTATACCCATATCTTATGGAGTAATGACGCTGAAATGTTTGAAACTGTTGTAATTTTCGTTTAGGACTGCGGCTGCATCACCGGTATCTTGCACAAGAAAGGCACACGCATGTTGTTCAGTTTTGAGTTTGCAGGAAAATCATACTGAGTAAGTGCGCAGTATAGTAATTGTAATTTTATTATTCCTAGAATATGTGGTAATATTATTTGTGGTTGATAGTGTTAAAATGTAAGAATTGGCATTATGTTTTCTCATGAAGTATGCATACTATACTAAGGTACTGTGGGGAATACACCACTCTTGCATTCACCTGCATCTCTCATAGGAAGGGGACACTCGTTCAGTTTTCAACTCCGTTCAGAATCTTAGAGTAAGTGTTCATTCACTATTTTACAGATGTTACTTTCATTTGATTTAGTTACTGCATGGTAAAACATGTTTGCTATGTGGTAAATGTGTTCTTTGTTTCGATAAATTAGTACTAGTATCAGTGAACATCACAATAATGTTAATAATGTAGTTTGTGTAAACAGCATGCTTACTTTTTATTTCAGATGTGAGAATAACAAAAGAACCTGTTGCAAAGAGAGCCAAAGCAAATAAGCAGCCCACTCGGTCATGGAAAACAGAGACTGATGTTGACATGTTCCACAGGCTATGAGATTCCTGCCCGCACAAGAACCTGGACCACAGCTAAGACCATGTGATGCACACACTCCCAAAATGATGTGATAGTTATATATATTCTAAATAAACTACAAACAAAAAATAGATATTTACTTTTTCCTCATATTCTTTCTTGTAGAATGATGCAGGTCTTTGTCTTCTCAGGTGTGAATCACAGCATTATCCATGACCATTCACGCCCCCTCGCATATTCCTTTTCTACACAAAATGTGTCTTAGAAAATGTAAATCAATATATTGTTTTCTGTGAGTGAGTAAACAAGATGTCTGTTGACGCTTCTAGTAATGGACTGTTGACGCTCCTAGTAATGGACGTAGCCTTTGCTAGCAAGTCACTTAATTATGACCAATCTAAATATCCAGCACACAGGCTAGACTTTTTTGCCCTCAAATGGGCAGTCTGTGACAAATTTAGTCACTGGCTCAGGGGTCAGCAGTTCTCTGTGTGGACAGACAACAACCCACTGACCTACATTCTTATGAAGCCCAAGTTGGATGCATGCGAACAGAGATGGGTCGCAAAGCTTACTCCATATAATTTCGACATCAAATACATCCCAGGGCCTAAGAATGTAGCTGCGGATGCCCTTAGCCATGAACCGTTTGTGCGACCCTGTGTGTTCCACCGACTTACCAGAGTGCCCTATGGTGCTCTTTTGGAGGAGTCTCAAGTAGTGAATCCAAAGAATGTCCAAGATGTGTTCCGCTGGTCATGTCACCCTTTCGAGAAACAAGCACAAGAAAAGCCCTGTTCAGATATTGAAGTGAAGCAAGTTGTTTTCTCTGAGAAATCTTTTGTCTCTCAGGTGGACGTTTCTGCCATTTTGAACAGCAGTAGGCAACAGGAAAATCATGTTCGACCATATGCTTACCTGCTGCCACAGTTGATTGGGTCGATAATTCCATCTCAGCTATTGGATCATCCAGTATTGTCAAGGCAGGAGCTGACAGAATTACAACATGCTGATCCTGTTCTGAGCAGAGTGTTTTATTTTGTGGAAGTGTAGGCCATCTAGGAGGGGGCAGAGCAAGGAATCACCTAGCGTGCTTCAGTTTCTGAGACACTGGAACAAACTATCAGTCAGAATGGGCTTATTATATCGTGTGTCCAAGGATGTCGTCACAAAGAATACGATTTTCAGTTTATTGTGCCTGCTGCCCTTCTAGATAAAGTGCTTAAGGGAGTACATGATGAAGCGGGAGACCAGGGTCAACACAGGACACTCTAACTCACCAGACGTCGGTTCTACTGGCAAGGAATGGAAAAAGATGTGAAACAGTATGTGCGAAGCTGCAGAAGATGTGTTGTCAGTAAGTCACCAGAGCTTGAGGCAAGAGCTCCGCTTGAGAGTATCAGGACATCAAGGCCTCTTGAGCTGGTTTGCGTAGATTTTTGGTCTGCCGAAGACTCATCTAATAAGTCTCTGGATGTCTTGGTCGTGACAGACCATTTTACCAAGCTGTCTCAGGCTTACCTCTGTCCTAACCAATCAGCAAAGGCAGTAGCGAAACAGCTATGGGACAACTTTTTCTGCATCTACGGCTTTCCTGAGCGAGTACATTCTGACCAGGGTGCCAATTTTGAAAGCAGCCTGATTTATGAAATGCTTCAGCTTGCAGGTGTTCAAAAATCCCATACGACTCCTTACCACCCGATGGGTAACGGGGCTGTTGAGAGATTTAACCGCACATTAGGCAACATGATTCGTGCCTTACCACCTAAATCTAAGCACAGATGGCCTCAAATGTTGAAGTATCTCACCTTCTGTTATAATGCAACAATTCATGAAACAACCAGTTATCCTCCATTTCAGTTGATGTTCGGTAGAACTCCCAGGTTGCCTGTTGACACGATGTTTGACTCTGTGCTATTGGATGACCAGGTGGTTGACTATGACCAATATGTGCAGTCTTTCATAGATGATCTTGCGCAGGCTATGAAACTGGCCCAATGCTCTGCTTCAAAACAACAGCAGAGGCAAGCAAGCCTCTACAATAAGAAGCTCAAAGGTGCTCCAGTGAACATTGGTGACAGAGTACTCCTGGCCAATAAGTGCGAGCGTGGCAAGAGGAAAATTGCTGATAGATGGGAGAGTCATATCTACATTGTGATGGGAATGAACAAAGAGGTTCATACATTTCGTATCAAAAATTGTGTGACTGGTACTGAGAAAGTTGTTCATAGAAATATCATAATGCCAGTGAACTTCCTGCCTCTGAGAAACGAAGTGTCCGATGATGATACTTGTGAGAATGTAACCTCAAGCAGATCAAGTCTATCGGTGAATGAAAACGTAGAGCTGAGTTTACCTGTCGATGAACTGGATGAGAGAACTGTGTCATGGGTGTCTGAACTCCCAGTTTCCCAAGATGCTGGCCCCTCTAAATCTGATTCTGTCCAGTTCAGTATTGTAACGAATCAGCTCATGACAGGAAACATTAATAATTAACCATAACTAGTTATAATTTATTATGAATATTTTAGATCCGCTGTAAATATTTAGCTGACCTCTAAGGGTCAGCTGTCTTGTCAATTCTAAGAACGTTGGTTTCCTGGTTAAGGGAAATAACTTTTTTACTGTACAATTCTACAAAGCTTGTAGCGTAAATCTGCATGATTAGTGACTCCGGGTTATGAGCAAACAATGAACACGTCAAGTGTGATACAAGTAAGGTTTTATTAACTACATAAACACTTAAACTAGTCTAACATACTACATAAACACATAAACTGGTCTAACATCCTACATACACACATAAATTGGTCTAACATGCACATACACACACACGCATACAGTTGTTATAGGAAAGGGTTAAAGTTTAACTCATTACAGAAAGAGACATAAGGAATGACACTTATGGAACCATTTGCATATTCAGCAGATCAACACCTGAGGGATACTCAGATTCCTTAGTTCAAACACACCTTTGTAAAAAGGTGCAAATGATAATTAATGTATCAATTAATAAGACTACGTTTGATACTTGCGAGTCTCGTCTGTCTGAAAGAGATTCCTTATGCAATCTTAAGGTTTCCAGTTGATTTTTGCTGAATTTGGGTCGATGAAAAGAACGAGTTTTGAGTCAGAGGATCTTGATGAAATGGAAAGGACAAGGCCGAAAAAAGGCCTGGCACAATGCTTTGGTATCCTGAAGCGTTTTTCTCACATCTTCATCTTTGCTTCTGACTGAACCACCGACAGGGGCGGGTCACATGGAGTGTGGCCTTTAAAGCCTGCAGAGATTCACGCCTCTCAAGATGGGCTTATCCAATGAGAAAGGCCGGAATCCCAAGTGGGCGTTTTAAGATCCTGGGGAGTTTATGACTCTTTGTGTGGAAACATGGTACTTTAGTATCTGGAACTTGAATCAAAAATACTAAAGATTCTCAGGACACTAATATATTGCCTATGTACCAACAAATAATATACAATCTTGTTTAGATCATCAGAAGGCAAATTCATAGATACTAAACACGGTATATGAAAGGTTATATGAATGAGTGGTTTATCATAAGCATGAATAAAAATAGTCTATAAAACAACAGATTAAATACAACACAGCAAAAATATACACAATGGCCTGAAGAAAATAGGTGTTCATTCAAAGAAGGTTTTCCTATGAATTACTTAGTAGAAAAGTACATTTCTACTGTGCATTTTGCCTCTTCCTATGGAAAAGGTGGGTTATCCTATCACTTTCCTGGGGGGTCATAAAACCAGTGATATCATGATTAGTTGTCATGGTGACCAAGGGGGCCTGGTGTTCAGCAGAAATCCTGGCATCCAGTTTATTGAGTGAGGGGACTGTGATGATTTGTTAATCTAATGAATAATTGATTTGTTAAATCAAATAAAAATTAGTGTGTCAGATTGGTTGAGACGCTACAGTATAGATGACCAGCCTACTTCCCTGACTGTTCCACATGATACAGACAACAGTAGACAGACCAATTGAGACAGACTGCAGGTCTTTGACATATGAACCTGACGATGACAAGAACATTGTTCAGGCTGATGAAGGTGTAAATACTGATACTTTAGCCACTGACCATTTACAGCAATGTTCCAGAGCACCTTCTGGTCAGGGTGGGTCACTTACAGTCAGAACCAGATGCGGGATTAGACTGATTCAGAATATGCATCAGAAGGTTTTGTCTGGGTTGTAGTGTTTTTCGTTTGTATAGTTATGTGATTCTGTGTATCAAAATAATTAACTTTGAGGATTACATTTTGTGATTGAATTCTGAGATGCATTTTGAATATCTGTCATTATAGTACCTTGTGAGGAGGAAGAGTATTTGTGAGTGATCCAACAGTGGATAAGATCTTATGAAATACTGTGCAAAAATTACCACTAAATGTATGTAATGTGTAACAGGCATGTTATTCCTGTGAGTGTTTAGAGGCTTTGCAACCCTCTTACATTTCTAATTCTGAAAAGAATAGTCTTACGACTGGAGTATTTAGTGTTTCATGTGACATACAGTATTATCTTTTGGTACTATGGTACGGATTATTTTTTCTCCTTTTACTTCTCTTTATTGTTCTTTCAAATTTGGTTACATGTACCTGTTTTTTTTTCCTTGGGTGACTTTGTAGCATTTTGATGTTTTATATTGTGCTCTTTTATTTTGTCATGTGCAAGTGGAAGTCAGCAGGGGGGAATGTAGCAGGTGTGTATTTAGGAAATGATTTTGTGATTCCACTTGCCAGGACCATATTTGGGGTTTCCTGCCGCCATGCTGACTTGGGGGGTTGGCGCACTTTGCTGCTTCCCAGTCTGCATGAGATGTCACAGCAGTAGGTCGCACAAGTTTTTGCAGTGATTCAATTAGGGCAGTATTTCATGTAACAGATGAATTCACATGATATATCTGTATGATTGTGATCTAAAGACCCTATGTGATGCACACTCAGATGTTTCATTGATTATTTTTCTTTACTTAAGTTTCTTTTTAATATCTGTAATTTTCTCTTTTACAGTGCGTCGTGCATTGCTGCCGCATCATGGTTTATATGCTGCACAAAAAAAAAAAAAAAAAAAAAAAGAAAAAAAGAAAAAAAAAAAAAAAAATTTTTTTTAAAAAAAAAAAAAACAAACAAAACAAAAAACAAAACAAAAAAAAAAAAAAAAAGAAAATTTTTCCTCATACATAACTTAGTTTGTGTTATCCAGAATAAATGAGGACATGATGGAAAGAATTTTCACAGTCTGTCTTTCGTTTCGACACAACGCAGAAAACACACCGCTACATAAATGCGTACCTGAATAAAAGAGTACCTGAAGTATAATTGCAATAGTTCCACTTTAGCACAATCAAAAATACATAAGTATATCTTTAGTTGGACCTCAGCACTTAGTTGATCCATTAGCATACTTTTGATTATACCAATTTTAGTGTACTAAAAGTAAAACTGCAGGTATTTGGCACAAATTCAGCCTCTGTGCTCCCTCCCGATCACCACCAGAGGGAACCATCCCGAGTACTGGCCGGAGGAACCTCTCAAACTACACTTCCGCAGAGGACTGATCATTGAACTGCAGTCTGAATTAGTCTGCGAGAACGAGGGAGTCTTAATCAATTTATCGAACTGTCCATTCGGATTGACAACCTCCTTCGCTCTCGTCGTCAGACTCGGCTCTCTTCGACTCCGGTCGGCGCGTCATCGCCACTTCCTGACACAGAACCTATGCAGATTGGCTTTACTCATCTCAGAGGAGAGGAGAGAGACTCATTCGCCAGAATCTGTGCCTATACTGCGGATTATCTGGACACATGAGATCTTCCTTTCCCACTCGTCCACCTCGCAATCTTTCTCTGGTGAGTCCGAATTTCAGTACTTCCACTACTTTAGAGATTCCAGTCATCTTAAGAGTTAATGGGCAGATCACTGAGGCTATGGCTTTAATTGACTCAGGGGCTGCAGGAAATTTCATTGATGCTAGTTTTGCCAAAACTCATAATATTCCTCTTGTTCCCTGTACGTCTCATTTGGCAGTGGCAGCGCTAGATGGCCGGCCACTGGGCACTGGCCAAATCCAATTCACTACCACTGACCTTCAATTATGCACTGGAGCTCTTCACACCGAACTCATCCGCCTCTTCGTATTTCAATCTCTACGAACACATCATCCTAGGACTGCCTTGGCTTGGGAAGCACAACCCCTCTATCTCATGGTCCGAGGGACAGATTACACAGTGGTCAGAGTCCTGTCGTCAGAATTGTCTCAACGCTACCCCGATCAGAAAGGAGAGGGATTGCACACCTGTCTGTCAGCTTCCTGCAGAGTACCACGATCTCATGGAGGCCTTCAGTAAGATAAAGGCTTCTCAATTACCTCCTCATAGACTGAGTGACTGTGCCATCGAGCTCCAACCTGGTTCACACCCTCCCAAGGGGAGCGTCTTCCCCTTATCTCAACCTGAAGCTGAGGCTATGAAGTCCTATATTGAGGAGGAACTCTCTAAGGGTTTTATTAGACCATCCACATCACCTGCCTCTGCTGGGTTCTTCTTTGTCAAGAAGAAGGATGAGGTCTTCGTCCTTGCATTGATTACGAGGACTCAATGACATTACCATTAAGTTTCGCTACCCCTTGCCCCTAGTCCCTTCAGCTCTGGAGCAGCTCCGAAAGGCAAGATATTTCACCAAGCTGGATCTGCGCAGTGCTTACAACCTCATTCGCATCCGTGAGGGTGATGAATGGAAGACTGCGTTCTCTACCACAACTGGGCACTACGAGTATTTTGTTATGTCGTTCGGCCTTGCCAACAGTCCTTCAGTGTTCCAGGCCTTCATCAATGATGTGTTCAGAGACATGTTGAATCGCTGGGTCATTGACGACATCCTAATTTACTCAGAGTCGTACGAGGATCATGTCAAGCGGGTCCGGGCGGTCTTACAACGTCTCATCAGCCACCAGCTATATGCCAAAGCTGAGAAGTGTGAGTTTCATCAGGAGACAGTATCATTCCTCGGATACGTGATCAGCTCAGGAGGGGTGGCCATGGACGACAATAAGTTACGAGCCGTTGTCGATTGGCCTCTACCTACCACCTTAAAAGAACTACAACGCTTTCTAGGATTTGCCAACTTCTATCGGAGATTCATTCTTAACTTCAGCACAGTGGCAGCTCCCATGACTTCTATGATTAAGAAGGGTAGTCAGCGCCTCGAATGGTCCTCAGCAGCCCGTTCAGCCTTTCAGACGCTCAAGGAGAGATTTACAACCGCACCCATCTTGTACCATCCTGACCCAGAACGAGAGTTCATTGTGGAGGTGGACGCATCCAGCACGGGCATTGGGGCAGTTCTTTCTCAACGACATGGTAACCCCCCTAAGTTATACCCCTGCGCCTTTTATTCCCGCAAACTCAATTCCACCGAGCAGAATTACGATGTGGGCAACCGAGAACTTCTTGCCATGAAGGTCGCCTTTGAGGAGTGGCGTCACTGGCTCGAGGGAGCCAAACACCCCTTTATTGTACTCACCGATCACCGCAATCTGGAATATCTGAAATCAGCTAAAAGACTCAATCATAGACAGGCAAGATGGTCTCTGTTCTTCACCAGATTCAACTTCACAATAACCTACCGTCCAGGCTCTCAAAACACAAAGGCGGATGCCCTATCTCGACTCTATGAATCAGCCACAATGTCTCCCAGTCAGGAATCCATCATTCCGTCTACCATCATTCTCGCACCCGTTCAATGGGACATAATGACTGAGATCGCAGACGCCCAGGGCACCGAACCACCTCCAGCCGAAACCCCACCTAATCTCACATACGTACCGCAAACTCTACGACAAAGAGTCATCCAGCTAGTTCACTCAACTCCCGGCTCCGGACACCCAGGTATAGCAGCTACTCTTCAGTTATTAAATAATCGCTTCTGGTGGCCCACGCTGCAAGCAGAGACAATCGCCTTCATCCGAGACTGTGGTACCTGCAACATAACCAAATCCTCTCATCAACTACCTGCTGGCCTCTTACAACCATTACCTATCCCACAACGCCCCTGGTCTCACATAGCCATCGACTTCATAACCGATCTGCCTGCCTCACAGGGTCGCACTAACATTCTCACTGTTATCGATCGCTTTTCCAAGGCCTGCCGCCTGATTCCTCTACCCAAACTACCCACAGCTCTTGAGACAGCCGAGGTCCTATGCAATTACGTGTTCAGGTTTTACGGCCTTCCTGAGGACGTGGTTTCTGATCGGGGTCCTCAGTTCACCTCCCGAGTCTGGTCAGCCTTCTGCCGGCAGCTCAATATCAATGTCAGTCTCACCTCCGGGTATCACCCACAGTCGAACGGTCAGGTGGAACGTCTCAATCAAGAACTCACTCGTTTCCTCCATGGTATCACTCCATTCCAATGTGTCCTGGGTTTCCAACCCCCATTATTCCCCTGGTCCGGGGAACCATCAGAACTTCCGGCTGTTAATTCATGGCTACAACGAAGCGAGGAGATGTGGAATGAGGCTCATGTTCATCTCCAGAGAGCAGTCCATCGGACAAGGGAACAAGCTAATCGCCATCGGTGCACCAATCCCAACTATCAACCGGGTCAGTGTGTCTGGTTGTCCACTTGGGGTCTTCGTGTCTGGTTACCCTGCAAGAAGCTCAGTCCTAGGTATGTGGGTCCATTCAAAATCCTCAGACAAATAACTCCTGTTTCATTCCGTTTAGCTTTGCCCCTCCCATTATCGTATCTCACCCACTTTTCATGTCTCTTTGCTCAAGCCCGCTGGTGGTCCGAGAGGAGCGGAGGACCAGGAGGAGGCTGGTGACCAGAGGGTTCCTCCCATCACCATAGACGGCAAGGAGGCGTACCGAGTTCGAGAGATTCTGGAATCTCGTCGCCGGGGCAACATTATCCAGTACTTAGTGGACTGGGAGGGGTACGGTCCGGAGGAACGGTCCTGGGTCAATGCAGAGGATATTCTGGATCCCTCGCTTACCACAGACTTTCACAGAGACCACCCGGATAGACCTGCCCCGAGACCCCGCGGAAGACCCCGGCGTTATCCGCCTTGGTGCGTCAGGAGCCGCTCCTGGGCTCTGTCACAAATTCAGCCTCTGTGGCTCCCTCCGATCACCACCAGAGGGAACCATCACCGGAGTACTGAGCGATCCCTTCAGACTCCAGTTCCCACAATGCCCTATGCCGGAGTCTAATCACCTGCACAGGTGTTTCCCATTGCCCGGCCTATTTAAACTGTGCCTTCCCTGCTCTCATTGCGAAGTCTTGTTTTGCCTTGCTGACATTTCTGAGCGTTTACCCTGTGTTTTATACCTGTTGATTACCTGGTCTGTTTACCCATTTACGATTGCTTGCTGCCTTCCTATTCTGACCCTGCCTGCCTTGTTGATTCATGCCATTGATTGTCTGCCGCCTGTCTCGACCCTGTTTACGAACACTGTTTACGATTCTGCCCAGCCTTCGTTGTTTCTAACGCCAGTTAATGATCTATGCCTGTATGACCTGCCTTGTGAACTAATAAAGCTGCACATGGATCCTAACGCCACTGCCTCTTTGTTACAGTATGAAGCATTAAATAAATGTATTTCAAATACATTTAGTATATTTATTTTTCACTAGGGAAGTTTAGTTTATACATGAACAACATCCAATCTCTTTAGTTCAAGGGTTTTTAATTGTTTGAATGCTAAAAGAGAAGAGGGAAAACCCCAACATATGGTGACCTCCTTGCAAAAAATGTAACCAAATAATTAAATAAACATAAATGTAAATACCGTATTGGCCCGAATATAAGACAACCCTGATTATAAGACGACCCCCCCCTTTTCCAGATGTACCTTTTGGAAAAAGGCTTTTTAAAAAACAAATCTTGTTTTTTCTCAGTAAAACACATTTTGTCTTTAATTATTTTCATATTTTTCCTATTTTAATTTTTGAAAGTATGGTAAAAACTGGTAAAATGTAGCAACAATCACATTTAAAAAATATATACACTTTTCGATATACCATAAAAAAACAGGTAGCCCATCTGAATTAGGACATTTAGGCTATCCATCTAATAGTAGCCTACCAAAATCTTATTAACAGTAGAAGTTAAATCTTACTGTAGACTTCAAATCTGGGTACTGTCTTCCGTTTTAAAATCACAAAGAGAGTTTGGTCCCATCAGGCTGACGTGACAGTCACGAATCATGCAGTTGTAAGGTTTTCTTTTTCTTTTGTTTTGGGTTTTACTCGCAATCTTTCCAACACGCATTACATTACGTATTTCATGGCACACTCATTTTATGCGTATTTGGCGCCACCTATTGTTGTGGGTGTATTATTGACATGTCAAAGTCTAGACCCTAAATATAAGACGACCGCATTTTTTCAGATGTATTTCCAAGAAAAAAACATTGTCTTATATTCGGGCCAATACGGTAAATAAAATGACTGAATCTATCTATCCATATAATGTTAATGCTCTGTGAGATATTACAATTTGGTTACAAATAAAAAATCAACTGTCATTATATTGTATATTTATACATATATGAACAATTATCTTTTATTTCTTACCATTTTTAACTGTCAAAAGAACAATTAATCTCATGACTTTAGAAAGTAGAATGGAACAATATTAATAACAAATTCTCTAAACGTGTTTAAAATAAAAAAAATAAAAAAATTCTATAAATCAATAAAAATGGCTTTTCTCACGAGCTAAACTTCCGGAATATTGCTTTCAGGAAATGTTTCTGAACACAAAATCTGTGTGACAGACGTAACGAAAAGTACTGCTGAGTGTGCATGGGTGTATTTTAGCATCTCCCCTGAAGAAGAAGATGCAGAGTTAGTTTGTTCATTAGACATGAGGGATGATGATGATGTGTGACCTGACTTTGGGAATATTTTATTATTTATTTATACAATAAATACTTTATTATTATAAAGACAAGGCAAAGAGAAATCAGAGACTTCTCCAATCTCTTCCAGAAAATCAGAAATGTGACGTTTTAAAATAATGTGCTGGTACAGCGTGTAACTGCTCCACAATGAAGTTTTCTAAGATCTACTATAATTCACCATTGTGTTGTTTCAGAGTTTCTAAGGCTTTTTGAAACCTTTGCTTTGTACTCATTCATTCTCGCTGGGTTGCCTTGGGACCTCTCTGGCTCTTGTGATGTCTCAGCGGCCTTGTTAGGGATTCAGGGCCATTTGTCTCAGTAATCAGACGAAGTCTAGAACTCTTTGCGGCGCAAAGGCCCATGCTCTACTGTACTGCCGAAATCCCACCTGAGATGAACACCAGAAATATTAGCACTTAAAAGATTCCAGTCTCCTCTGTACTTAAAGAAATAATTGTATGAAAACCACATTCCTGGATTGCAGTTATAATTAAATTAACTTTTAAACTGCTGGGCAACAGTACAACTGGACAGCGTTAATATATGCTTATGCATTTGGATGGACTAAATTGATCTCAGAACAGACTTTCTATGAGCACAAGGACATCATATGACTGAAGTGAGCAGCTGGTTGCCATCATCAGGGATATGGAGTGGCTGTTCTAATGCCTCGTATTCTACTGTAACAAGCCCCATGATAATCTGCAGCCCTACCGTACCACCTTTATAATCAACACGGGTTTTAGCCTATTTAAAGTATGGATAAATTTATTCCAACAATTTTAATCATGCCTGCAGATCGCAACGGGTGGGATTAATTGATTTCGAAAAGTGTGTTGAATTCAAGTGTCCATCTAGCAAATTTTAATTAAATAAGTAAGAACAGATGAGACTGCAAAAGCAGTAGAATCTTATACAGCGCATTCCCCACAATTAAACTCTGCGCCCCTAAATGAATAAAGAGATGATACAATAATTGGATTTAAATTAAAAAGGATTTTCTAGTCTGGTTGGCTAATGTATTGTGAAAAATGCACTTTCGGTACAGTCCTCACAACGCACTCTCGAGCCTTTCTAGGTCTGTCTTCATAAATCTTTAATATACTTTGCACCAAATTCTCAATGAGGTTGAACACGCCATTATCACATCAAAGGCACGGCGATCAGGGGGCACACAATATGTACAGTGGAACGGGGATAATTCATTTTGTATAACTCACTGAAGCGTGTAGTAAGGTCTCAGGTCACTGCAGGGCCGCACATGTTCATAAGCTGATTCAGTTTACATAAACTAGCATCCACCATTTTAAACATTAGAGTTGTGCACCATTAAGAACAAAAATGGGGGCATGGCATTTAAATTTCAGTGCAATTCCTGAATTTAAATTGATGATCATGTAGCAAACTGTGTGAATACTTGCCATTTGTATTTATTAATTAAAAAAATTGGGGGAAAAAAAAGGAAAAACAGCCGGCTCAAGAGGAGGGAAGAAGGCAACATGATGCTTCAAGAGCCGTGGGGTGTAAACCTTTGAACAGGATGATGATGTGTAAATTTTTCTTATTTTGTTTAAAGATCATATTTTTTTCATTTGGTACTGCACTTAAAAAACTACATAAGTACTTAAATGTTTCCCAGAATATAAAATAAGTACAATTTACCCTGATCATCCAATTCAAAAATCTAACACCCCCCAGCTCTTAATGCATTGTGTTGCCTTCTTGAGCATTAGTAAATGTTTTCACCTTATATAATAGCTATGTATGAGTCCCCCAATTGTCCTCCATGTGAAAAGATGAATCTCAAAATTAAACAGTCACTGATAGAACAATAGAATGCCAGAAGAATAGATAGAATGATCGAATGATAACGACAGACAGACAGATAGACATATATATATAGATAGATAGACTTAGATAGTAGATAGATAGATAGATAGATAGATAGATAGATAGATAGATAGATAGATAGATAGATAGATAGATAGATAGATTCGTGAAATGGAATGATGGATGGAGGGATAGATGACAAATATAAACAGAATGATAGATCGAGCAATAAATAGGGTGGAATGATGAATGAATGGACAGATAGATGGATTTTCAGTGAAGCTAAACAAACAGGTTTGATAATAGAAGGGGTGCTTACTATAAAGTGCACACAAAAGGCAGCCTCAGACGACTGAGTCAACCCAGACAGTGCAACTTTAAATGATAATGCTGTTTGATACCCTTTGAGCAGGTTAAATCTATCACGCTATTTACACAGACACGCAAGGTGGCTAGTGTCCACACAGACGATCTTGTTTATGAGAGAGAGAAGCAGAGCGGAACGCCGCTCAAAACGCTCTCGCAATGTACGAGCAGGAAATCTCATCAGCTCCACAGTCTCCAGGCCTCAGATTCATTCACATATTCACACAGGAAAACCAGATTCTCCTTTACATTTGGAAGTCATATGTTGCCGTGTGTGTGTGTGTGTGTGTGTGTGTGTGTGTGAGTGTGTGCTTGAGGAACACTGATGCATGATCTTTCCATTGTCAGGATTTATATGACTATAATGAGTAAGAGCAAGCTCTGTTTTTCTTTGTTTATAAAGAATACCCAATGCTATGGAGACAAAGCGCAGGTTTTGGCTGATTCAGTGACTTAAGATGATGGCTCTCATTACATTTAATTCATGTCCCGACTCTGCAGGTGAGAACCATTTATCCCTCTCTAATTACATGTCTGTCTTGTTACAAATGAAAAACACAGATTATGAAAAGAGAGAGAGAAATGTAGCTTAATCTTTCCATGTAACTGAAAGCAGACATGTCAGTCCACCATACATGAAAGGATCCTCTCTCTGTTCATATCGGTGCAAGAATAATCTGTCCCACTTTATATTAAGTGGTCCTAATACCTGTGTACTTACATAGTAACTAGATGTGTACATAGTATGTAACCACAGTGCAAGTACACATTGGTACATAGTATCTACAGCTGTAATGTTTGTGTAACTACACACATGTAACAGCCTACTGAATGGTATGTTTAAATACAAATGTGTAACAGGACATTGTAACAACACTTTTTGGTAATGAAAGTACAAATGTGTAACAGGACTAACAGCACTTTTTGGTAAAGAAAGTGTTACAATTTATATTAAGTAAATTCAAGTTTTTTCAATTCAAGTTTATTTGTACAGCGCTTTTCACGATACAAATCATTGCAAAGCAACTTTACAGCAAATTAAGTTTCTACAATATTTAGTGGTAGCTTATCAGTGGTACGTCGTGTAAATGTAATTTTAATAAATATATGGCAGAAATGTACGGAAAAATCAATTGAATATGTAATAAAACAGACGATGAACACTATAACAGCAATTATTATATGATGCAATCAACTTATATAGCAAAATGTGGTAGTTCTGTATGTTGTTTCAGGGTTGGCATCATCTGAGGTCCTCTGAGGGACATTAAGTAAACAATTCCAATGGTTTTACCATGTGATTACTCTGATGTTACACAGCAGTGGCCAGTAAGTTAGGCTTTACATATACATTTTGGTTGGTGTCCAGAATGTTACACTTTATATTAAGTGGACAGTTCCTGGGGAGTTACCATGCAAGTACACTGGTATTACAGTGGTGCAACAACTCCAACTCGAGATCCAACTCCTCACACTTAACATTTCCCTAAACCTACCCATCTCCACCCCAAATCCTACCCATCTCCACCCCTAGATCACTTGTTTCCATTACTCTTATCCCTAGTGTGTTACAAAATGTAGTTATATTGTCTGTTACACATATGTACTACACCAAAAAACCCCCTTTATTTTCCGGAGGGTGGTTACACGTGTGTAGTTATAGAAATATTACAGCTCTAGATACTATGTACCAATGTGTACTTACACGTGTTACATACTACGTACACATCTAGTATCATGTAAGTACACAGTATTCAGGCCACTAATAAAAGTGGGTACCGAATTTTCTTGACACAATTTTAAAAAAGTTAAAGTTCAGTCATACTCAAGCAATAATTGATCTTTTGTAAACTGCTTTAGTCGACTACACTAACCCAGTCTATTTCTTGCAGCGACTACAACTCGACACTGACCTCCTAAAGTGCGAAGTCTGTATTTTAATGTTTTTGAAAGGAGTCTCTTATGCTCACCGAGGCTTTATCTATTTAATCAAAAAGTAAAAACGTAATATTGTAAATATTATCTTTCTATTTTAATATATTTACAATGTCTCATTACGCCAATGTGTTACATGATCCTTAAGAAATAATTCATTTAAATAATTCAGTTCATCTTTCAGAAATAACTCAACATTTATTTTTACTATCAATGTTGAAAACAATTGTTATGCTTAATATTTCTGTGGAAACTGATACATGTTTTCAGGATTCCTTGAATAGAAAGTTCAAAACAAAACAGCATATATTAGAAATAGAAATCTTTTGACACATTACAAATGCCTTTACTGTCACTTTTAGTCAATTTAATGCAGCCTTGCTGAATAGGAGTATGAATTTCTATCAAAAATGAAATAAACATTTCATTTACTGACCCCAAACTTTTGAACGTATAGATAAAGTGATTGTATCTCTGCTTCATCTATCATGTACTGTATATGCATAAATTGGTCTACAATTGGCCTAAGTGTTGTGTGTGAAGAACCAAAAGTTGAACGAAAAATTAAGTTTCCATATTGTCTTGCTGTTGAGAAGCTAGATGGCTAATAATAGCTGACTCCTTTTGTTTGGTTTTGCATGCAAACATGCTGCAAAAGACTAACATTACGCAATAATTCAACTATGCAAAATCGTGCTGTGAGTCAATTATTAATTTCTGCTCATGTACTGACTGCATGAACCAGCACCAACTAGCATAAACCATCTTGAACCATGCAAGTCCAAGCTGGTCTCTTAGCAGAATATGTCATGATAAAGCAGTAGTTTATTCATTTGTCTAAGAATAGTGATACTCCAGGGATTTAAGGCAGGGATGATGATTTGACTGCTGGTTCAACTCAATAACACAGAGTCATCTATTTTTCAGTATGCCCTTCCGACTTTGCAATCAACGGCCTGATGCAGGCGGAACTTTCGATCATGTCCAAGTCAATTAAACAAACAATTCAGACCAGGGTCTATCTGAGGCTTAGTCACAGCTAGGCAATGAGAAGTGTGTGTGTGAGCAGTTCCTGTATCAGTCCCTGACCAGATGAAATTCTGTGCTGTTTTTTTTTTTGGCTTCACTAACACTAACTCATTACTTGCAGCCTCATCTTCTGGTTGTAGTCTTGCTGTGCCTAGGCAACAGGACCAAGTTCTTCTCTCATCAAATCCAAGAGAGATGTGAGCCCTGTTTAACATGTGAATTGAACACATGAGCACATACGATTGAATTTAGATTAAAAATGAAAACGGGACTGGGCTGCTGTGTTTCCAGAGACTGTACAATTTATGCTTTTAGCAGATGCTCTTGCTCCAAATTGACAAGTAGGATTGTATTCAGGAACTGCATTTGAAAGTATAGTGAAAGACGGAGCTCTCAGTGGCCTTCAGTGTCGCGTTTCTTTTCTTGTGTATGTCATTATGATGGATTTGTTTGAGTTAAAAATGTTCGGGAAACGAATGAGTGAGACTTCCATTCATTCAGTTAGCCAAGGTGATTCACCTGTCCAGATGTTTACTTCAATTCTATAATTTATTCACTGATGCGCATTAAGGACACCCCCCAGTGTACAGTATATAACAGTTCACGCCAAAATGCAATACTGACATATTCATCCGTGTATCATTCGATCATTCGTTTTTTGATTTAATATTGAAAGTAGAAAAATTAGAAAACGGCTCCTTTTTCGTTTTTTTGTTTTTTTCCAAAAAACGAGAATTCAGCTGAAATTTTAGTTTTTTCGTTCATGGGTGGAAAAATGAATAAACAGCTTGAATATTCAATTTCTACATGTTTGCGGGAATTAAACGCCCCTTTCTGCTGATTGGTCAGCCGAAGATCAAACCGTGCCATCATCAGTTCTTCCGCAGTATCATGCAGCAGAATAATAGTCCTCCACTGCTGCAGTTGTATGGATTCTTAACGCATTTATTGCAACTACATTTAATCTTTTTTCATCAAACAAACAGGCTAATGAATAGCTCGACACAACTCATACTGGGGCAGAGTCTAGCCAGGGCTTTCTTCTGTGTAGATATAAATTATATTTTTTGCATCAGCTGGGCATGGCAGGGTATGATATGACAGCTGTCATAGCCTACCCTGCTCACCCAGTAAGTCTTTTTTTTGTTTGTTTAATTAAGAAATTAATTCGTTTCAAAATAAATATTTGAAACACTAAGACAAAAAGGAAGGAATAATAAATTGGCTTGGGTATATGTAGGCCTATGTTCACGCAAGAACTGTCCTTCTGACTGACAACCGGAGAACAACAGATATTAAATAGCCTACTGTTAGAGTTATATTAATGTAGTCTTGTGTTTTATTAAAATTGATTATAATTGATATCTCAAAAGGATATGCACTTGTGCGCAGCATGAGCTGTGAGAACACCATTAAGGTGAGTAGTCACTCTAGTTCACACAGTTCCATTAAATTGCGATGGGTTAAATAAACTCAAAAACCAGACAGACGCGACTATAGTCAATCACATGCCAGTATTGAAGTGCACAGGAAATAAGCAGCAGTCATATTTAAAGCAGTTTAAATTAATATTGAGTACTGATTGATGTTCACTTGGATTTTTTTCCCCATCGAGGGGAAATAACTTAATACTTTGTCATTTATAGTCGTATGGTAAAATGTATATTTTTAATTGTGTAACGTTACGTTCAAAATAACTACAAAATGTCATGCCTTTGAAAAAAATAAAGAGAACAACAGAATGCACTGCTCTAGCGTGACTCGGTCTCCTTGAGCATCTTTCTGGAGCATGCCACAAACATCAACCACAGCGAATACTTGTCTTTTAAAAGGCTTCATATAAGCGTTAAATGCATCATAATTCACTTTGGAATAAATCACAGTAGGCCTATGTATCATGATAAAAAAAATGACTTTACAGTCTGGAAATACTTTAGGCTATAGCAAATTATTTCTCGGACCCCCATCACTTTAAGAACCGCTGGTCTACACAGAAGAAAGCCCTGTCTAGACTCTGCCCCGGTACGAGTTGTGTCAAGCTATTCATTAGTCTGTTTGATGAGAAAAATATGAAATTGATCAAATGGGTTATTAATCCGTACAACTGCAGCAGTGGAGGACTATTATTCTGCTGCGTGATACTGCAGAAGAACTGATGAAGGCACGGTTTGATCTTCGGCTGACCAATCAGCAGAAAGGGGCGTTTAATTCCCGCCCACATGTAGAAATCGAATATTCAAGCTGTTTATTCATTTTTCCACCCAAGAACGAAAAACGAAAATTTAAGCTGAATTCTCGTTTTTCGTTTTTTGGAGAAAAACGAAAAAAACGAAATAGGAGCCGTTTTGTAATTTTTCTACTTTCAATATTAAATCAAAAAACGAATGATCGAATGATACACGGATTTTATTAACTTGCTATCATTTCGTTTAGTATCCAAATGGTTTTCTTTCTTTTGCAGGACAAACTTTATGAGGTGAATTTTTGAAGAATATCCTGGCCACTTTTGCAATATAATGGATGTGAGTGAGGACTGGGGCTATAATGTACTCATAAAAGCACTCCATATGACTTATGCAATATATTCCAAGTCCTCTGAAGCCATACAATAGCTGTGTGTGACGAACAGGCTGAAATTTATGTCATTATTCACTACAGATCACTAAACCATTGGGTTGAACTCAAGAAATGAATACAGTGCCTTTTTGTCCTTTTTTTCTCATTTTGGAGTTTGGAGTAACGATTCTCATCGTTAACAGAGCAGCCATTCTCAAAATTCTCATATGTGGTTGATATGACATGAATTTGAGCAAACAAATGTTCATTATTGAGTGAACTTTTAAATTCCGATAGTTAAGCAACTATTAAACTATTAAATTCTGATAGTTAAGCAACAGTAAATGTGCTTTATTGTGACCAGACTGGTGGAGATGGATTTGCACAAATCGTTGACAGAAGCAGGATTTCTCTGCATCAGGGGACACACACTCCAGTATCTCCGAAACACAGAAAGAAAACCATGCTGTATATTGTGCATATGGCAAGAAGGGATCATAAATAAACCAGCTAAATATTACATCTGGCCACGAGCAAAAGACATTACATTTCCCAAATCTATTAGGGTACTATGAATAAAACCAAAAAGACCTACATTTACAGATATGAAACAGCCTAGAACAACATTCATAATACAATTAACTACTATAATGTGACACATTTCTGAAATGGGAAATATACAAAGGGAAACTATGTAGAACAGGACTTGATTTTTCAATCTGGATTTGACTGAATTGGTTTAATATTAATATTTTTATACTGCTCATTTTCCCTACCTACACAGATTTGGTTATGTCAGCAGAAAATTTGTTTTAGAAACAAAGAAAGTTATTAAATCCCAAAAAAAGATTATGAAAAACAAAAAAATATGCACAATAAGAGGATATTAAAGTGAATAAATCTTTATATTAAGTCTTCAGATAAAATACAAACAAAAACAAACCTCTAGGTCATGGAGCCGACTGAATGAATGAATGCGATGTGACCTTATATTTCTCACTCACAGAGTCGCTATCATTAAGATTACATAAGTGTAGGTATAATGAGAAAGACGATGAATGTGCCAAAGCCTTTGCCCCACCAGGGAGGAACAATGTTAATAAATGATGCACCATAAGGAGATCAAACTCAGCCTTTGACACGAGAAGTGACGTTCAGGGTTCATTGATGGAGTGTAAGGTCACATGCTTACATCCTCCCAACACCATCCTACAGGGCTACCTACTGTAACAACAGAAATGGAGAGAAACGGGACGGCCCCAGCCTATTTTCTATTCACAACACCTTCTCATCCATTTCGTTTAAAAACTAACTCATTATTCCAGCCTTAAGGAAAGGGAGGGTTACCTCTCTAGGGGTTTTCACATACAATAAAAGATGTTAGACTACCATGATAAATGGCATAAGTTAGACCCCGGTGTGTACTCTGTTGTGCTTGCTATTGGTATTTCACACTTAAAACCTGTAAGGCGCCAAGCATGTGTGTGTTTGCTCTTCCTGTCATTGTGTGAGAGAAGAGAGCAGTCACAGAAGTGCTGGGGAAAAGGGCAGGAAGAGTGCAAATGCTATCCTGAGCTATGACCTTTAGCCAAAGAAAAAAATCGCCACAAAGCCAAGCCTAAGGCTAACGTCTACAGAAAACTCTTAACTATTTACTAATTATTCCGAAATTTCAAATGTGGTGTGGTGTGGTGGGTAGCCATTGTCCCAACCCTTTGCCTCGCAGTGTGTGCGTCAGAATGCATAGGTTCAAAATCTGACAACTTGACCTTTCGCTGGAGATTACTTTAGTGAACTCATTAGCATGACTGTGCTCTAGTGCAAAAAGCATTCTGTGTAAACCAATGAATGTGTCATGTATGAGAAAAAAAAATGTCTACATACAGTGCAGGGACACTGAAATCTAAAAAAAAAGGTCAAATATTAAATCAGCCAGTGTTGCTCCAAATTAATTTATTATATTGTGACAGATTAAAAAACACCTTCATTTTAGTTCTTGGCATATTTGTAGACACAAGTTTACAATAAACCAAAGCTAAGATTAAAAATATATATACATATGATTTTTAAAATGCTGTTTCTTCAATGTGGATTTTTTTATTACAATTCATTAAAATGTAATAATTAGTGAAATAAACAAACCATTTGGATACGTATTGTGTAAAAACAGAAATGTCCACCACAATGAACACTTTTGCCACTAATAAAGTTACCAAGGAGAAAACATTTAAAAAAGCATGTGATGTTTTTAAAGAAAAAAAAAAGTAAAGTAACTTGTGGGCAGAAAATGCGTATTATGCATTATTTTTATGCATTAAAAATTTAATTATTTAACTATGTATTTTTTGTACATAGATGCCATGGAGCCTTACCAAGACCAAAAATGTGTGAGATATCATTTTTATCAAGAATGCTATTAGACATCACTCCCTGATGTGAGCGTTGGTGAAATTCAATGTCGTGCAAATATTCATGATTTCCCCAAATAAACTAGTAAGACTGTGTCAATTATGTGTTTTAATGTTTGGTTTCTGAATGAATAAAAGGGTTTATTCAATTTCACAGTTATGTTTTTTTTTATAAACACTTTTAATTTGTTTTTTTTAATAATATTATTTAGTCTTTTACTTTGTTTTCAATGTTAATAGAAAATATATTCAAAACATTTTCTGCTGCTATTATTATTTCATATCAGTGTTATTTTAGTATCACTGAGATACTATTATAGTTTTTATAAATATTTAGAATTAGTTTTTATTTTCACATTTCTTGTTTTCCGTGTGATTTTTAGTAAGTTTTTTTTTTTATTTAGGGAGGGCTGCAAAACTATTATCCGATTAATCGCATTCAAAATACAAGTGTATGTTTACATACTATTTGTGTGTTACTGTGTATATGTTATGTATGTATATATAACTTACACAGAACGTATATATTTAAAAATATTGTATGTATATTATATATAATATATATATATTTATACTTGTATATAGTTTATGTATAAATACAAATAAGCCATTTTATATAAGTCTAACATATTTTTCCTTAATATATACGTGTATGTGTGTGTATTTATATATACATAATAAATATACACAGTACACACACATATATAGTATGTAAACATAAACTTTTATTTTGATATCACGATTAATCGTTTTGCAGCCCTAAATTTTTATTCATTTTTATGTTAGTTTTAGTTAATTTAGTACATCAAGTTACACTAATTAAAATTAGAAATGTTGCATACAGTTTCTTTAGTTAACGTTATTTTATTTCAAGTACCTTTTTTATGGTTTTAGTTTCAGCTAACTGTAATAACCCTGCCTCATATTGTATTTCAAAGTTGAAATGGAATGATTGAAACACCCAATTAGAGTGACCTTAATAGTCCTAACAATGCTCTTCCGCAGAGAAATTTACGTCATTATTCACTTACTTTATGGGGCAAAAATAGGGAGTTGACACAGGAAATCAAACTTGCAGTGTCCTCAGCATCAGGCTGGCCACAGATAGCAATCTACAAGAAAAATAAGAGACTGTTACAAAGAACAGAATAACTAACTTGTGAGCAAAAAAAAGCTGTCTGAACCACCAAATGAACAAATGTGAAAAGAATGAAACAGAAGAAAGGGGCAGGACTGCGTGTATAGTGCTGTAATGAGGTGGGCAGGTGTGATGTGGAGCGGGCTGCCCTTAGCAGGACCTCCAGCTTGTTATTCCTCCTACTCTGATGACTTCTCTGCCGCTAGTGAGCTCTGATGGCCATGACACATGTTCACAGCTCATACAATTGTCCGGGAGCAGGAGGAAACTTTGGAAAAATGGCCTGACAGGAAAAACTTTTATCCAGCAGCATCATTCTAGTTGATATGTGACAGATCCAAACGCTAATGGTACTCATTGTGAGGACTGATGAGCTGGCTATCAATCCTACTGTATGTATCTTTATACCAGAAGCATCAAGGGTCATACTGATATCCCAAAAAAAAAGCTTAGGAATCATGGATCAGACATAGGCTACAGGTACCTTTCAAAAGTTTGGGGTCAGTAAAGATTCTTTCTTTTTTTTAAGCAATACTTTTACTTTTCCACAATATATTATGCAGCACAGCTGTTTTCAACATTGATAGTGATAAGAAATGTTACTTAAGTAAAAAAAAATCAGTCTATTAAAATCATTTCAGAAGGACCATGTGACACTGAAGACTAGAGTAATGGTTTGCCATCACAGGAATAAAATACATCGTAAACAGGGTTTGAAATGAACACCCGCCAACACGCCAAATGCGGGTAAAAATCAGCTGTGGCGGGTAACGCTGTCAAATCACTAGCCAGTTTGACGGGTTACTTATCGTAAGTTATGTTCACTCATTAATTTCTTTGGGAAGTTCATGCAAGCCTAATCTGCGCAGGTTTAGCGCAAATACTGAACTCGTGAGACATCATGATTATTATCGAGTATATTAAAAAACCAAACAAAACACACCTAAGTTACAAAATGCACGCATACGCGACGTGATGTAGTCTGCTTTTTTTGGGCTGGTAGAAGTTATGAATGGCCGGTAACTTAAAAATTTAGTAGCCAAATTGGCTGGTGAGTAAAAAAGTTAATTTCAATCCCTGATCGTAAAATATGATCAAAACTAAATTGTAATATTTCACAATATTACTAATAATTTAATGTATTTGTGACCACATAAATGCAGAACATGGAACACTTGAAAAACATTAAAAAAAAACTATAATTATAACTTTGAACTATAGTGCATGTATACGGTATATACACAACTTTTCATATCTGAGCTCCTAAAATTATACAACATTTGTTTATTAGAGCATTAAAACATGGATGGAAATATCAATGAACACAAAAAGCATCCAATGACCAGATGAATCCAAAATGTGATGCAAGGCACTTATTTCCAGTTATATGACATAAGAACATATGGCAAGTCTGAGAAAATCATTCAGCGTGGCAAGCACACTCAATCTACTCAGCCTTTCCTCAAGGCTGATGCATTCAGAAGTGACAGTCCCCACCGGAGAGAAGTTCACTTCCAGGTTTCCAGAGCATGAAGTGAGGAGATTCTTCGGTGGGACTTTACTACATTCAGCCATGGTTTGTCACCAGCATATGTTGTGTCTCTATTGCTGATTTGTTGTTTTCCCTGCCAGATTTCTCAACCAGCAAGACTTTTGTTGTCAACCAGCTTCACTGAATGGTTTTGACACCTCTATGATCAATAGGTCCTTTAACTGAATCTTCCAGAAGGCTTAGCGTGGCCCAAACATGCCTAGGGAAGTTCAGAATGGCTCTCCAGATGCTGAGATCATTACACTTGTGTGCACAATTGAGAGCTTCCTGTCAGGCTGTATTACTATCCGGTACAGTAGCTGCAAAACATTGGACTGCAAGGACATGCAGAGGGTGGTGCGGTCAGCTGCATATAACACCGCGGGTGTATCGGTCAACCTGCAGGACATGTACACCAGATGGAACAGGAAAATCATTGAGAACTGAGTCTCTTGATCAATGGTCCATCCTCATCTCAGCTCTAACTGGAGTCTGCCTAATTTTCATTTAAAGCAAAAAGCATTGTTCACTAATTAGTTACTACAAATATGGATGATAAAAAATAAATGAATAAATAGATTTGTAAACAATGTGTAAAAAAAATAAAAATAATGGGTGTAATACATATTTAAAGAATATAATAATACGAATAAGAAATATACATATATCATAGGCCCTATTAAAAATATGTAAAAGCAAAACATAAATACAGGAGGTAAGTAATTAATTAATTAATTAGAAGAATATTAAATAATAGCATGAAAAATAATAATAGAATATTTAATGGTAAAATACTAAATATTATTTTTAAGCCAAATAAATAAATACTTGATTTAAGTCATTAATATGTTTTACTTAAATCATAAAGAAGTGAATATATTTAAAATAAAATCTAGAAAGGTTTATAAACGAATGCAGGAGCCTTAGAGTAAACCTGGCAAGATTTGGACTTAGACGCTAAGACTTGAACCCTGGCTTGTGAGGAGACTGTGAATTGAAATCTATCTGACTCAACTAAAGGGCTTGTTAACACCCTCAGTTATTATACTATCCTTCTTGGTCAATAAAAAATAAATGAATAAATAATTTGTAAACATTATTATAATATAATTATTATTATTAGTAGTAGTAGTATTAGTAGCAGTAGTAGTATTAGTAGTAGTAGTAGTAATAATAATAACAATAGTTTATAATTAATTCTTGTTACATAAGAATAAATAATTAATAATAAATATACTATATCAATATAAATAAATAAAGAGGGTAAAAACAAACAAACAAACACATACTTGATTTATGTTAATAAATCAATTGATTTATGTTAATAAACTGTAGTATTAGTAAGTTTTACTTAAATCATAAATATTGAAAATATTTAAAAGGGTTTGTAAAACTAATCAGGAGCATATAGTGAAAAACTGTCAAGACTTGACTTGGACCAAAGACTCAAAACCTGGCCTTGAGAGACTTGAGATTGGAATCTGACTCTACCTTAGGGACTTATGAACATGTCTGTCTCATTGTAGTATTCATAGCCAAGGAGGCTTGAAAAAAAAAAAACATTTCATTGCCATTGCATCAGTTGGACATGATGTGACAAGTGAAACCGGACATTTAAGCTTCATAGTCAGTAGCTCTGTACCAGACTGCAGTTACCTGTTTGAGGTGTAATGCTGGGCCATGACACTGCGGACCATATCTGGCAGGGCAATTGGCACCTTAATCAGTCTATCAGAGAAGGCAGTCAGTAATTGCTGCGAGTGCTGTATCCAGTCCTGCCGGCCTGTGAGTCGCAGCAAGTTCATGGTCGAGACAGAGTTCGCACTGGGTTCGGCACCGTCCTGATCTGAAAAAAAAAGAAAAAGCGAAAAGACACAATGCTATTACCAGTCCAGCATCGCAACCATGTTTTCAAACACATTGATGTAAAAAGTCTGGCTTCTGGGAAAAATGTCATCATAACATTGATGGTTCCAATATGAATTTAACAGGAGCCAATTTATCAGGTTAAGCAAGTGAAGTGGCTCTAGAGCTGCGAGTTGATTTTCTTTATCTGCTCTTTGTTTGTGTGTGTGTGCAAAGGGGGTGTTCCCTCGTGTCACAGTGTAATGAGCTGATTGCATCTGGGAGGTGAGAGGGGCGGAAGTGATGAATGCTGAATAGCAGCAATGCTGTCCCAACTAAATTCATGCAGATGATATCAGGTAGCTTACTCCTTAGAAGACACATGCACCACACATGGCCATTTACTGCATGCAAGTAATTTCAGAATTATTGTATTTACAAGCTGATCGCACATGAACGGCACCACAAATCTGGATTTTCTTAAAGCTTGACAAGTTGGGAGTGTATCAGTTTACGAATTATGGTGGAAGAAAATAAGCTTTGATCATGAATTGTAATTATGAGCGTTGGCGGTAAAATTGGTTTGTATAGCTTGTGTGTAGAGTTTAGTGATAAAGCTTTCCAGAAAATACTAGTAATTTACCTGGTTTATGAGGAGACAGAATATTGCGACCAAACTATATTTCCCAATGTTCTTTTTCTCATGGCAAAAACATATATAAAGCATCAACTGCAACTCTAATGTGCATCCTTTGTGCTTTATTTTGTTGCATTTACTTTGTAGGTTCCTGAAATACACTACGTTAGAAAGTTTAGGGTTTAAATAAGATTTTTGTTTTAAGAGATATTTATATTTTATTCATGGGGGCAAGGATCTCAGAGTCTGGGCACTTACTTTACAATTGTAATCCCTTACGGATTACACATGTACATGATGAAACTGATAGTTAGTTAATTGTAATATAGGTTTTCGATGTTTACTAGATAATGTATTCTGACTACTTTTTAGATTACGTTTTTATCTAACTTGTATTGTTTGCACCAAACTAGGCTTAAATGTTAGAACTGCAGTGGGTTTGTGAGTTGATAAAAAGCTAATCATTAATTAAACACTAAAAACAGAAATATTTAATTTGTTTACCTGCATGCACATGTGACCATTAAACAACATCAAAGTGTACATATGCAAATGTGTTGTTAAATTATTGAAATTGTAACTTCCGCAAAGATATTTCAAGAAAATATTTCATGTCAAAATGGTTTGGGAATCCATTTAAAAGAAGAATTAGGGAGAAGAGAATCTGTAAATTATCACTGATATACTGCCATTGTGTGAATGAAATGTAATCATGAATCCATAAAGTAACTTGTACATCGGATTATGACTTATAGAAATGTAATATATTCAATTATATACTATTCTTTTATTTCTGTAATCTTATTAGGCTTGACTCCAGATTGGGGTAATGGCTGCTAATAAATCAGCTTTATATATTAAAATACAAAGTATTTACTGTAATAAAATGTCATAATATATTGGGTTTTACTACGTGTTTTGACTCAATAAACACATGCCTTGATGACAGATCTTTTGGACTCTTATTGCATTCAAAACATAAAATATCTTACAGAAACCAAACTTTTGAACGGTAATGCAGCTCCTTAAAATGTCTCCTGTCTTTGTGTGGAAATAAAAAAAAGCTAAATAAATTATGACTAAACTCATTGAACACAGCTTTACATATGAGGTCAATATGGAAAACAGGCTTTCTATGAAATAGAAAATACAAAACGAAAATCTTTGAAGGACTCAAGCCCCAAAAAAAGAAACCCAATAGCTTTATTTTCAATAAAACTGCCTGCGTTTTTACGAAACTGCAAAGCTGTCTTGTTTTGGTTTTGTCTAGTTTGGCCAAGGCGTAAAATGTAGAGTGGCAGATGCTTTGGGAGGCAATCCGTCTTCCACCGACAGAGAGAGGTGAGGGGACTCGGTTCTGACACGTGACGGCACCGCATGGCTCCTAATGGAGCCAACTCTGCACGCTTGGCTCACTATATAATAGCCCAGTCACTCAGAAAAGATGAAAAATCTGACTTATGTCTATTTGAATTTATCCGAAGCAACAACAAAAACATAACAGTTAGCTTTCTCGGCCCTCATCCATATCTCATTGGTGTCAGTGCCATTTTCACAGTGCCATCAGTCACGGCCCAGGCACGCTGGTGCAACTATTCGCTCACATCAGCTCGTACTTCCAATTCCTGCGGAGAAAATAAGGAGCCAAGCCATTCGGGACATTAAGCCCCGGCACTTATACACTTCGAAAGTATGTGTGGATCTTGTTCTTTTTTGTATTGTCGTGGGAGACAAAAAAAGAATGAAAAATCACTCTCTCATACCACTTCCATAGCAATGTCACGCGGAAGGTGATGAATGGTCCACAGCGTGAAATAAAAGGGATGTGGTGTTACTTCAAGAAAATATCAATTGCTTTAACAAAGCAGGCTTTTATGTACTGAATCAGTCTTCTATATTG
Organism: Sinocyclocheilus anophthalmus; assembly: GCA_018155175.1. Classification (NCBI taxonomy): domain Eukaryota; kingdom Metazoa; phylum Chordata; class Actinopteri; order Cypriniformes; family Cyprinidae; genus Sinocyclocheilus; species Sinocyclocheilus anophthalmus. Next base: position 64,180 of record JADLZN010003745.1, read on the forward strand.
GTCAAGCTCTACCCAGAAACACAAAGATATCGGAATTCATCAGAAGACGGACTGGAAAAGAAATGGCGAGAAAAAGGCAGTGTGTTTGGGTGAGATAGAAAAGAGAGAAAGACATTACAGCATATTAAAAGACAGTGATGAGGTTACGTAAGGAAAGAATGGAGCGGTTTCAGCAGGGTATGTCTGGCTGAAACAGTTACCCAGGCGAGGGTCCATAAGAGCGCAGTGTGGTGGTGCTATCAGCAGTGGAGTGATGCAGAATGTAGACTGACAGCTACAGATCTTCATCATCCTTTCCATGGCTCATAGCCACCCACACATTCCCAAAGCAAAAAGCCTACATCCATAGGCTTTCCACACCCTGAATACAGGGTACTGTTACACGTGATGTCACATTTCTGCTCCTCACCCTGTTTGAGAGCTAACAGCAGCGTCGGATCTGAGGGATCGCTGCAGAAGTAGCCGCTGCCCTGGGAATCCCAGAAGAGTCCTTCGGCCCACTGCAGCCAGAAGACCCTTTGCATGGCCAACAGGTCCAGCAGCCCACACACCACAAAGGCGTAGTCATCCAGGAAGCCTGCGATGTGAGATGCACTGGAGAGAACAATATAGAGAACATTAGTAGCGAAGGTCAAGATCTTCTGTTCTTACACAAATATAAACTCAATTTCTTGTTATTGCTGGGTTGACCTGCGTAATAATAATGTCAGGTTAACCTACGCTGGGTTGATCGACGGAAAAAGAAAAAAAAGAAAAAAGACGTAACCTATTGACCGCAACTATGACTTGCTGCCCAATTCGACAGAAATAATTTACGCGCCAAAGAACGAAAAGGCATTTACAGTGGGATAGATCAATTAGTCAATGAAAGTGGCTTGTACATACATAGATGAAGAGGGTTCACAGCAGGACATCGAAACTCATAAACTCTATGGATAACTTGTATTCACTGAAAGCTACTTCCTGTGAATGCGAGAGACTTCCGATTCATTAGCCAGTGTAGGTAAACAACTACAAGAATAACGTGCAGAAATTTTAACCAGTGCAGAAAGCAGTTAATTAGAGATATTTTGAAACTATTATAGTTTTATAATCATGTTAAAATCAATTAAAAAGAGAAATTTTGCCTTGGCAATTAGCTGAAATAAGAAAAAAAGTTTACGTCTTATATATTTTATTTTTATTTCAGTTTTTTCAGTAATGATCATTTTATTTTAAGTAACAATTTAAGGTTTTAGTTATTTATAATAACCCTACCCTAACATCTATGGCTGTACACTAGATGAAAGTAATTGCTTTTACTTTTTTTAAACATGTATTATACAAGCAATTCTATCATACCATGTGAATTGCTTACAACACAGTAATACTTTATTGAAGATGCTTTGAAGATGTAAAGTTGCTTTGCAATGATTTGTATGGTGAAAAGAACTGTACAAATAAACTTGACTTGACCATTTAGCGCCTAAACTCTGGAATAACCTACCTAACATTGTTCGGGAGGCAGACATACTCTTGCAGTTTAAAACTAGATTAAAGACCCATCTCTTTAACCTGGTTTACACATAACACACTAATACGCTTCTAATATTCAAATCCGTTAAAGGATTTTTAGGCTGCATTAATTAGGTCAACCGGAACCGGGAACACTTCTCATAACACCCGATGTACTTGCTACGTTGTTAGAAGAATGGCATCCACGCTAATATTAGTCTGTTTCTCTCTTATTCCGAGGTCATCGGGTAGGCCAAGATCCAGTCTGTATCCAGATCACATGGTCACTGCAATCACCCGGATCTAGTACGTATTCAGACCAGATGGTGGATCAGCACCTAGAAAGGACCTCCACAGCCCTGAAAGACAGCGGAAACCAGGACAACTAGTCTAATTCCCCATGATATCGATCCCCTGTAAAAGCCTCGGGCTCTTGTGCTTTCAGTACGACCACAGCGGAATGGCAAAGTACGGCACAGACCCATATGAGTCTCTCTGGCACATTGTACATTGCTGGTCAGGCCTGGGAATTGAACTTCTGGTTCAGTCGGGTCAGATGAGAACGGTCCTTCGCTGCGACTTAGGGGTCGGGCTGTTATCTCCCAAGGTTTTTTCCCTCCATTCTGTCAGCCGATGGATTTGTTTCCTGCCAGGGCTGTCCGCCGTACTGGCTTGCTCTATTTGGGGACACTTCATTTCCAAAGCAGCCGATAATCGTTGACGATTGATTGCAAATGATGCAAGATAGCTATTTAAACAAACTGGAACTGAAGGCTGGATTTTGACATCACTGAATTCAATGATGAATCTTTAACTGAAAAATTAGTGTTTACTATTGTCATTTTGCATTATTGACACACTATTTTCCTAATGAATGCTGTTCAGTTGCTTTGACACAATCTGTATTGTTAAAAGCGCTATATAAATAAAGGTGACTTGACTTGACTTGACTTTAAATGTTATGGTCATGTTTCCGAATTGTGACTTTATAAAAAAATTACATATGGATGAATAAGATCAATAAAATGCATATAGGGTGAATTTCCATTTCATACCAAGTTAATCAATTGCAGAACAAGTAGGGATTATTGACGGCAATCTATAGAGAGATACCTTTGACCTGAAATACTATATTGCCCCAACACAGACTCAGGATGTACATTGAAATTAAAAGGTAAAAATATTAATCTCAATGAGCTTCAGTGATATTTCAATCGTGACATTCTATGGTTGGATCTAAGCTTTAAGTCCTTTGAAAACCAAAGGAAGTCGTTTTTTTCCCCCCTGAAGTTCTCCTAAATTTACTTGTCTAACAAAATAAGAAAGTGGGGGCAGAGCAGTCTCTGTTTACTGAACGTGAATCTTCTTCCTTATCGAAGCACCGTGTGAACACAAAACAGCCCAATGGGGAAAAAAAACATCACACACAGGGTAAAGTTACAGCATGAATTACATGCTGTTTCAGTCTATCACAATTGCTCATGTCCACATGGTACTTTTTTCTTAGTTCAGAGAGCTTTATGTTGATTTGCTGCCAGACTTGGCTGTTGCAATCCATGAAATGAAATCGGTGGGAAATGTCAGACGCAGTGGTTTTGTCTGTCGCACCACTTCTATTATTAAAAGGAAAGAAAAGAAAAACATTTCCTTACAATGAAAGTGAAAGTTCCACTTATATTTTATGGAAAAAGGGGAGTTTGGAATTACATAATTGAAGAAAAAAATATGCCATTTTTTTATTTATTGGCGATCTGTCTCTTTAATCAGTGAGTGTGACAAAAGGCAGAGTTTCAGAAGATTAAACCGTCAGTAAGTATGAAATGCTCTACCAAAATCAAGTGGTTATGAGTTGGTTAGTGGGACGCCACCTTAAGATGCAAAAGCTAAGCTCTGTGCATTGATTGAAATGCATACAAAGACATTTAGCAGGACCTTTGTGTTATAAAAGCCATTTGAAATTCCTTTGAGGGATGTCACATAAAGATTGGGGTCAAAGTCTTTGAAGTTTCAAATAAATTTGATTCAGATTGCAAATGCAAGACCTTCAAAAACCCATTGTCGGCTTCGGAGAAGTGGGGGGGGAGAAAATGGAAAACATGGAACCCTTGAACAGAGGTAGCCAGCTGAGTGTGAGGAAACAGATAGTGACAGGTCTGAAGATAGTACAGTGTCGGGAGCAAGACGGACGAGCAGGGTCTAACGCTGGGAACTTAACCTCTATAGTTCTTAGTTCAAACAACTGACATTCCAAGAGATAAAAAAATGTCATGAGGTGCCTGTGAGAAGATTGCCCTCAACATCTGACCCCTACCATGTCATTGCCTCAAGCTGTCAGATCTAATGCACTATTCAAATGTCATGTAAAATAAGTGCCAGGCGAATGTGGATGCAAACCTGGTGACTAGGTACTAAAGATTTGTGCTTCAAAGGTTGAACCTAAGGAGGTCTATAATAGTTGGAGAAGTCTGTTGTGTCAGTGACAGTATCTCAGATGCTAATGTAAGCACAAAATAGTCAAATATCTATTATAATATAAATAAGTCTGGGTCTAGATGGTTATGGCATCTAGCAGCAGGAGCTGAACGGTCCATGCTAACTAGACCTTTATTGGACCATGAGGTAAGTTTCTTCTCAGGTATTCTCGACCCACAGCTCGGTTTATGGGTTCAGAGAAAAATATGACTCCTGTTTCAGTTTCTTCTCAGTAAGACAACAAAACAAATCAGCCTGCCAGTCAATTTTTAATGAACAACTCTCCCTGGATTTTTCCATTCCCTCCTTGTTGGTTCTCTGTATTCTCACCAGGTGATACAGTCTCTTCAAAGTGCAGCAAAGCCACATCCTAACTTCCACACAAACCTGTCAGGAGACCGAAGCTATAAAAAAAGAGCCTATCCTCTATCTATTTCAGGAGTCAGAAGGCTTCTTGTTCCAAAGTGATAGATCTACTCACAATGTAGTATGATTTTTATACAGCTGAACAAGATTTGGAACATTTGCCACATTCCTTGGAATAACAGCACAGCCACTGGATGGTTCATGAATAATTCACCTGGCACTGCATTTTTACCTGGCCCAGATACTATAGCATATTTCTTCTATTACAATAAAAGGCCCTTAATTCCATTTGAGAGCTACAACAGTCAGGTAACCTGTCTCATTCTTATCAAACATTCATGCCAGATTTCTCTCAAAATGTTTTCACTGCATGGCGCAGGGCTCTTTAAAGGATTAGTTCACCGAACAACCACCACGGCAGAAGATGGAACATTCTGTCATCATTTACTGCACCTTCCATTTCTTTCAACACTCCAGCAGTGGACTTTTTTCTTTCTGCCGCTAGAAGACAAAAGCAAAGGCTGTTTTCCATGCTCTTTCCAAGGCACATTACAATAGACCATGGTCTAATGGCTTTCAAGGCTGCTAAAATAAAGGCACCATAAAAGTATAATAAAAGTGGTCCATATGACTCGCAACACTCATATTCCAATTACTAGCAATAGTGCTTTTAGTAAAAAGGTAATATTAAGCCATTATTCATTGAAAATCTTGAACTCACCAAGGATTGCTGTCATGATATACAGCCCGCTGCTGTCTAGCCATCTCACCACGTGCCCCATCTACGCCGTGTGTGTACTCATTGCACAGGCCCGGTGCAATACGCCGGACAGCGATCTTCCTGTCCAAGATGTCTCTTCACAGCGCGTCGGGCGCGGGTACCCCCGGGACCCTGATGCACCTCGTCAGCACAGAAGACTCTAGGCTCATGGCCCGGGCGACGACGCCTCGCACCTTCGCTCTCCTCACAAGCGTCTTTGAGTCTCAGTACACCTCGCTTAAACCATACGCTCCAGTTCCGTCCTGGCAGCACGTCTGTGCTACATTAGCTGAAGGTAAAGTGCACACTTACTGTTTCCCTGGTGCTCGTGTTCTCAATGCTTCTGCGCAGATACCCGCGATCCTGAAAGGCGACAAGAGCACCGGAGCGGTCGTGCTTCACGCGGGGGGTAACGCTACAATCTGCGGCAGACGGAGAGCACTGAAGAGGACTTTCAGGAGTAAACCTGATCGATACGGTGCGCCGCACATCGCCCGCGACGAAGATCATCGTGTCAGGATCGCTTCCCACGTATCGACGAGGACATAAAGTTCAGTAGGCTTTTTGCTTTAATTGAATGGTTATTGTCATGGTGTAAAGTACAGAAACTGCTCTTTGTTAATAATTTGAATCTTTTCTGTGAGCGTCCTAGGATATTTCGCGCTGATGGCCTGCACCCCAGAAGAGTCGGAGCAGAACTCCTGTCGGACAACAACTCCAGGACGCTACGCTCTAAGGAATGACTGCATATGACTATCTAGTCAAATCTATAAACTGTGTCGTGTTCCGCACCACCCGGCGAATTGTGAGGTCAAAATATAAATTTAATGCAGGATCTAGTAAAAATCTGATCGTGATTAAACCAGAACAATTGAAAATAAATGAACAAAAACCATTTTTAAACATTAGATCACTCTCACCCAAAGCAGTTATTGTAAATGTAATGATCACAGATAATAGTTTTGATGTTTTCTGCTTGACTGAAACCTGGCTAAAACTTAATGATTATATTGGTCTAAATGAGTCCAAGCTACTGTTATAAGCATGAGCCTCGTCAGACTGGTCGTGGTGGCGGTGTGGCAACAATATATAGTGATATTCTCAATGGTACTCAGAAGACAGGATACAGGTTTAAATCATTCGAAATACTAATGCTTAATGTTAAACTGTCAGATATGCAAAAGAAATCTATTGTATCTCTTGCTCTGGCTACTGTGTATAGAACGCCAGGGCCGTATACAGATTTCCTAAATGAATTTGCAGATTTCCTCTCAGACCTTTTGGTTACTGTTGATAAAGTGCTAATTGTCTGATATTTTAACATTCACGTTGATAATAGAAATGACGCATTAGGACTTGCGTTTACTGACCTAAAAAACTCTTTTAGAGTCAAGCAAAACATCACCGGGCCCACTCATCATTTTAATCATACGCTAGATTGAATATATTGCATGGAATTGATCTTACTGATATACATATTGTACCTCAATGTGATGATGTTACTGACCATTTCCTTATATCGTGCATGCGGCATATTACTGATATTAACTATATGGCGCCGCGTTACTGTCCGTGCAGAACTATTGTTCCAGCCACCAAAAACAGATTCACAAATAACCTGCCTGATATATCTCAACTGCTCTGTGTACCAATAAATACAAATGAACTAGACGAAATAACTAGCAACATGGGCACTATCCTCTCTAATACATTAGAAGCTGTTGCCCCCCCATCAAATTGAAAAAGGTTAGAGAAAAACATACTGTGCCATGGTACTACAGTAATACCTATTCTCTCAAGAAAAAAACTTGTAGTTTTGAGCGCAAATGGAGAAAAACTAACTTTTAAGTTTTTTTTAGAATTGTGTGGAAAAACAGTATGTCTAGCTATAGACAGGCTCTAAAAGCGGCCAGGGCCGAGCATATCCATAAACTCATAGAAAATAACCAAAACAATCCAAGGTTTTTATTTAGCACAGTGGCTAGATTAACAAATAACCAGACTCCACCCGATCTAAATATTACCTCACAGTTTAATAGTTATGACTTTATGAATTTCTTCACTGATTAAATAGATAACATCAGAAATACAATAAGAAATGTAGATTCTACAGCGTATAATAAATCAGCTTCATTCATCGCACCAAAAGAAAAACTGCAGTGCTTTACAACTACAGGACAGGAAGAACTAAATAAACTTATCACTGCATCTAAAACAACAACATGCCTGTTAGATCCTCTACCCACTAAATTACTAAAAGAGTTGATACCTGTAGCAGAAGAACCACTTCTCAATATTATTAACTCGTCGTTGTCTTTAGGTCACGTCCCAAAACTGATAGCTAATAGCTGGCGGTTATTAAGCCTCTTATTTAGAAACCACAACTAGATCCTAGTGAATTGGCTAATTACAGACCCATCTCAAATCCTTCCTTTTATGTCTAAAATTTTAGAAAAAAATTGTCTGCTCAATTGTGCTCCTTCCTAAAAAATTAGCCTCTAATAAAATGTGGTCAGTTCAGCCCTCCACTTGTTAAAATTAGCAAATGACATTGCTTCTTGGCTCAGTACCAGGCTGCATCTCTTGGGCTAGTTATTACTTGATCTTATTGCGTGTTCGATCACTTATAATATCATGACATACTCATATACTAGATCGATTACAAAACTATACAAGTCTCAAAGGGGCAGAGGCTTTACGAGATGTTTAGATGCCAATCCTGTCCTATTGCTAGGCCATTTTGTCATTTAAATGTGAGTCATCTCAATTATCACCATAAAATATGGAGTGCCACAAGGATCTGTCCTAGGTCCTCTGCTATTTGCGATATACATGTTGCCCCTTGGTAATATTATTAGGAAATACGGGATTAGTTTCCACTGTATGCTGATGATAACTCAACTATATATCTCAACAATATCTTCAGATGCAACTCTGATAAATTATCTAGCTACAGAGTGTTTAAAAATTTCAAAGATTGGAGACCATAATTTTCTGCCTATTAAATTCGGATAGACAGATATTTTATTGGATCGCAAAAGACAGTAGCACAGCATCTCTTGGTTACATTTGGAACTAGCCTGGATGTACTGTTAATTCCTCTACGAGTCAAAAATCTGGGTGTGTATATTAGATAGGGCACTTGTCTTTTCAAAATCATATTTCCATTTACAAAACAGTCATTCTTCTTCCATCTTAGAAACATTGCCAAGTTACTAAACATGTTACCTGTTTCTGATGCAGAAAGGCTAGTTCATGCATTCATGACTTCTAGACTGGACTATTGTAATGCACTGCTAGGTGGTTGTCCTGCATCTTCAATAACCAAACTACAGGTAGTCCAAAATTCAGCGGCTAAAGTCCTTACCAGGTCAAATAAAATTTGATCATATTACCCCAATTTTACAGTATCTACACTGGCTACCTATTAAGTTCCGTATCAGTATTATTACTTACCTATAAGGCCCTTAAAGGGTTAGCTCCTGCGTATTCCTAATCGAGTGTCTTCCTACGTCACGCTACATATCCATTACGCTAAAGGCTCCCTAATGTCGCAAACACTGGACTTTTGATAAGTACTAGGATAGCATATTTTCCACTAAAGTGAGGTAGAGCTTTTTCCCATCATTGGGCTCCCGAAACTCTGAATAGGCCTCCTGATAAACGATCGGCGACGGTTCAGTACACACATCTCTCTGTTTAAATCTAGATTAAAGCCACATCTCTTTGGCCAAGCATTCAAGTAATGCATCTCGTAATCTTGTACTGCATTTATATCTGATGAAATGCACATTATTATTCTTTAATTTCGGTTAAACAAATAAATTTTGCTTGGTTGGAACAGCAGCTGTATCGGTGCTAATTATGTCTCTAATTATGTCTCTATTTGTTTCTCTGTCTTTTGCCACGTACTAGGATTTACACAAGCTTCAGTCTGGATCCACGGAATTCTAACGGATCCCTTATAGCATTACTTTTTGGTTCCCCTTCTTGTTTCTCATTATAATGACTTATTTATCATCGTTATATGCGACATAACGAGGAGTTGTTTTCCTCGTATAACGACTTTAATTTTCTCGTTATATCGACATAACGGGAGTTGTTTTCTTGTTATAACGACTTTATTTTCTTGTTATATCGACATAACTAGAGTTTTTTTCTCGTTATAACGACTTTATTTTCTTGTTATATCGACATAACTAGAGTTTTTTTCTCGTTATAACGACTTATTTTTTCGTTATATCGACATAACGAGAGTTGTTTTCCCGTTATAACGACTTAATTTTCTCGTTATAACGACATAAAAAAAGTTGTTCTCTAAGTTACAAAACTGCACCAACAGATGGCACTATTCGACCTGAATATAACTGATGGATTGTGTTGTAGGCTATGCTGTATTGTCCACTTTACTGTAGTACGTCGTTTGGGATATAATCTGAACGGACGCTCGCTGTATCGCTATAATTTGTACAGTATTGTTCATTAGGCTACTGACATTTACTTCATTCATAAATGTTAAATGCTTGAATCAATATGACTATTTTGTGTATTAAGTTCTTGCTAGATGCATGAGTTTCACCAACGCGTTCTGTGTCATAAAATAATAACTGCTTATTAAAACCAAGGTTGCCGTCACTGTATTCTGTTTGCACCTATATCTTTATTTGTGCTTCCTTGAGGTACATTATTGTTAGTTATTAATAAAAAAAGAAAAAAAACGGGATGTTCTGTTTGTCTACAGTGGGACAGGCTTCAACGACGTAGGCTATTTGTAGTGCCTCTTTTCCTTATTATTAATCTATATTGTTAATCATTAAATGTATATTGATAAAAAATTTGATTTATATGTAAAGTGTATAGGCTTATTTAATTCAGTGATGTTCTACAGTGTTGTAATCTTTTGTGTTTTCTACATTTCTTTGTGGAAACCACACAAGCACACACACACATACACATAGCTACACATGAACGCTCTTTTCAAACAGAAGCTTGTAACGCACATGATATCAGTCACAGCATATAATGACTACTAAAAATTACAAATTATATATAATTTTCTTTCAAATAAAAGGAAAATTGAAAGTGAGTTGAATCCAAGCAGCTCTAAAAGATTTTAGAATAGTTCAGCATCCTGAAGGCGCTCCGCCTTTGTTTGCGGTGTTGCTTTGACCATTTTAACATGCTAATTATACAAACACATGTTTAGCGTACTGTCTATGGAAATATCAACCGTGATTGATCAGCCTTTTTTTTGTATTGTAGACGTTATTACTAGGTGAAGCTAAATTTGCTGAAATATCCACGACCTGTAAGAGCGCATGGTTTATCTGTCCATTAGATGCGTGTCAAAGTTGAGTTCGTTACTATAACAAAAGTAGATCAAACAATCATTGTAAAAAAAAAAAAAAACCTTGTCGAGATACCGAGAAAATTAAGTTGTTATAACGAGAAAACAACTCTTGTTATGTCGATATAACGAGAAAATTAAGTCGTTATGTCGTTATAACGAGAAAACAACTCTCGTTAAGTCGATATAACGAGAAAATGAAGTCGTTATAACGAGAAAACAACTCTCGTTATGTCGATATAACGAGAAAATTAAGTCGTTATAACGAGAAAACAACTCTCGTTATGTCGATATAACGAGAAAATTAGTCGTTATAATGAGAAAACAACTCTCGTTATGTCGATATAACGAGAAAATAAGTCGTTATAACGAGAAAACAAGAAGGAAAAAAAAAATTAATGGTGGCGGCGTCTAGAACTTCCGTAGGATCCAGAACACCTGAGAAGAGATGATGCCAACCCCTCATAGGACCTCAGATGATGCCAACCCTGAAACAACATACAGAACTACCACATTTTGCTATAAGTTTGATTGCATCATATAATAATTGCTGTTAATAGTGTTCATCATCTGTTGGATTACGTCTTTAATTGATTTTTCCGTACATTTCTGCCATATGTACATGGACTGACAGTCACCACTGATAAGCTACCACTAAATATTGTAGAAACTTAATTTGCTGTAAAGTTGCTTTGCAATGATTTGTATCGTGAAAAGCGCTGTACAAATAAACTTGAATTGAATTGAATGATAGAAGCAGCTGATGTCTGATTTGTGAATGAAACCTTCTTTTGTATTGAATCAATTCATTTGGTTGACATAAACAGACGATTCACTGGAAGGGAACATTATCTGTGAATACTGTAAATTTAAGACTATTTCTATTTAAATCTATTATACAGTTGCATTATACAGGTGCTTTTGCGTGCTTTATTGAAGCTTGAATGCTTCAACCCCAATTCACTTTAACTGCACGGAAGTACAGTTTTTTTTAGAATTTCTGACAAAATCTTAAACGGCTTGAGGGTGAGTAAATAATGAAATGTTCATTTTCTTAGAACTATCCCTGTGGATGGATGTGGAACATTAAAAATGAGGAACAAAGCAAGATAGTAGTTCCTCTTAAATGGATGAAATCAGGTGGCCAGAAACACAACTAGCTCCCTAGTAATTCATCTTCTTGCTGGGATGCTTGGTAAATTATTCCGTGAGGGAAATCCTCCAAAGGAAATGAAAAACAAACTGATGCAGATTTTTACAGCTTCCTTATGCAAACAGACCAGAGCAGAACTACAAGAGAAGAAACATCTCATCCTACACTAAATTCAAAGTATCAAGGCCAATCAGATGATTACAGAGGGAGTGCTCCTGATTAAACATTATGTGATGTGACAACATGACAAAGCTATTTCTTCATTATCCCATTGCGGAACACTCAGTGAAAAACGTCTGAAAACAGCCAGTTGAAATCAGTTATAAATGGTGTGTGGGTTAACTCATTAAAATGATCAGCGTGACCTGAGAAGCACACTCAGCGTTGTGGGATGACCGATGTGCTGACACAGTGTGTTAATGAGAGGTACAAATAAGAGGTTACCCCAAGAATGAGGCCAGTGAAATTGTGTGTGTCTGTGGGTGATTTCATACGTGAAAAGCTTTGTATTGTGCTGATTCTGGGTCATTTCTACATTGGCAGGATATGTGCCAAGGCAATTAAGATCTGGATGCAAGACAAAATGTGTGCTAGTTTTCTTGGCCTACTGTAAAGGCAAATACACCCTCATCATAATCAGTGTTATTTTAGTAGCATTTATATACTACTATAAAATGTATTAAGATGTCAATTAGTTTTTCAGTTTTCATATTGAATATTAGTTTCAGCAATTTTTTTATGGGCTTGTAATTTGTATTATTATTTTTATATTTCTATTTAAGTGTAATTTATTTTTATTTCAGTTTTAGTTTTACAAATTTTAGTACTTCAACTTAAACCTAATTTAGTTTAGCCAAAACAGCATTTCTAATTTTCATTGAAATTTAAGATTTGAATGGTTTTAGGTTTAATTAACATCAATGAATATGTAAAAACATCCCGAATCACCCATTCTATATTCTCCAATGGCAAATTTGCAAAATTAACATCACAATTAAAATTGCCATTTTAAATAGGCTTTTCCCTTCATAATGATGGGAAATTAGACTGAAGCTAACAAACTAGCTGTTTATAATCTGTAACTGTTCTTATATCAGCCTCTCTGCTTTTGCAGGCTAAATACATATTTTGGAAAAGCAGAATATGTTCCTTACACTTGCTCCACCTCCATATTATTTCCACGATAACAGGAATGGAGAATCCTCTGGCCCTCTTCATCCCTCAGGTGTTCTCGGAGAAAACAAGCTGCCTGCTCAGCTCTTTCCAGCAGAGCCTTGTCGCCCAGCACGGCTCCGATACGTGCAAACCCGGACAACATCAGCCTTGACCAACCAAAGAAATGGGAGTGGACACAGATTACAAGCTTTGGAAAACCTGACCGTGTTCAATTTAGAAAACAAGTTTCTTGGAATGCTGAAGCCATTTTCTGTATGTGGTTTCTCCGCAAAGTCTTGGTCAACCAACCTGCTTATTAAAACTCTCAGGAAGAGTGCTGCCTCTCAGATAATGACCCCAACCCCCCCCCCCCCCCCCCCCAACAATAGCTAAAAACCTTTTGGTAAAGGTGCAATAGGTGCCAACCAAGACAGAGGAGCTTTGAAAGGAGACATTAAGACTAAGATCTAAAGTAGAATGTGTTCGGAGGGCTGGGGATCACTAACAATAGTCCTGTCAGAGCTCCATGTGCCTGTAGCCCTGACATGTCTCCTGGCTATGAGAGTGGGCCTATCAGGTTTGATTAATGCGAAGGGTTACTCTGCAGGTAGCAATATCCAGCCAGTATGAATTAAGAATGTAATGGAGCGTAGCTCTGGAAGGAACAGTTTCATTAAACAATGTCTCAGGCTTTCTTTAATTAAGATATCAGCTCATTAGTCACTATTCTTCGAGCGCTTTTGTCAGCCAGAGCTCCGAAAGGGCCTTGGCACCCTGCGAAGGTTTTGAACTCTAACATTTTAGTGCTGCTATTAAAGCAAACCCAGTCGGAAAGAAAACAAAACATTTACGGAGCTTGTCGAACACTGGATCTTGTTCGCAAAATGAAATCAATAAAATCATAAGGATAGGAAGGGGGTACATATAGCTTCAGGGGATGCAAGTATTGCAAATTTTCTTCATGCCTCAGTCTCTCATTGATTAATTGATGGCTGTTTCCATTTCAAAACACCCTATGAAAAGCAATTAACTCTAATTAGAGTCTTTTCCTGGTTCAGTGCTCTGGGATTTCCAGTAGTATATTACTGGTTGACACATTTACTTTGTCTCCAATCAGGATGCGGGAAACTTACCATTCCAGGAAGCTAGCATTTTGGTGTCCAGGTGAGGAGGTGGGCGTGCTTTTCGCACCTCGGCCAGCTTGTCCCTGGCATCGGACAGCAGCTCGGACAGTCTGTCCACACTTATGCCAAAGTGAGCAGTGGTGAGCTCCACTGAGTCTCCATGGGGGTCCTACAAAAACACCAAGTAACAAATCAGTAAATGCACATAATAAAGAAAAATCTTTAAAAAATGTAAAAAAAAAAAATTGCATTATATAATCAGCTTTGCTGTATACATTAAAGGTGCAGTAGGAGATCTTGGAAAATGCTAACTTTAGCCTGATAGCACTGAAAGCGAACATCCCACCCTCCCTGCAAATCGCCGTCCAAAGCCATGCCCTCTGAGTGCATGAACACGAACAGATCAGAGGACCAGAGACAACATTACTACAATACATCATGTGTCATTCATGTGAGAAAACTTTATAGTACAGTTAGTAACAGTACTACAATACCAAGAAGGAAGATCAGGTTGTTGAAAGCAGAGGGTATGGCAAATACATTCTTGACAGCGCACTTTAGGAAAGCTAATACAAAAATGCTCGAATGAGCGTTTTTGATTGGACAACATTTCTTGGTCTAACGCACTTCCAACCGAATATCTAATCCATATAAAATCATTTCAGACCACTTAAAGGTCAGTATGATGCGATTTCAATTTTTCCTTTCCTTTGGAGTATATTACAAGCGCTTGGTGCATAAAGAAGATCTGTAAAAAGTTGCAAAGACTAAAGTCTCAAACCAAGAGATATTCTTTATAAAAGTTAAGAGTTAACCACACCTACCTAAAACGTCTCGTTCTAATACGCCCCCACATGTCTACATCACTTTTTTTGGAAGATTTGCATAACGCCGCCCAAAATGTTCACGCAAGGAAAGAAGGCGTAACTTTATTGCTGCCAGTCGTCTTGTTGCCGCAGCATCCGTCTGGAAATACGCTTGTGCTGTTCTGTGTAAAGCGAAACTACTTTGTTTGGTCTTCCAAAAGGGGATGATATCCGCTTCATCATGCCTAGATCTTATCTGTGCTGGTCGCTGAGGGAATACAGCAACTTTCACTGTGGACGAAGCGGAGCCCAGCCCGCCTCAGCTCACTCTATCCCATCCTCAGCACACGCTAAGCCAGGGCTTCCCCTCACGCTAGGCCGCTGTTTTTCATCTTGCCACTGATGCAATGTCAAACACGAGTTTTTGGGCAGTAGAGTCAGCCCTTGTTGTTTTGTCATTTTCTCCTTCACAAATGCAGACATACTTTTAATTTTACCGGTGGAGCGATGCAATGCAACGCAACGCGTAAAAGACAGTATAAATCATTATAATCAATAATTATGTCCCCAATAGATGCAACAAATGCCTCGTTTGTAATAAGTTTTAATGTTTTTGTCTCGTCACTCCGGCCGGGACAGGGCATCAACAGTTGTGATAGGGGTGTAACATTTCCGTCTCACGCTTGAGGTGTTCGGCCAATCACATCGCACTGGATAGTTGGCCAATCAGAGAACACCTCGCTTTTTCAGACCGATGATTTTTGTAAAAATCGACGCGTTTCAAAAAGTCGGGGCATAGAGGAGAAACATTAATGTACAGTACGTGGAAAATAATGTTTTTTTTTTTACTTTTAAACCACCTAAACACATTTCATTACACCAATACACAAAATAATGTTCTTTTTAGAGCTCATATACCCTTTGAAGGAGACTAATTATTGACCCTTTTTTACCATATGTAATTAAGTCTCTGGTGTCCCAGTAATGTTCTGTGAAGGTTCAGCTCAAAAATAATCCACAATCATATTTATTATATCCTTGTGAAGATGCCCTATTTTGAGCTGGAAGCAGAACACGCTGTGTTTTCGGCCATTCTCTTTAAATTCAAATGTAGCCTTGCTGCTCTCCCAAAAGAAAAAATCCGCCTCCTTTTCCAGAATAGTGCTGCGCCATTACAGCTCGGACCTGCTAAAAACATCTGTTTTTGGTTCTGATTATCATGTTTATTGCACTGAAATCATGTGTTTTAAACCATATGAGTTGAAACTTCTGATATACGGTTTTCTGAGAGCCCACATCCAAAGCACGCGGACAGAAAGCGGCCACCACACAGCATGTGAGTACTAAACCAAGTTCTCATTCACACACAAGTTTACAAAAACACACTAGTTACATAAACGGTCGGTTATGTCTGTGAAGGTAAACAAATGGGAAATAAAATCCTAAAATAATGTTCTATTTTAGATCTAATAGTTGTTGATGTGCTCGTCTTGTGCAGACAAAGACGAACCGTAGGTAATGTTTTGCTCAAACTTTTGCCCATGGCATTAGAACTGGGCACCGGTTGTCGCTTGCAAAAAACGAATCAATGGACGGCGGCTGTGGGGTGTAGACTTACAGAATTGGGGCGGTAAGATATAATTGAGATCCTTTTTGCAACCTCACACACGGGGAGCGAGAATCAACGCGCGTGAGATCGTTTTCTCAGGACGCTTTGATAAAAAGGACTTACCGACAACCAAGTTACTGGGTTCTCTTTTGCAACCGGACCTGCATTATAGCACTTAAACCTGGAAAAGACAGCTTTTCATGATATTTCCCTTTACAATACATAATGTTGCTCTCGGATGTGCAAGTACTTACAACGCTAACAAAAATGTTGCTTCGCTATTGACCTTTTAAATTGCGAACTTGTTTTTGAGCAAATAGGACAAAAATATGTCAAACAAAACATGCTAATTGGGTTTTAACTGAATTCCCTTCATTCTACTAAAACGTACTTTTTTATATTAGTGAAGTAAGTGTCAGTGAAGTACCAACCTACTAGACAAAACTGCGAATTGGAAATTAAACGGAATTTGTGTTATGATTTGTGAAACATTATTATTATTATTATTGACGGGTTGTTCATTTAACAATAAGATATTTCCACAAACTTTTCTTTTGTAATAGTCTAATTAAGCAATAATTATGTTAAAGAGCTTAACTCTATAATTTTGCACAAAAAAAATTATAATTATTTGACACATTCATTTATTTTTGTATATATATTTTTAAATTACAGCAAGGGAAAAACAAAACATTTTGTAAGGGAATAGAATAAACAGGTAGCTACACATAACGATAATTTTATATGCATGATTAGAAAATGAATCCAAATGAATTATTTGATAAATTAAAAAAAATTATTTGTTGTAGCCAAGAATCTTACTATTGCTTTCATAAAACCTCAAATTCCCAAACCTGAGCGGGGTCCACATTGCCTTGCTCTTTCACACCATAATGATGCATGAAGATATCCGCCTATGTTGTGCCTCCTGCGGCCCCTTCCACGATGTCAGGAAGCAGCGCTCTGATCTCTCCTGCTGTCCACACACAAAACACTCCCTCTCTCTTCTCAGTGGATTCCACTGTAGGAAAGGAATCTGCATCCTCAGCGCTATAGAAGCCGCCAGACTGCAGAGGGCAGCACAATGCTCATAATCAAATGTGGTTTATTTATTTTTTGCCACTTGTAGGCTGCTTTCGAAAGTACATTGCGGTTTCTTGAGGGGATCACTACTTCTTGGCCACAAGTTATCTTGTTAAACCATGTTACTTTACGTATCTTCAGCACACAGTGAACCTCTGGTTGTTATTTACAGAATAATAAGAAGGGGATGATTTATAGTACAGTGAGAATGTGAAGTTTTCAGCTATATTTTGTATGCTTTTTGTGGGGAACAACCAAAATATGATAGATAAATAAGGTTCAAGGGAAGCATTGTTCCATGTACCAGGGTATACTTCACATAATTTGAGGGAGGTGTTTTTAATTGTAGTGCTCAACTAGTCCATCCATCACTCAGATAGGCTGGCACCCCTGAGCTTGATAGTGGATGAGGGTTATGACCTCAAAATGTCTCTGACCTGACGCGATTTTTCAGTGCATTTTGTGGGTTGGTTGCTGATATCATCATGAACTGATTGCCAATAGGGATCTAATGAGGGAGAAGAAACTCACCATTGTCCTTTGGTCTCTGGATACAAGAAAGCAACAACGCACGAGGCACATCGGCCAATAGCGGCGTTCCCCAGACACCTGCGCGATCAACACCTAATAACACCACACCCCAGATCAATGCCAATGCATATATATAACTAGAACAATTTTAGTTGATTGTTATACATCTTAAATCATCTAAAGAACAGTCACACACAAAACTGAAACTTTACTCTCAGGCCATCCAAGACTGAAGATGATTGTTTCTATTATTAGAACAGATTTTGGAACACAAAACATCACAATTATTCTACAACTAGCTAACGCACCAATGGATCCTCGCAGTGCTGATGGGTGCCCGCGGTATAAATGGAGTTCAAAAACCCCATCACATTTATCCACAAGTACAAAAAGTTAATTCAACAACTGTTCTCCTCTCCACATATATAATCCATCCACATAATTTGTCTAGAACTGTTTTTGGACTTGATCAGTGCTCATATTCTTGCTAATTTGCTATTATGTATTTGATAAAGAACAAACTCATCAACAATCTTGATCCCCGAGGGTGAGGTAAATTTTCTTTTTTTGGGTAACTATTTCTTTAACGTTAGCTATTTTAGATAACCCAGAAGAAAAGCACATATACAACAATAAAGGTCTTATTCTGCTACCAAAGTACCCGAAATACCTAACAGTGTTTTCATTATTACTTTCTTGGACATAAGCATTTATCAAAGAGATAGAACCAGAAATATATCTATATTAAAACATATTTACATAGAGTACATTACAACAGCCCCACATACATATTCCCGCCTGGTAGCAGTGATATAGGCCCCAGCAACGGCTTGGTTATATAACAAGTCTTTTCAATTGAGGCAACATGACCAGGAGTAGTCTGTGGAGTATCTGGAAAGCCACTGAAAGAAAGAAAATTATTCGGTTTGTTTATGTAATTTAAAAGGCAAAGACTATATATTCGCACAGGTTAACTGAATACACAGTGTCTTTGGATTCACCTGTGCCAACATGGTCTGAATTCCCCCAGTGCCATCATTCGGAGCGTGTGAGGGCCATTTGCAGCGCTTCTGCCTCCCCAGAGCTGGCACGGATTATTTGCCCAAAATGACATCAGGAACCTCAGTTCACTGGGAAAAGAAAAACACAAGGCATTCTACATTATAATGGCAGATGCATATTTGCCAGGTCATTACCTCCCAAACAGTGTCACAGGATATTGTGTTTTTTAGCCTCTTTGTGCTCTGTTCTAATAACAAATACGTGACAGACTATAAATAACTGTACAATTTTTAGTGATAAATCTTTTTCAGTTCATCCCAGTGTTGTTGTTTAACCTGTGAAGGGAACGTGGGGAGCACTTCTGTCTTCGAAGCCGTCCATTTCTTCCTCATAGAATGTGCCAGTGCTGGTAACATCTGTTTTGCAACATCTGTGCCGGATGGAGGAGTGTTCTCCATGGCGGCAGTAGATTGTCTGTCCCCTTCCTGAGGCTTTCCAGTACGCTCTCTCCACTAGACTCCAGGGTTTCTCTGTTGCTCTGCCATTAAAACACACAGTATGAAGGTACTCAGACATTAGAGCACCACAGTACATGGTTTTCAAACTTTGGATGCCTTGCATATAAAGGAAGCTATTTATTTTAATGTATAAAGACCCATTTATACATGGTGACATAATATTATACCAACAGTAGTATTCAAGATTTTGAAGGAAAGTTATTCTTGTGCTCACATTATTGCTCACTAGGTCCTTAGATATAGACCCGTGTAGGGTTGCACCAGCCATTTCTAAGTTCTTACTTAAATTATAATGTTAAGTCCACACTAGAGGCTTAGTAGCTACTAGCTAGTTTGTAACTAAATCTATACATTATTTGGTTGCACCAGTTGTTCGTAAGGCAGGATGTAGCAAGTAGTTCGCCTTGCATAGTATACAGGGATTTAGGTAATATTGGAAAACAGGAAAAGCAGTAATATTGTTAAACCTTCTTACAACTTACAATAACTTTGTACAATAACTATATATTCTGTTTTAATATATTTTAAAATTTAAGTTTAAAAGCAGAATTTTCAGCAGCCGTTAGTGTCACATGATCATTCAGAAATCATTCTAATAAGATGATTTGCTCATGAAATTTATTTTCCAGGATCCTTTGATGAATAAAAAGTTAAAAAGAACTGCATTTTCAGCAACAATGTAAAGTCTTATACTGTCACACTTTTGAACAAGTCAATGCTCCTTGCTGAATACTTATATAAGTATTATAACTTTACTTTTTAAAACTTTGGCATACCTTGTTCTAAAACATACATATTAAATTTATCACGAAAATGTTTACCCTTTACCATTTTATCTCTTTAAGACTACTGTTCTCTTTTAAACTTAAAAGAAATACACCAAACTAGACAGTTAAATAGCATATTGTTAATAATTTCCAATTTTGATAATGCTAACTTTTTTTCATATCTTTCTTTTTCTTCTTCGTCTTTTTCTTATTAGGGGTTAAGCACGCATGCTGAAACCCTATTTGTAATTGTTAGATTTTTATTTTTATTATTATTATTCTTCTGCCCTAAAACGGATCGTGCAGAATAACCCGTGAGGCCTAGAAACTTGAACACTTTGTCCAAATGTAAGCTCACACATTTGGGACAGACCTATCACTCTCACCCCAATCGCCATATGGGGTCGCTAACTCAGCATCAAAGACGCTTAGTACTAATAACGCCTAAACCGCTTTGTCATATACTCAAAAATTTAAAATGTTTGGAATCCTCGGTCCAGCAATTAAAAAACGAGTCACTCTGATTTTTGGGTCTAGACACCATCGTTTTTTTTCCCCACAAAATTTGGACGCATGTCCACAACCTACTTTTGCGAACTAGTCCAAGGTTTTTTGGACGATCGGAAGCAAACCAATGCAGAAATATTCTCTGGACAGTGAATATCAGAATCTGAATCTGAATCAGAAAGAGCTTTATTGCCAAGTATGTTTGCACATACAAGGAATTTGTTATAGTTTCACAAGCTTCCAGTACATGGAGACAACAACACACAGATAATAAAAATGAGATGTCAATAAAATACACATGCATAAATATAAAACACAAAAAAAGAATAAATTGTATGTACAGATGTGGTATAGATGGAATAGGAATAGAATGAAATAAAATAAGTTGTAGGGATGTACTATGGTTTAGGGTGATAAATAATTATAAGGTTATTGCACATACTCTACTTTAATTGCACAATGGGAGAACATTAACGGTTCATGAGTAGATTGCCTGGGTAAAGAAACTGTTCTTGAGCCTGGCTGTCCTGGTATTCGGTGCTATGTAACGCCAACCAGATGGCAAAAGTTCAAAAAGGAGATGGCTTGGATGTGTAAGGATCCAGATTGTATTTTCTGAGCCCTTTTCCTCACTCTGGATGTATACAGTTCGTGGAGGGTAGGCAGGGGGGCACCAATAATCCTTTCCGCAGTCCGAACCGTTCTCTGTAGTTCGTCTAATGTCCGGATTTTGCTAGTCTGAACAAACCAGACAGTATTGACTTTTCAGCAGCTCCTGTGGCAGTGAATTTCCTCACTGCTAAGGAATTACAACTCTGCTGGGCCTTTTTAACAATGGAGTCAATGTGATTGTCCCTCTTCAGGTCCTGAGAGATTGTGGTGCTCAGGAATCTGAATGACTCCACTGTTGATACAGTGCTGTTCACGATGGTGAGTGGGAGGAGTGCAGGGGAGTTCCTCCTGAAGTCCACGATCATCCCCACAGTTTTGAGGGTGTTCAGCTCCAAATTGTTAAGACTGCACCAGACAGCCAGATCCTTAACCTCCTGACTGTAAGCAGACTCATCACCATCCTGAATGAGGCCGATGAGTGTGGTGTCATCTGCATACTTCAGGAGCTTGACAGAGGGGTCTTTAGACGTGCAGTCTTTGTTGTAGAGGGAGAAGAGCAGTGGGGAGGGGACGCAACCCTGAGGGGTGCCAGTGTTGGTGGTGCGGTTGTTGGATGTGAATTTATCAATTCTCACTAGCTGTTGCCTATCTGTCTGAAAGCTGGTGATCCATTGACAGATAGAGCTAGTGACAGAGAGCTGGGTTAGTTTGGTCTGGATGAGTGTTGGGATGATGGTGTTGAAAGTGGAGCTAAAGTCCACAAACAAGATCCTCACATAAGTCCCTGTTTTGTCCAGATGTTGCAGGATGAATTGCAGTCCCATATTGACTGCATCATCCACTGACCTGTTTGCTCGGTAAGCAAACTGCAGGGGGTCTAGTAAGGGTCCAGTAATGTCCTTCAGATAAGCCAACACCAACCTCTCAAATGTCTTCATGACCACAGACGTTAGGGCCACAGGTTTGTAGTCATTAAGTCCTGTTATCTTGGGTTTATTTGGAACGGGGATGATGGTGGCACTTAATCAGGCAGGGGACTTTGCAACGCTCCAGTATCTGTAGACTGATCTGTGAGCAGATGGGGGCCAGCTGGTCAGCGCAGGTTTTCAGACATGCTGGTGTCACACTGTCTGGGCCTGGTGCTTTTCTTCTCTTGTTCTTTCTGAAGACCTGGCGCACATCATCCTCACTGATCTGAAACGTAGGAGTGGGGGAGAGGGGGGTTGCAGGAGGTGTTGATGGTTGTGTGGAGAGATGTTCAGAGCGGGTGTGGGGTGTTAGACTGGGAGATTCAAATCTACAGTAAAACTCATTCAGGTCTTCAGCAAGTTGTTGATTGGCCTCAGTGCTGGGGGATGGTGTCTTGTAGTTGGTGATGTCCTTCAGGCTTTTCCACACTGATGCAGGCTCATTCGCAGAAAACTGGTGTTCTAGTTTTTTTTAGCGTAGTTCCTCTTGGCCACACTAATCTCCTTTTTCAGTGTGTTTCCTGATTGTACAAGACTCTGTCCCCCCTTTTGTAGGCGTCCTCTTTGGCCTGATGAAGATGACGAAGTTTTGCTGTAAACCATGGCTTATCATTATTGAATGTTAAATGAGTCCTGGTAGGGATGCACATGTCTTCACAGAAACTGATATATGATGTTACAAATTCCGTGAGCTCGTCCAGATCGTTGGTGGCAGCTTCAAAAACACTCCAATCAACGTGCAGTCGAAACAGGCTTACATGCCCTGCAATCATATCTCTTTACCGACTTTCCACAGTTAGCAGATTTAAAGTTTGCCTTGTATTCGGTATAAAGATCACCAGGCAGTGGGCGAGAGTCCTACAGCTGCTTTTTTGCTGGGACCTAGCTGATACTCATGTCCTTATATGGGTAGTAACAATGGTCAGTATATTACTGTCTCTTGGTGGGACATGCACCATGCTGTCATGATGTTGGCAGTTCACGCCGGGCAGATGTTGCTTTAATAAAGGCCCGAGATATGATTCAAACAGAGTCCGGGTGGTTGGTATGTGTTCTGTCTCTGTGATCAGATCCAGAGCGATGTTTCTGTAAAAGCTGAGCCCACGATGTGCTTGCGTAGTGAATGTAAATACTGACGAGAATGAAAGAGCAAAACTACCGTGGTGAGTAGAAAGGCTTACAGTTAATAAAAAACGCTTCTAGATCGGGACATCACATCTTCTTTAACACTGTTATATCTGTACACCACCTTTCGTTGATGTGAAAACATGTCCCGCTGCCGCACGCTTTCCCCGTTGATTCTGCGTCGCAATCCACTCTAAACAGCTGAAAGCCGGCAGACTCAACGCGCTGTCCGGAACGGCGTCTTTCAGCCAGGTTTCCGTGAAACACAGAGCAACAGAGTGTGAAAAATCCTTATTTGTCTGGGAGAGCAGAAGTAGTTCGTCTGTTTTGTTGGGTAGAGAGTGGAGGTTTGCCATATGGATGCTCGGCAACGGCGTTCTGAATCTGCGTTTCCTGAGCTTCCCGAGCACGCCGGCTCTCTTCCCCCATCTGCGCATCCTGAAGCGAGTGATCAGCGCCACAGCTCCCCCGACAACAATGTCCAGCAAAAACATCCGAATAAAACGAAATCCGGTAGAAGATTGTGTGGTGTGTTTTGCCGAATGTTCAGCAGCTCATCCCTAGTTAAACTGATCGTGTTTGAGAAACAAAAAACAGTAAAAACTAACAAAAACAGTACAAACACTCGAGAGCCAAACACTGCGGCTGCCGTCTGCGGCACCATCGTAATTTTAAGAACCAATATAAAATATTCTTTTAAATAAAAAAGTTTAAATTTCACGCACTGTTTGCAATGGGCGCCAAACAGGTTCGAAAAAGTCGCTGGTCCAATTTACGAAAAAGGCTATAATTCGTGAATGAAATGAGATATCTTCACCTAACACGGTACACATGTGTCCGAGCTATGGTAAAAAAAAATGTAAAAAAATTGCGCAGATATGCCACTTGGTGGCGCTATAATTTTTTAAAAACTCTTACTAGGAAACCGTTTGTCCGATCGACTTGAAAATTGGTATGCAGTGTCTTGGTCCAAATTGGCACAAGTGTCTATGAGGACATTCGCATATCTCAAAAAACATGGCCGCCATCTTTTAAGCACCTATTTGACAGGGTTAACGGAGGTCGATCGGAATGAAACTTGGTGGGCATGTTCGACACATGGCCCTAAAGATCTCTAAGAATTTTGAAATAATTCGGCCACTGGGGCGGTGAAATTGCGTTTTTCAAGTGCGTAAAAGATTGTATATTGCGCGATTTTTCACACATCGACACAATATGCATATCATTTGATAGATCTTCTCATATCAAGTAACTTTTCCTCTAGAACCCTTGCTATCAATAAAAACGTTCTCAATTACGTTAAAAACTTACTTTTGTGAACTAGTCCTAGGTTTTTTGCTCAATCTCGATCAAACCACTGCAGCACAATTCTCTGGACTCTCTAGATCAATAATTATCAAAAAAAATGTTGAATTTCGTCCTTCGCTTACTTTTAACGGTGTCATTTAGAGAAGGGGCGTGGCCAAATATACCCAAATGCCAATAAAACCTAAACAAAAACTCTAAACTTTACGAAACTCAGTGAAAACATGTGTCCGATGACTCTTAACAAGCAAGCAAGTTTCATGAATATCAGACCATAGATGGCGCTATAACAGTAAAAAAAGTCTCAAAAAACACAATATTTCAAATATAACAGAATTTAATTGTACACAAAACGTTCATATATTCACACATACATTAATTCTTGATATCATAAGATAGATCTCCTCATCCTGAACAACTTTGCCTCTGGGACCAATGTTGTCAATAAAACTCTTAATTAAATATTCAAGATTATTTAAAAAAAATACTTTTGCGAACTAGTCCTAGGCTTTTTGTTCAATCTCGATCAAACCACTGCAGAAATATTCTCTGGACAGTGATTATCAATAATTATCAAAAAAGTTCTGAACTATTCAACTCACGGTCGCAAGGGGCTCACAAAACTCGCGACGAGACGGTCAGGCCCCCGCTCCCCCTCGCCCCACTTTTACTACAATGGCTATAACTCTTGAACGGAATGAGATATCTTCACCAAACTCGGTACACATGTGTAGGAACTCAATCTTTGGTAAAATAAAAAAAATTGCGCAGCTCTGCCACTTGGTGGCGCTATAAGATGAAAGAAACATAAAAACAGCTATAACTACGCAACCGTTGGTCCGATCGACTTGAAAATTGGTATGCAGTGTCTTTGTGTTCATTTGTGCCAATAAGGGTCTATGAGAACATTTGGGTATCGCAAAAAACATGGCCGCCATTGGCCAAAATCTTTTAAGCACCTTTTTGACAGGGTTAACGGAGGTCGATCGGAACAAAACTCGATGGGCATGTTCGACTCAGGGCCCTAAATATCTGTAATAATTTTGAAAGAAATCGGCCACTGGGGGGGGAACTTGCGTTTTTCAAGTGCATAAACAATTGTATATTGCACGATTTTCCACACATCAACACAATATGCATATCATTTGATAGATATCCTTATAATGAGCAACTTTGGCTCAAGAACTATTGCTGTCAATCAAATCATTCATTAAACATTAAAAAATATATTAAAAACCTACTTTTGCGAACTAGTGCTAGGTTTTTCGCTCAATTTCGATCAAACCACTGCAGTAATATTCACTGAACTCTCTAGATCAATAATTATCAAAAAAAAGTAGAATTTTGTTCTTTGGTTAACTTTAACGGGGTCATTTAGAAAAGGTTGTTGTCAAACATACCCCAAAACCTATAAAACCTAAACGAAAACTGCAAACTTTACGAAACTTGGTGAAAACATTTGTCAGATGATTCTGAACAAGTATGCAACATTTCATGGAGATCAAACCGTAGGTGGCGCTATAACAGTTAAAAAGAACTCAAAAACACAAGATTTGTATAGAAAATTACCTCAAATTATAAGTCGACCATGTAACCTATATTCCAAAAACACTAGATCTTCATTTCATTATGAATAGATCTCCTCATTTCGTGAACCAACTTGCCGCGAGGACACCATGCTGTCAATCAAACTGGTCATGGAATATTCAAGATTATTAAAAAAAACATACTTTTGCAAACTAGTCCTAGGTTTTTCCATCAATCTCGATCAAACCACTCGCCGTATATTCTCTGTGAGCTCCGAGATCAATTAATTATCAAAAAAGATTTAATTTTGTCCTTTGTTTACTATAATGGGTCATTTTTAAAATGGTGTGTCAAAATATACCCAAAGTCCTACTAAACCTAAACCAAACTCAAAACTTTATAAACTGGTGACAACGTGCTCAGAAACACTTAGCAATCATGCACTTTTCCGAGAGATTTGGACCAAGGACTGGCGCTATAACGTTAAAACGGTCCCTCAAAAACCGTACGTTCTGTACAATAATCTAACTAAAATTGTTACACATGTTCAAATATTCACACAAACACTAGATCTTCATATCATATGATAGATCTCTACATTATGAACAACTTGCCTCTTGGACCAATGCTGTCAATCAAATCCTTCATTAAATATTATGTTAAAAACCTACTTTTGCAAACTAGTCCTAGGTTTTTCGCTCAATCTCGATCAAACCACTGCAGTAATATTCTCTGGACTCTCTAGATCAATAATTATCCCCAAAAAAATTGAATTTTGTCCTTCGGTTATCTATAAGGGGGTCATTATAAAAGGGGCATGGTCAAATATACCTCAAAGCCTATAAAACCTAAACAAAAACTCAAAACTTTACAAAACGTGGTAGAAACTTGTGTCAGATGACTCTTAACAAGCATGCCAAATTTCGTGGAGATCGGACCATAGGTGGCGCAATAACAGTTAAAAAGGCTTCAAAAACACAATATTTCTATGGTAAATGACCTCAAATTGCAATAAAATGTTCATATATTCACTTATACACTGTATCTTCATATCATGTGATAGATCTTCTCATTCTGAATAACTTTACCTCTGGGACCAATGCTGTAAATCAAACTGTTCATTAAATATTTGAGATTATTTTAAAAACCTACTTTTGCGAACTAGTACTCGGTTGTTAACTTAAAATTAATAAAATCAGTGCAGTACTATTCTGTAGACTCTCTAGGTCAATAATTATCTAAAAAATTTGAACATTTGCATTTGGGACAACTATAAACTGGTCATTTTATAATTTGTTCTTTACTATGTGTACCCAAAAGGCCTAAAATCATAAAATAAATACCACAATGTCTCTCAAAACTGTGTAAAACGATGCATAATTTCATTCTAAACAAGCATACAAAATTTAAGAGAGATTGGAAAAAAATAACACTATAGTCATAAAGGTTAAAAACAGTGTTGTATGAGAAATTGCAATTATAACCACTAGATAGCAGTGGAAGACCACTAATGGAATTAAACACATTGGCATTAAAATGCACTTAAACAGTACTAGTTCATAGGTTGATGAATTCATGCTTAGACATATAAAAGATCACTGATTATAAACATTTAAAAGCCCATTTTAGGTCTAGTTAGACCCTATGTGCATACAGACTATTAGTTTTTACAATTATCCAGATGTAGATTAAAACCTGAAACCTGAAAATGACTTGCAATAATATTGTGTCACCTATCGTGTATGTCAAATATCTATATCTGCAACAAAATCTGTGTGAATTTATGTCTGTGTCTGTGTGTGTTGTGTCGTTGTGTGATGGTGTTTAGTGTGTGTGTGTGTGTGCAAGGCAAGTAGGCTTATTCAGTATTAATATAGTATTTTAACCATTTAATATTCTGTGTGTGTATGGGCTGTGAGCCTTAATTCTCCTTTTGGATGTGGGTATATTACACTGTCCGCCATACATCCAGGTTAGGCCTAGACCCTAACAGCAGACCACCTTCAAGGCCTTAACTTGCTTGGCCCCGTATTGCTGCTTGCAGCTATATTTATTATTAGTAGTAGTAGTATTATACTTTTCCACAGACACGTTAGCACCCTCTTGTGGCTAACTGACCTCAGTTTGAAAACCCCTGCACTAACTGATTGCCACTGCTCACTAGGGGATGTAGGGATGTAGATGTAGGGGAAAAAATAAATAAACACATAAGACATCAAAATAATCAATACATAATAGACACATATTATATAAATAAAAATAATAATATAAAATAACAAATATAAGAAACTTAAATCTTGGCTCCTACTTGTTCTATAATACAGTTTTCAGTCCAGGTCTTCTTCCACTGTCTCTGGGTGGGAAGTAAGTGCCACCTATGAATGGCCTGAGATCTGGTGTGAGCCACACGCTCATTGGCCAGCCACCACCGCCGCTGGTTGCCTGGGAAGAAAGCAATCACCCTATTTTAATTATACATTACACTTTGTAAGTTATGGCGTTGACAACACATGAATTCTACTGGTCCAAACCTGCAAAAATGTCATGTAAACTTTGTCCACATCAGGCCTCTCCTCTCTGTCCACCTTTATACAGACAAAGTTCTCACTGAGGATTTTTCCAATCTCCTCATCTTCAAACGATTCCCTCTCCATCACGTGACACCAGTGACAGGTGGAATAACCCACTGTAAGCGATAATAAACAGTAAAGACTGTAATATTTAGGCTTGTGTGTTAAACAACACTAAAAAAACATGCATCCAACATGTATTCTTTCAAGTTACCTGAAAGAAAAATGGGCATGTCTTCACTCTTCGCTTAATCAAAGGCTTCTTGTCCCCAAGGATACCTGGAAAGAACAAAACTTTCAAAAAAATACTTTGTAAAATATATCAGACATGATCAAAACTTGGTTTGCATTTAAGTCAACACAAAATATAGTATAAAATATTGACCATTTGTATGAGAGAAAGTGATGACAAATATTTGACAAGACATCACAGTATAATTTATTTGTAATTAAATGTAGTGTAATTCTATTTATATTATTTAAAATTAGATTTCCATGCATTGTTTTGTTTTTTTTAAGAGAAAATGCACTAATACAGGGAAGTTACAATACACTAATACAGGGGAAATACAGGAAAGTTATATTAGGAATTGCAAGTTTTAAAAAGCATTCACGGGGTGCTTATTGTTGACAGTTTCTCCAAAAATGTATAATCTAAATTGACTTTGTGTTTACAGTAAGCCTAAAGATCTCAGAGCCCCTTACCAGTCCACATGGTTATGTGCATGTTGTAATAGATAGGAAGACTTTCTTTACTCAGGCGATTGGTGTGTTTTGGGGTCTTTAATGTGTCCGGTCCATCACTCCCAGATGCCATGCTGAAGAAAACCGCTCCAGAAGACCTAAAACAATCATAGGACATATCTGTGGTGAATTAAATTGATATTGAAAATGCTTTAACTGAGTGCCACTGCTCATAGGGAACCTTAGTAAACAGAGGCCGGAAAATGCTAAAAAATAATGGTTTAGGGAACTTTTCAGGTGGCTGTCCAGCTAATGTTGCGTTCAAGTCCTCCTGGGACATTCGTACTTACGATTTTTGAGCAAGGTCGTAAATACGGGGGGCGATGTCAGTGCGTTAAGTGACTTTTTTTTTTCCTAAAAGTTCAACGATTTTTTTAAACTTTAACATCTACAGAAATGATGACAAGTAACGAACGTGTGTCCATGTTTCTTTTGCTTTTTTTTCGTTTTTATTCCATTTTGAGTGACGTGACAATGTGGCCAAGTATGGTGACCCATTTACCCATGGGCTCTGCATTTACCCATCCAAAGTGCAAACACACAGCAATGAACACACACCCGGAACGACCCACCTGAGCAGTTGGGCAGCCTTTTTATGCTGCGGCCACCCGGGGAGCATTGGGGGTTCGGTGCCGGCACTTGCTCAAGTGCACCGTCATCGTGGTATTGGAAGGTGGGAGAGAGTGCTGTACTTCCCTCCCCCCCCTAACAACCCTGGCCGGTACGAAACTCGAACACCACAACCTTTTGGGTGTTGTATCCGACTCTCTAACCATTAGGCCACACTCCCCCTGAATAAGGTGATGTAATCATTATAATGTTTCTTGGTAATTATACAATAATATACGTATTTTGTAATATGTAAACGTTGATTTTACAATTACACAAATGGAGACTTTTATTAATTTCAACAAATTTACCATCAATACAGATGCTGGGTGATTCTTAGACTATGGGCACTTTTATGTTCTTTGGTCATATGTATAAAAAGACATATATATAATTTTGGACCGATTCCTCTTTCTTAGTCCAACTAACAATAAAACCACCTTAAAGTCTTTGTGCTACCTTTCTATGATGAATTTTTGTTCATACTTTTCAACCTCCTCATAGGTGTCCAAATCACTGTTTTGTCCTGGTCGCACACCCAGACTTTGAAAGTTGAACAATGAAAAAACGGTTTAAAAATAGGAGTTATCTGGTAACTGTTAATGTACCTGAATGAAGCACTAGTAAAAGAATGAAAATACATAATAGTATTTAATGTGAGACCACTATCAATATTACTTTTTATACAAAATATAGCTGTCGCACAGTATTAGTGTCATTTCCACCACAACACTGTAATATCCCTTTAAAAAGTTTGTGTGAAAGATTGTTCAGGTGGCTTCTATGGAAATGTTCAGTGACATCAGAGCACATGTTGAACATGGAGGGAACTTAAATTTTCATCAACAACAAATTAAGAAAAATCAAGGTAAATATTGCTTGATCACTTAACATATTTATTCTACGTCATTTCCAAACATGCTGTACCTTCAAGGGTTTTTTTAAAAAGCTAAAAATTTTAAGTTAAATAAGAGTATTTTGCATACATGAAATGCTAAGTATTAATTCAAAGCTAATCAGTGAAGCTATCTTCCATTTTTTTCACAAAAAACTACAGAAATGTCATTTCCACCACACTGCCCTCTGTGGTAGAAATGACATTTATGGTTACAAAGTACTATTGATATGGATTGCGAGAGTAGATTTGTGTAATACTTTTTATATTATATTATATTACAATACTTTTTATATTTATATTATGATATTATTTTTATTTCTAAATTATATTACTTTTATATTAATTGATTTAATTTTTATCTATTTTTAAGATGCCACCTAAGACAACAAAAAAAGGTCACAGGCCTATAGGGACAAAATAAAAGCTGGCCCTATAAAATATGAAAAGAGACTTAAAGGAGACAGGGAGAGATACCTGATGAAAAAGAAAAAAAAAAGGAGTAGTAAGCATAATCTGGTACCAAACCAAGAATATCATAGGCCTTATCCCTGAGCCTGTACCAGTGACCAAACATCACAAGGAAATTATTGTGTCTGTTTGGAAAGAAATCTGTGAAACACTTAATTAGATTTGGCCTTGACTCACATCACACACGCACGCGCGCGCGCGAGCAAACGCTCTCTCACTCACACACATGCAACCAAAAAAAAAAAAAATTTCCCCCCCCCCACATTCCACATCTCTGTTTAAATGATACAGTTTCAGGTGTTCTTTACAGTTACTCTTTACAGAAGATGGGTGTTCATTTAAGAGACCAATGAGAACATTTCAGTATCAAACTCTCACAATTATAATAGCCTCATGATTATCTCACAATGTTGAAACTGATGCATCATTTATTGCTTATATTTCTGCCTTGCCATCAGCTGTGTCAGTTATTTACAGTATGCACTGTAACCGTTAATCTTTGAGACAAATCAGTTTTATACATCAAACTCAGCACTACACTAAAAACAGGTGTGGTTATGTTTAATGACTTTGTGAATTGAGTTTGTGAATAAATATCTCTACTATTTCTCTACATTCATGTTAATTCATTGTCATTTCCACAACACCCTGTCCTTTCCATCACCACACACATTTTTTAAAATTATTTAAAAAGTTCTCATCACACATTAAAAATGTCTCCACAGTTTATGAGATCATGCTCTACTTAATATAAAAATTAAGGTATTTATTTTCTGATAAGCTCTTACCCAAACCAATATTAGGTTTCATAGTGTGACAGGTGTACAGTTCAGCATTTGGTCCTTAGGGCAGTTAATGTATCTAATTGACAAATGTATAATTATTGTACATTGTGGAAAAACTGGTAAAACTAGTTACAAAAATGATCTTAGACAATTCTTGAGTGGCATAAGTTTTATCTATTTTTAAATAACAGCTGTATATTGAGATGTGGTGGAAATTACATTTGTTCATTGCAGGTTGGAAAAAATGTATAATATTAACAATTTCTCTTGTAATCTAAGTTTGTTCTCTTATAGACCTTAAAACTAGACAAATTATTTAAACTTATGAGACTGTTACATGACTTTTGAACAAGTTTTTTTTTTATTCAACTTCACAAGGATAAAAGTGCCCCTAGTCTTTGGATGCGTCCATTGCATCCGACACGTTCCCTTTCATGGGAACTTTGAACTGGGTCCTCTAGGGGTCGCTATGGGGAACGCCTCGTCGTGACCCGTGTCTGAAGCATACATTGAAAAAACAACAACTCGTTGGGCCGTCGACAGCCATGACGTCTCTACCGGTGCGACTATAGTATAAATACACATCATTCTCTTCTTCGTCTTCATTTACTGTTCTGTTTGAAGCGTGCATTTCTAAGGAAAAAGTATGAGCTATCTCTATTCATTATGGCGAGTACTAGCAGAGCATTTAGAAGGTGTGTGCATCCGTGTCATCGCTATTTGACACCAGATGACACACACGATTTATGTGTTGTTTGTTTGGGCGAGGAGCACGCATGTGATGTCCTCGAGGGGGCAATCTGTGTGCATTGCGAGTTTTTTCCAATGAAAAGCTCCATTCTCGTTTGTCTCTCTTCTCGAGTGAAGAGGGACAACCATCTGTTTCCCGCGGCTCGGGACCCACCACTGCTGAGGCACGGAGGAGAAGCTACTCCTCGGGCGTGCTACTTAAGCATGCGCCTCTTCCACACCCTCCATACTATCAACGAGCCTTGGCGGCGATGGTAGTAACGGAGCGGCAGCTGTGGGTAAACCTGGCAGACATTGGGAAGAAAGAAAGGGGCTTTCTTCTCTATGCCCCGTTTTCGCCCTCTGAACTGTTTGGCACCTCCTTTGAGACGGTGGTCGACAAATTCAGGGAGTCGAAGTCGCGCTCAGCAGCGTTCAAATCATTCATACCACGAAGGCCCAGGTCTGAGCCCGAACAACCCAGGTGTCCTGGCCCGTCTCGATTTGAGGATCAGAGACGGGCACAGAAGGCTAGTGTCGCGTCTCACGCTCCTCCTCCGCCTGCGGCTAGGGGTAGGAGAAATCGCGGGTCAAAAGGAGGTAGGCAAGACCTAAGGGATGTAATCCAGACAAGGCATTAGCGCTTTCGTCCGGATCAGAGGTATACTTGAGTATCTACTCATTTCCTTCGGGGGTTTTACATCTGCCCTTATCTTCCCCTTCCTAAATTCCCCTGTAACCAACATCTCTCCACCTGACCGAGGTTAGGTGGGAGATTTTCCTGCATTATAGTCTCCTATGCTGGATCTATTAGGTTTGGTTGGTTATATGGCTTCATATTGACCATCTTACTGATGGTCCGGTCTTGAGGCTTCTCCGGACAGAGCTCCGACACGGGAGCCATGGTGGGTGAGTACGATCCATGTCTAAATATATGTATATATAAATATATGTATGTGCTAATGAACTGGTGGTTGTGTGTATACCCTTCTGCTAGTTTCTTTGCAGTGTTTCCCGGGACCTGTGTGTTTCTGTCCCTTTTTCTAGGGTAGGTCCTCGATGGGCGGAGGTCCCTGTGTGGCATACACGCTCAGAAGGCTGGGTCTGGGGGGGAGGGTGTCGCTGTGCAGGGCTGCGGACCAAAATGCTGTCTCTTTGCTGTCACCATAAGCGCGATGGGTTTGTGAGTGGTTCGTCTGGGGGAGGGGGGTCGTAGAGAGATATGGCCAAAGGGATAAGCCGGGTTTTTTCGGTTTCATACTTTCTGGATCATGCGGCCATAACACAGGCGTCTGCGGGAGCCTTTGTGATATCAGGCCCCCGGCGCTTCACTGCAAAAATATCCTGGACGTCCGGGCTGGGGTTACGCTTTCATGCTACCCTGACTGGTCTACCGTATCTGGGTCGCCCTGAGGGGTTTTCCCGATCACCAGGATATCCTCTTGAAGCATCACCCCCCTCACCATTGAGGGTTATTGTGAGTATGATGTTTCTTTTGAGCGTTAATCCTCTCTGAGGAGTTGGATTCCTCGCTCCATGGGCTGTCCTCGTGGCAGTATTGAGTAGTGCTCCACTTTATCAGAGGGTTACCTGGAATGAGCAGTGTTATTCCTCTGAATTCGGAGTTCTCTCTCACTTGAGAAGTTTGAGCTCTTTGTTTCTCCAGAGCGCCTGGATCCAGCAGCATCAGGTGGATTAGGCCCTTTCTCTGCCTCCCTGATGCGCTGAGTGTTTGGCTAGCTTGCAGTATGCTTACCCCTCTGATTTTACAATCATGCTGCAGGTCGAGCCCCCTCTCGTTGAGAGCTGGGTTTGTGCTCCCTCAGCCAAGGTAAACTACTGCTAGCGTTCCAGCATTGGAACATGCTGTAGGTCGAGCCCCCTTCTCGACTGAGAATTAGGTGTGTTGCTCCCACAGCTAAGTAAACTATTGCTAGCTGTTCCAGCTTGGAACATGCTGCAGGTCGAGCCCCCTTCTCGGATTGAGAACTGGGTGTGTTGCTACCTCAGCTGAATAACTGCTAGCTGTTCCACCATGGGAACATGCTGTAGGTTGAGCTCCCTCTCCATTGAGAGCTGGATGTTGCTCCCTCAGCTACAGATTTACTGCTAGCCACTCCAGCATTATAGCCGTAGATATAGCGTCTGGGGATACACTACTTTTATCTCATGGGCGGCACTTTCGGTGCCACGAGAAACCCACTATAACGGTATTCAAGGTGTGCACGTTATGCTTTGCGCACTTTTCTAAAATCCACATAGGTGGTAAGTGTTCACGTTGTGCTTTGCGCACTTTCTAAAATCCACGTTGCTGGTAAGTGTGCACGTTATGCTTTTTGCCCACTTTTCTAAAATCCTGTATTGTAAGAGCTACGCGCAAAGATTTCGTGCTCTTTTTGAGTGGTTTAAAACCCCGGTTCCGCCTTGGGAACCACTCCTCCTATGTATCCTCTGGATACCAACTTTTAACAGGGTGTTGCTACTAGTGGTCTGTTGAGATAGTTCCTTCAGCATATGCAGAGCATGTGGTAGCCCCTGTGTGACAGGCAAAGACTTAGTATGATTCTAGGCTCTTTGTCGTATTCCCTTAAAGGAATCTATTTCTGATTCCATGCCTTGAGCTCTACCCCGGGCCCAGGAGTTTTGGCCCTAATAGGTAAGTTTTTTTGGGGTATGTAGCCTAGGCCTTTTGCCGTAGGGAATAACGTCACTGGCAGTCGTCTAACGTCCCAGGGGCGACTCCCTTAGCAATATGGTAGAGTTGGTACTTAGTGCTCGCTAGCGATCGCCATAGTTCTGGCTTCACTCCCCCATCAGCACAGGTGCGTGGTAATACCGTTTCCCCATAGCGACCCCTCGCGGAGCAAGACGAAGTTCCCATGAAAAGGGAACTGCTCGGTTACTTTATGTAACCAATGGTTCCCTGAGTAGGGAACCGAGACACACTGCGTCTCTAAGTTTCTACCAATGCTGCGGACGCAACATGCGTCCGATCGAAGAAGTTGAATGATTTGTAGGCTCCCGGCGCCTATTTTCACTATGTCGCACCGGAGTGACGGCTGGCTGTCGCCGCCAACGAGTTGGTGGTATTTTTCAATGTATGCTTCCAAACTTGGGCATGAGTTACAACTTCATACATCCGTTTTAAACGCATATAAACAATGTTGTGTCTCAAACGTATTAATGCTGCCCTACTAGATAACATGTTTTGGCATGAATCCACATTAATATTTGCCCTAGACCGCATTTCGGGGTGTGGGTCGATTCCTATCTTATTCCCTGTCATTGTTTTGTGGACTATGATCATTTTGTAACATAATCAAGGTCTCTGTATTAGCTCCAGTGATAACGAAGCCGCATCATTTTACAATCCGGTTGTGAAAGCACACGATACAGAACCAGACTGAGCACTCACCCTCGGAGCATGAACGTGTCAGAGTCAGTGCCCTACCTGAAGCTGTCCCAGGACAATCTGGTACTGGCAAGCACTGACTTCTGGCCAAACTGGAGGGCTTGTGGTAGTCTAGAGCACCGGCTGTTATATACGACAGTTGAGGACTGCTTGTCCGCAGAGGGTCCGGTAAGAGCCCTGGCCTGTGCGATGTGTTTGGTGGTGGTTGATGATGTAAACCAGGGATCCTCAAATCTGGCCCACGAGATCCACTTTCCTGCAGATTTCGCTCACACGCTATCTAAACACTCCTGAGCATGTTAGGGAGATGTCTTTTCAGGATCATTGGAAACCCAGGAGGGGTGTGTTTGATCAGGGTTGGTGCTAAACTCTGCAGCGCATTGGCCCTCCAGGGCAAGATTTGAGGAACCCTGATTGTAGACCATGCGAAACCCAGTTTCAGCATCATAGATCCGCGCCGAGCTGCTCGTGGTGCGGATTCACGCAGTGCACTGTCAGTGGAGTGACCTGAAACTCATATTTGTGCCACTAGATGCCGCACTAGATCTGTTATAAACAATATCAACAAACCAAAACGTTGGTCTACCATTAGCATTTTTACCTAACCGATCTCTCTGGAGGGACAATTCGAGTCCAGAGTTCTTTACTCATCAATATCATTGATAATCTTTAGGTTGTATATAAGTTAACGCAGCATATAATATAAAATATTAACATTTTGCATAAGACAAATTGATGACGAATTTTTAACCAAACATCACAGTACAATTATTTATTTTTAAATAGCATTTAGTGCAATTCTAATTAAACTAATTATATTGAATGCATTATCTCCGTGTATTGTGTTTTCTTAAAGCTGTGGAAGAGAACATAAATAAAGAGCTATTTAATGAATACCATCGTTTATAGTACGCGAGTTTTAAAATGCAATAACAGTTCATTTAGCATTTCAATACAGGTTTGGAAATTGGATTTGTCCCCC
Source organism: Sinocyclocheilus anophthalmus (assembly GCA_018155175.1). Taxonomy (NCBI): domain Eukaryota; kingdom Metazoa; phylum Chordata; class Actinopteri; order Cypriniformes; family Cyprinidae; genus Sinocyclocheilus; species Sinocyclocheilus anophthalmus. The sequence continues at coordinate 101,608 of JADLZN010003745.1, forward strand.
TTCAGAACAATTTCTCATTTGACCGTTAGAGGACGCTTGTTATGTAACCCGGAGTTAGAAATTATAGGACACGAGGAAGCGCTGTCACTTTTTTCCGGTAAATGAAACAACAACATTGCTGAAGAAATGGTAGAGATCGGGGAAGACGAGCTCAAAAAGCTTGAATATTTGTCTTTGGTGTCTAAAGTTTGTACCGAGCTTGACAACCATTTAGGAATCAACGATAAGGACCTTGGTAAGTTTATACATTTGACTTGATCGCGTGTCACGTTGTTGGTAGGAGTTTCGTAAATAGCTGGTTAGCCTGTTTCTTGTTTAGTAACGTTATTTACAGATGTAAAGGACAGAGGCACAATTTGTGTGTGTATGGAAGTCTGTAGTAACAGTTTGTTGGTTTATGTGTTTTTCAGCTGAGTTTGTTATCAGTCTTGCTGAGAAAAACCCAAGCATTGATGAATTTAAGACAGTGCTGGCTAAAAATGGAGCCGATTTCACAGTAAGGATTTTTAAAATCTCTTCTGTCAAAAATGTGTTCCTTCAATTTTGTGTGTTGTGATTTTACATTTGGAGTTTTAGAATATCTAACCCACCGTGTCATTTAGGATTCACTCGTCAGCAATTTGCTTCGTCTCATTCAAACCATGCGTCCTCCTGCAAAAGCATCTTCTAGTAAAGGTAAGAGCATTGGTGGTCTTATACAATAGCAGTCCGTTTTGATTCTAACATCTTCAGGCCAAGCGTCTGCATTTTTTCATATCTCCTGATGGGACTTTTCTTATGTGATCTTTATTGCACAGCCTCTCATGCTGTGGCTAAGTCGAAGAGTGAAAAGGACAAGCTGAAAGAGCTGTTTCCAGCTCTGTGCAGACCTGACAATCCTAATACTAGGGTAATTCTATATATACATTGTCTATTTAAGTAACTATAATGTGTTTTAATCAACTGTAATCATAAACTGTATATGCTCTTCTAATTAGTCTATGCTGGATGAGAATGATGTGAAAGTTGCTGCTGATGCCATGAAAGAGTTGGAGTTGTTTATGCCCAGTGTTAGTGGTACAGAACCTAGCAGCAGTAAACACAGGTGAGGAACTTCTGTAACATAAAATAGATGCCATTAAACTTGATGCTGCAGTGATTGCCCCACCGCATCATGTTGTTGCATTTTAACGTGTATGTATCCATCTTAGGTCTGAAACCAGCAGCGGCAGTAAGAAGGAGCGGAGGAGCAGAAGTCGCAGTCGGAGCAGAGACGGGGATAGAGACAGGCGGAGACGCCATCGCTCTCGCACCCGTTCCAGATCTCGCTCTAATGAGAGAGACAGAAGGAAGCGCAGGAGCCGCTGGCACTCTCGCAGCAGGTCGAGGAGTCCTGCACGGGGAGACAGAGACAAAGGCTCAGACCGCTGGAAGGACAAACATGTGGACCGCCCCCCTCCAGAGGAGCCATCTGTGGGCGATATCTACAATGGCAAAGTCACCAGTATTATGCAGTTTGGCTGCTTTGTGCAGTTGGAAGGACTCAGGTATGTGTTAGAGGCAGTAAATCTACTTTTAAGGCTATTGAAATTGATGTGAGTGTGTATGATATGATATTAAACATTATTTTTCTTTCCTCTTTCTTTCATGAAGGAAACGCTGGGAAGGCTTGGTCCATATTTCTGAGCTCAGGAGAGAAGGTCGGGTAGCAAATGTGGCAGATGTGGTCAGCAAAGGTCAAAGGGTCAAAGTCAAGGTGTTGTCCTTCACTGGATCCAAAACAAGTCTCAGTATGAAGGTGAGTTAGCTGTGTCTTAATGAAAACCATGAGAGAGAACAGACAAAACTGCCAATGGTCTAAAAGTCACCAATTTAGAGAACAGTTCAAATTTGCATACTTAAATCTGTACATTTTATTTACAGATTTGTTAAATTCTTAAAAAAAATAAAAGAAGAATAAGAATTTTTCAGATCGCATATGAATCGCTGCCACAAAACATATATATATTATTATATATATATATATATATATATATAAGATCTAATATATCTCTATCTAATATATATATATATAATTCTATTATTAATATTGCCTTTGGTAAATTTATAATACTTTAATTCTAGTGATCATAGTGTAGTAATAATATAAATAGTTATTGTATAGTAATAGTATTCTAATTTTTAGTATAATATACACAAATTTAGATGTATAATTATTTTAACTAAACTAATGTAATTCATCCTAATTACTATTATTGTTATCATAACTTGTATTAATATTATTTAATTGCCTTTTATTATTGTTATTAGTATTGTTTTTAAGCACTTTCACACAACACTTGTATACATTAATTATTTGACTAGAAATGTAGCTTATATCTTCCATATATAAAATAAATCTTTTTGATCAGCTTGTATTATATATTGACTGATCACTGTGCATTATATGTTGGCTGATTTTTGTTGGGTTGTCTTTCTTTTATTAGGACGTTGACCAGGATACTGGTGAAGATCTGAACCCTAACAGGAGGAGAAATGTAGGTGGGGAAGGTCAGGAAGAGTCAGCCATGAGGAATCCTGACAGACCTACAAACCTGAACCTGGGCCATGCTCCAGAGGTAGAGGATGACACATTGGAACGCAAAAGACTCACCAAGATCTCTGATCCGGAGAAGTGGGAAATCAAACAGGTGCATGGCCATCTTTTTAATACATTTCTTGTTATAACATTTATTACTTATGTTCATATTTTAACACCTTGATCTGTCTGTTCTTAGATGATTGCTGCCAATGTGTTGTCTAAGGAGGAATTCCCAGACTTTGATGAAGAGACAGGAATTCTGCCTAAAGTAGATGATGAGGAAGGTATGAATTGGATTATCCTTTGTTTAACTCAATATTTTTACCATAACAATAAATCAAATCCAGCTTCCCATCACAAAAAAAATAGTTTTTGTTGGAACACCTCTAGCTGCCTGAGCAGCCACCTCAAATTTTGTCTGTTGTGGTTTGTCTGTCAGATGAGGACTTGGAGATTGAGCTGGTGGAAGAGGAACCTCCATTCCTGAGGGGACACACTAAACAGAGCATGGACATGAGTCCTGTCAAGATTGTCAAGGTTGGTCAATCCACCTGTACTCTCACTCTACAGCTGCCTGAGCAACTTAAAGCAAAGCTATTTATTTCACGAATCTGGACATATTCTGTGATTTTTACACTTGCGTATATTCTGTTTTTCTGGCAGAACCCCGATGGATCTCTCTCCCAAGCAGCCATGATGCAGAGTGCCCTGGCCAAAGAGCGACGGGAGGTGAAACAGGCCCAACGGGAGGCTGAAATGGACTCAATCCCCACGGGCCTAAACAAACACTGGGTGGACCCACTACCTGACAGTAAGACATTCAAACTTCATCCTAGCTTCATCTGAATAAGGAATGATGTCAGAAATGTATTTCTGCTCTGCAAAGTGCAATAGAATACCACTTCAAGTCACACTTCCTACTCTAATGCAGGTGTAAGATGTCCTGTAAACTTGGCAGTATAGTTGATAATGATATTACTTTGCATCAACAAGTCAGACTTTCACAAATGATATTATGGTCAGAATTCTGAGATATCAAATAGGAATATCACACATCTGACTTTAATTAGAATGCTTTAGAACTCGAAACCTCCATGGAATACTAGTAACATTTGAAGACTAAAATGAAAACCAGTCTGATTAAGTATATAGTGAAGTAGGATTGTGTGAGTAAACTGAAGTTTTGCAGTCCATGTCCTCCAGTTAAAAAAAAGAACAAGCGGTTATGTAATATGAAAGACGTTGATAATTCCAGATAAACTTCCTTCCTATTCGTCTATACTGGGGTTTAGTTCTCTGATAGGGAGATCTGATTTCCTGAGCTCTGCTATCGTGGCAGATGGTGGCTGGTCTGCACATAACAAGTCTATCTCTGATGCTCGTATGAGCTCAAGTCTGTTATCGTGTTTGTGCATCTCTAATAAATGCTTTTTTCTGTCTTCACACGCTCACCATCCATACAGCCGACGGCAGGCAGATAGCTGCCAACATGAGGGGCATAGGTATGATGCCCAATGACATCCCAGAATGGAAGAAACACGCCTTTGGTGGCAACAAGGCCTCCTATGGAAAAAAGACTCAACTTTCTATCCTAGAGCAAAGAGAGAGTCTTCCCATCTACAAGCTGAAAGAGCAGCTCATTCAGGTATGACTTCAACTGATACGTATTTTCATTCTGAGCTAGTTTTCAGTTTAGTTATGTTCATAGATTCAACCATTGTCTTTACAGGCTGTCCATGACAACCAGATCCTGATTGTGATTGGTGAGACGGGCTCAGGAAAGACCACTCAGATCACTCAGTACCTGGCTGAGGCTGGATACACCACACGGGGGAAGATCGGGTGCACGCAACCCAGAAGAGTGGCAGCCATGTCTGTGGCTAAAAGAGTGTCAGAGGAATACGGTTGCTGTTTAGGTCAAGAGGTAGATGCTTGCTTATATTAATTTCCACAACATTGGCAACAATGATCTAACATTTGACCATAGCAGTTTAAAACGGATCTCTTTCTGTGTCTGTGCAGGTTGGCTACACCATCCGTTTTGAGGACTGCACAAGTCCCGAGACTGTCATTAAATACATGACGGACGGTATGCTGTTAAGAGAGTGTCTGATTGACCCTGATCTGGGCCAGTATGCCATCATTATGTTGGATGAGGCCCATGAGAGAACCATTAACACAGATGTGCTCTTTGGCCTGCTCAAGAAGGTACGGTTCAGAGGCTTTGTTCACACAGTCAATGAGTGTCCGGGTCAATAAAGATTTTATTTTATTTATGTATTCATTCATTTGGAAAAAATATTTGAATTTAGCAAGAAAACTTTAAATTGGGATAGTGAAGACTTTTGCATTGTTACAGTTAATTTCTATTTCAAATAAATGCTTTATGTTTGGGCACATTGTCGCGTAGTCTTAATCAGAGAATCCTGAAAAAAAAATGTATGCGCCGTGTCACAAAAAGAATAATAATATTGGGTCGCTACTTGTCGAGCGCCAAATCATCATATCAAATTTCTCTGGTCGTATCATGCTTGACTCGGTCGAAAATATCTTAAGGATCATAAAATAAGACGTCTACATTATCGCTAAAATGTATTACACAAAGCACACTGTCTGTATATTTAGATTGTCGGTAATTTGATTTCACAATATGTTTGCTTGTTTTCTTGTATGTATTTAATCATAAAAAGCGATCCTTGGTGAATTATTCTATATATATATATATGATATCTATACATACCCCCCATAGTACCTCTCATACATATGTGTGGGTCATGTATATTATAATATATAGTATATAGTTACTTTTCCATTTCTGTAATAAAGTTAACAATAAACAACTTTTTAAAAAAATTAGGCTTGCAAGATCTATTCTTAAAGAGTTTGAACCTGTTTTAAACACTATGTTGCTTTCTACTCTTGAAAAACGGCAAAAACATTTGAAAGTGACAAACTTAGGTGCTTATATTTGTCCACTTATTTTGGGGCATATGTAATAATATTTTGTCTTGTTTTTGTATTACTTAGACTGTACAGAAACGAACTGACATGAAGCTCATTGTGACATCTGCTACGCTGGATGCTGTGAAATTCTCACAGTACTTTTATGAAGCACCTATTTTTACTATCCCTGGACGTACATATCCAGTGGAGGTTTTGTACACTAAAGAACCTGAGACTGATTATCTGGATGCCAGTCTGATCACAGTCATGCAGATTCACCTCACTGAGCCTCCAGGTAACTTTTTGCACACAGTTGTTCACAGAAGAACTTGCAAATGCCTGTGAAAATGAACTTCCTGTAATAAAAGTTATTTAATGTGCAGGTGACGTCTTGGTGTTCCTGACGGGTCAGGAGGAGATTGACACTGCCTGTGAGATCCTGTACGAACGAATGAAATCCCTTGGTCCTGATGTCCCAGAACTGATCATCCTCCCAGTCTACTCTGCCCTGCCCAGTGAAATGCAAACCAGGATCTTTGACCCAGCACCACCTGGAAGTAGAAAGGTACCATCCATTGCTTTCTATGGTCACTTCTGACATATCAGAACAACTCTTCTTGAAAATGTAGATCATTGTATATACCTTAACAAATATTCTGCTCTTTTTTTTAGGTGGTCATTGCTACTAACATTGCAGAGACTTCTTTGACAATTGATGGGATCTACTATGTGGTGGATCCAGGTTTTGTCAAGCAAAAGGTTTATAACTCCAAAACTGGCATTGATCAGCTAGTAGTTACCCCCATTTCCCAGGTAACATCCATTTCTAATGACCCAAACTACATTCTGTATACATTTTAAATACACTTTGTCTCCTAAACCGCATTCTTGTGGTCCATAGGCCCAGGCTAAGCAGCGAGCGGGCAGAGCAGGTAGAACAGGCCCTGGGAAGTGCTACAGACTCTACACAGAACGTGCCTACAGAGATGAGATGCTCACCACCAACGTACCTGAGATTCAGAGAACTAACTTGGCCAGCACTGTACTGTCTCTAAAGGTACAATTCAACAGTTCTAATGTTGAGTCATCTTGGGACAATATTAAAATTCTGGCATGTGCAGATAAGCTGAAAATTTTTCTTGTCCTCCAATCAGGCAATGGGCATCAATGACCTGTTGTCATTTGATTTCATGGATGCTCCGCCCATGGAGACGCTCATCACAGCCATGGAGCAGCTGTACACTCTGGGATCATTGGATGATGAAGGCTTGCTTACACGCCTCGGTCGTAGAGTAAGTTTGCATGTGTCTCTTTTCTTACGGTTTTCAACGGATTTGGTTGTAGCTGCTCAGTTTTCAAAATGAAGTATTACGTTTCTTGTCACTGTTCCTATCAGATGGCCGAGTTTCCTCTGGAGCCCATGCTTTGTAAGATGTTGATCATGTCCGTCCATCTTGGCTGCAGCGAAGAGATGCTGACCATTGTGTCAGTGCTTTCAGTACAGAATGTCTTCTACAGACCAAAGGTACTCCTTTAGCCCACACACGTTAACAATCCATGAATGGTCAAGGAACAGTTACATCATTGCATAGAGTTTTAGGTATCCTAGCAGACTGATCCTAAAGATAGTAATCAAGATTTCACTCTAAATCTCAGGACAAACAAGCTCTGGCAGACCAGAAGAAGGCCAAGTTTCACCAGCCTGAGGGGGACCATCTGACTTTGTTGGCTGTCTACAACTCCTGGAAGAACAACAAGTTTTCCAACCCCTGGTGCTATGAAAACTTCATCCAGGCGCGATCTCTCAGGCGTGCGCAGGATATCCGCAAACAGATGCTGGGCATCATGGACAGGTGAGGGGTTGAGATTAACAGTAACTTCATATGATTTACACAACCTAAGCCTTAAGGCCTGTTCACACCAAGAGCAGTAGCTATAAAGATAACTAAGAATGAGCTGCGGTTATGTCGCCACTGCTTTGCTCAAGCTCTTTAAAGTTGAGTGGATTCCGATTGGCTAGATGTTTTTTTTTATATATATATATAGGAAAAATTCTTCTGGAAGTGATTCCATTTATGTCATTCCTGTGTCGTTAGAGTTGTGGTGTAAACTTCCTTATTCTCATAGAATTAGAATGATTTTTAAAACTTTATTGTTATAGTTATCATCCTTGGTGTGAACGGGCCTTTACACTCCATAATTACACATTTATCTCTCTTCAGACACAAGTTGGATGTGGTATCATGTGGTAAAGCCACAGTACGTGTACAGAAGGCCATCTGCAGTGGTTTCTTCCGAAATGCAGCCAAAAAGGACCCTCAAGAAGGTTACAGGACCCTCATAGACCAGCAGGTGGTCTACATCCACCCCTCCAGCGCATTGTTCAATCGCCAACCGGAATGGTATGTTTGCAAAAAGCGATTAACAACACAACTAGTATCCATGCTGCTTGTACTAAAGCTAGTTTCACTGCGTTCTTCTCCTCAGGGTGGTGTATCATGAGCTTGTGCTGACCACCAAGGAGTACATGAGGGAGGTGACCACCATTGACCCGAGGTGGCTTGTAGAATTTTCTCCAGCTTTCTTCAAAGTCTCTGATCCCACACGCCTCAGCAAACAGAAGAAACAGCAGCGGTTGGAGCCCCTTTACAACCGCTATGAAGAACCAAATGCTTGGAGAATATCCAGAGCCTTCAGACGACGCTAGAACCTTCACACAAGGTCCTCATAAACTGCGAATGTCCCATACTGCTGCAGAACTAAACATTGAGTTATGATTATAATGATTATATTGGTCTAAATGAAGCTACTCCACCAAGCTACTGTTATAAGCATGAGCCCCATCAGACTGGTCGTGGCAACAATGTTGCAACGGTGTTGCAACAATATATAGTGATATTCTCAATGTTACTCAGAAGACAGGATACAGGTTTAACTCATTCGAAATACTAATGCTTAATGTTACACTGTCAGATTTGCAAAAGAAATCTATCGTATCTCTTGCTCTGGCTACTGTGTATAGACCACCAGGGCCGTATACAGATTTCCTAAAAGAATTTGCAGATTTCCTCTCAGACCTATTGGTTACTGTTGATAAAGCGCTAATTGTCGGAGATTTTAATATTCACGTTGATAATACAAATGATGCATTAGGACTTGCGTTTACTGACCTAATAAACTCTTTTGGAGTCAAGCAAAACGTCACTGGGCCCACTCATCGTTTTAATCATACGCTAGATTTAATTTTATCGCATTGAATTGATCTTATTGATATAGATATCGTACCTTAAAGTGATGATATTACTGACCATTTCCTTGTATCGTGCATGCTGCGTATTACTGATATTAACTATATGGCTCCGCGTTATCGTCCGGGCAGAACTATTGTTCCAGCCACCAAAGACAGATTCACAAATAACATGCCTGATTTATCTTAACTGCTCTGTGTACCCATAAGTACAAATTAACTAGACGAAATGACTAGCAACATGAGCACTATCATCTTTTAATACATTAGAAGCTGTTGCCCCCATTAAAATAAAAAAAAAGGTTAGAGAAAAACGTACTGCACCACGGTACAACAGTAAATAGCCATTTTCTCAAGAAAAAAACTTGTAGTCTTGAAAGCAAATGGAGAAAAACTAACTTGGAAGTTTTTTTAGAATTGCGTGGAAAAACAGCATGTCCAGCTACAGACAGGCTCTAAAAGCTGCCAGAGCAGAGCATATCCACAAACTCATAGAAAATAACCAAAACAATCCTAGGTTTTTATTTAGCACAGTGGCTAGATTAACAAATAACCAGACGCCACCCGATCTAAATATTCCCTCACAGTTTAATAGTAATGACTTTATGAATTTCTTCACTGATAAAATAGATAACATCAGAAATACAATAGCAAATGTAGATTCTACAGCGTTTAATACTTCAGCTTCGTTCATCGCACCAAAAGATAAACTGCAATGCCTTACAACTATAGGACAGGAAGAGCTAAATAGACTTATCACTGCAGGGGGTTCGGGGTAAACCAACAACATGCCTGTTAGATCCTGTACCCACTAAATTACTGTAGTTGTTACCTGTAGCAGAAGAACCAAAATATTATTAACTTGTCGTTGTCTTTATGTCACGTCCCAAAAACATTCAAGCTGACAGTTATTCAGCCTCTTATTAATAAACCACAACTAGATCATAGTGAACTGGCAAATTACAGACCCACCTCAAATCTTCCTTTTATGTCTAAAGTTTTAGAAAATGTTGTGTCTGCTCAATTGTGCTCCTTGCAAAAAAAAAAAAAGATATCTATGAAGAATTTCAGGTTTCAGGCCCACCATAGCACAGAATCTGCACTTGTTAAAATTACAAATGACGTGCTTCTTGCGTCAGACCAAGGCTGTATCTCATTGCTAGTTTTACTTGATCTTAGTTCTGCGTTCGATACTATAGATCATGACATACTCATAGATCGATTACAAACTATACAGGTATTCAAGGGCAGGTTTTAAGATTGTTTAGATCCTACCTGTCCGATCGCTTCCATTTTGTTCATTTAAATGGGGAGTAATCTCAATTTTCACCAGTAAAATATGGAGTGCCACAAAGGATCTGTCCTAGGTCCTCTGCTATTTTCTATATACATGTTGCCTCTTGGTAATATTATTAGAAAATACGGCATTAGTTTCCATTGTTATGCTGATGTTACTCAACTATATATCTCAACAAGACCATATGAAACTTCTAAATTATCTAAGCTATCAGAGTGTGTTAAAAATGTAAAATATTGGATGATCAATAATTTTCTCCTATTAAATTCGGTTTAAGACAGAGATATTACTTATTGGACTAAAAGACAGTACACAGAATCTCTTGGTTTACAATTTGCAACTAGACGGATGTACGTTTACTTCCTCTACAGTCAAAAATCTGGGTATTATATTAGATGGCAACTTGTCTTTTGAAAATCATATTCCCATGTTACAAAAACAGCATTCTTCCATCTTAGAAACATTGCCAAGTTACGAAACATGTTACCTGTTTCTGATGCAGAAAAGCTAGTTCATGCATTCATGACCTCTAGACTGGGCTATTGTAATGCACTGCTAGGTGGTTTTCCTGCATCTTCATCACAGGTAGTCCAAAATGCAGCGGCTAGAGTCCTTACCAGGTCAAGAAAATATGATCATATTACCCCAATTTTACAGTCTCTGCACTGGCTATTATGTTCCGTATCAGTTACAAAATATTATGACTTGCCTATAAGGTTCTTAATGGGTTAGCTCCTGCGTACCTTTCTAGTCTTCTACCACGCTACAATCCATCACGCCCCCTAAGGTCGCAAAACTCTGGACTTTTGGTAGTACCTAGGATAGCAAAGTCCACTAAAGGAGGTAGAGCTTTTTCACATTTGGCTCCCAAACTCTGGAATAGCCTTCCTGATAACGTTCGGGGTTCAGACACACTCTCTCTGTTTAAATCTAGATTAAAGACACATCTCTTTGGCCAAGCATTCAAATAATGCATCTCATAATCTTTTACTGCAGTTATATCTAATCAAATGCACATTATTATTCTTTAGTTTGGGTTAAACAAATCAATTTAGCTTGGTTGGAGCAGCAGCTATGTTAATTATGTCTCTATTTGTTTCTCTGCTTTTGGATTTTGGATTGACATCCCGTGGTAACTAGGAGTTACACAAGCTTCAGTCTGGATCCAGAACACCTGAGAAGAGATGATGCCAACCTCTTAGAGGACCTCAGATGATGCCAACCCTGAAACAACATACAGAACTACCACATTTTGCTATAAGTTTGATTGCATCATATAATAATTGCTGTTAATATTGTTCATCGTCTGTTTTATTATGTCTTAAATTGATTTTTCCGTACTGCTGGTTTGTCTGGTCAGAGGAGAACTGCCCCCCGACTGAGCCTGGTTTCGCCCAAGGTTTTTTCTCCATTCTGTCACCGTTTTGGTTCCTCTGGCTGTACCTCTGGCTTGCTTAGTTTGGGGGACACTCATTTCCAGCGATACCGTGACTTATTGCAAGAACTATTTAAATGAACTGAGGCTGGATGTTTGAACATCACTGAATTATAACTGAAAATTAGTGTTTACTTATTGTCATTTTGCATTTTGAACCTATTTTCCCTAATTATGCTGGGGGGGGGGGTGGGGGGGGGGTTGGGTTGGGGTAGGGGTAGGGGGGGGGGGGGGTTGGGGGGGGGGGTGGGGTCTGGTGAGGGACACGGCGTTGGGTCAGTCCTGGTGGGTAGGGTTTGTGTATGCCGGGCCGCGTGGCTGGCTCGGTAGAATACAGGACTTGACTTGACTTGACGTGGGGGGGGGTGGGGGTGTGGTGGGGCGGCATAAAAAATGTGGAGGGCGTGGATTCTACCAAACCCTCGCGCAATGGACAGAAGCTAAAAATGTGTGTAAAAAACTTGAGGTGCCCTATTTTTTTAAGATAAGATCCTTTCCACTAGTGTGAACAGCACGTTTGATTTTAAAGATGTTCCCTCAAAAAATTTAAGTTTGTCTGATTTTCTGCTTTCCCTTTTTTTTTTTTTTATAATCGAGCATTTCATGAGGGTTGTAAGATTTGGTGGGGACTGTGGGGGGGGGGGGAGTAGTGGGGGTTTGGGCGGGGTGGGGGATGGATGTGAGGGATTTATAATTGAAATTATCCCTACCTTTGTATTAAAAAATACAAAAACCTGAGGGATCAAAATATGAGATTAAATTATCTGGGTTATTAAACCCTGTGTTGGATGCCAAATCCAGTTAATTTGACCTTTTGAACAAGCTACCCCTTTAACATAACAAATCAGTTATTTGCATTTGAATAGTGCAGCTCTCTCCTTTTTTGGGGGGGGGGGGGGGGGTTATAATCGAGCATTTCATTTATTGTTTTAATTTTGGATATGGATGTTAGGGATTTATAATTGAAATTATCCCTACCTTTGTATTAAAAAATACAAAAACCTGAGGGATCAAAATATGAGATTAAATTATCTGGGTTATTAAACCCTGTGTTGGATGCCAAATCCAGTTAATTTGACCTTTTGAACAAGCTACCGCGAACCCCTTTAACATAGAAACAAGCAGTGGGATCGCTATATCTGAGATCTAAACAGGTTGGTCTCTGAAAATGCGGTGGATAATGTGGGGGGGGTGTCTAGTCTGTCGGGGGAGTGATAAGAAGAGGGGCAGCATAACGATGGGGGGGGAAAAGATGGGCGGAGAGCTGCGGTCGTTCTCCCTGCGGCCCATGTGTGGGTTGGAGAAAATGGGGGGGGAGCGAGTATGCAAACAGTGTGCGCGGCGTGATGGTGGGGCGGGGGAGGTTGTGGATGGGAGCGTGGGCGGGGAGGTGGGGGAAAGGGGGTGTGGACATACTGAAGGTCAGGGATCGCTTGGGGGGTGCGGGGCAGCACAAGTACACAAGGCATTTGTGGGGGGGACGGGGCACTAGCACACAGAGGGTGGGTTCAGCCTTAGGGGGGGCCAGTCCTGCTGGGGAAGGGTTCAATGACCAAGTGTTGCTGAACAGGACGCATGGACCACCAGGGAGGGGGGAGGGAAACGAGCGTGTGGGTGTCGGGGGGAAGGAAGTGGGGGGGGGGAAAGTGCCGCAGTTGGGGGGGGGTGGAGAGGGTGGGGACAGCGAAGGGGGGGGGGTGGGTGGAGGGGGGGGGGGGGGGGGGGAGGGGGCGGGCGGCAACGCCAAATCCCGCAGTGGAGGGAAAGGGAACATGGGGGGGGGTTAAAAAGGTCGCCACTGCGGTGCGTAGGGAAAGAGCGGGGGGTGGAGCACAGGGGGGAGGGCAGGGGAGAGACGGAAGGCGAGCGCTAGAAATAAAGGGGCGAACATGGCTCCACCGGGCAACAACGATGACAACACAGCCAGAAAAAGAAAAACCAAAAAGTAGAAGGGTGAGGACAGCAGGGGTGGATGTTCGGCTCCGGGGTTGAACGGTGGGGCGCGGAGGGGCGCTGGAGGGGCCGGAGACGTATAGGCTGCCTGGTGACCGATAAAGAGAGCGGGGAAAGATGAGACCTTTAGCTCACCAGAAGCGCGCTTTGTGCAGGATCCAACCCACGCGGCGGACGCCAGTGGGGAGACGGCTCGTGCACCAAAAAACCCGCCCCGGCGCAAAGCAGATCAAGGACGTGTCTGAACTGTGTTTAGAACACTGCTCCCCAACAAGACACGCAGGCGAGCCCCCATGTGGTTAGAAAGAATGGAAAAGCAGGCGCTAAACACCTGTTAACAAAGTAAAAACCAGCATTCACTGTGTAAAGGCCTCTTCTCATAAGCGTTCCTCACAGCGAACCGATACACGTCGTCATCGCCTCGTAATATTAATTCGTTCAAATCAGGGCTCATACGGTTCCATGCAGTCCCGTTCGCAGCCGCGGGAGCCATCAACTAAGAGTGGGCAGGTGGTAAATATAACACAATCTGCATAAAGAAATGTTATGAACATAAGATTTATACAGGAGGTTACTTTACATTACAAAATTGTGTTTGAGTTTAGGCCAGTTTGTGCAAAAAGAATGTTTATAGATTTAGAACTGTGCTATTCATTAATTAATAGGTTTCTCTAGTAAACTGCATCAGTTGTCAACGCCAATGGCCTCGTGGGCCCAGTAGCCCCTCACTGCAGTACACAAGATCCATGGGGTTGCCGGGGGAAAAAACTAGGGATAGGTGAGAATACGGTTTCGGGGGTTACAGCCACGTTGTCGCAGGGGGGGTGGAGACGTGTAGTGGTAGGTGAGATGTAAAGTGGGAGAATGGTTGGATCGGAATTGTGGATCCGAACTCGCGGGGCTTGGTCTCTCATGTTCGTGTGGCAGTCTCTCTCACCCACTTCGCTTCCTGTCGATCTATACTGTCCTATCTAAATAAAGGCATAAAACAAAACAAAAAAGGTACATCCCCAAAAAAAACTACATCAATGAGTTACAGGTAAACACCACCATGTGTGATGGGCATTGTGTTTGGCGTTTGTGCAAACTAAGAAACGACTGTTACACGTTGTAAGTAGTAATTGTGGGTCGGTGTTATTAAGCAATGGGTCTCTTGGGAACGGCGAGCATTACTGTGTGTTTATGAATGTATGAGTCGCCTCTCGAAGTTGAGAGGGGGAAAATGCAATGTCCGCTAAGTGAGAGTTAATTTAATCAAAAAAAAAAAACAGCCTTATATACAAGTGGATGGGGTGGGCATGTGCAATAGGTGCAGCGGGGAGTAAACTGGGATGGGGAACATGGGAAAATGTTGGTGGTATTAGTACATGTAGCCTTTGGAGTAGGACTGAGGGCCCATATTGGTGGCAGCTGGTTCGGGAGGATAAGACGCCCCCTCATCAAGGTGAGACAGCGGCACCGTGTCTTCCTCGTTGACATAGCGTTCAAATTCTGCCTTCAGACTTGGCCGCTGATTGTCAGGAAAAGCCAAGGATATCAGAGCCTCCGGCTCACACACAAATTTGTAAACATAATCTCGAGAGGGGTGGGGGTCGTGGAGGCGGGGGTGGGGTGGGTTGGTAGTGGTTGTGTTGGTGGGTGGGGGTGTGGTGGGTGGGAGTGTGGGTAGCCGCGGCCAGCCTAAACTAAAAGTTCAATATGATTATTTCATAATCAAAATTATACCCTCCGGATGGCCTTTTTTAGATATCAAAAACCCTAACACAGACATAGGCGGGTGTGGTGGGTAGTTGTTGATAAAAACACGGGTAGATGGGTGGTGGTGGGTATGAGTATTGTACGTATGTTGAAATAGTAGAAAATGTCAGCTTGGAGATAGCTAAGGTCATCTGTTGGGGTGCGGGTGGTCGAAACGGAAACCAGACGAGGAAACAAAACTTACATAGCTAAAATTGACATTTTGTGGGTAGAGTGTCCCCAAAAAAAGTACTCAGAAGAGATAGGGGTGGGCGTTATTAGGAGGGAGCGTATATCTAATTTTAGAGGCAAGATTTGTGGTTCTGGAGCTATATTTGGAGTCTCGGGACCCCAAAATGGTCGAGTAATGTCCATCTCACCGGGGTAGACTGTAAATGTGAGTGGTGGAGGTGGAAGAACGAGACTCGTATCGTGGGTTGAGAAATGTCAAGATCCAGGTGACAAAGGTCGAGGTGATGAAAGAGAAGAAACGGGGTGTGTTGGGTGAAAAAAAATAAGCAATCATTCCCTTCTCTATAAAGCGCAAAAACACGTCTGGTGGTGTTGACGATAGTAATTAAACAATAATGTCTGGGGGGGGAAAACAAGGTGCTCAGGTGGCGTCTGGTCACCGGCTCACTAACCCCAGAGATCACTAGCACCACTAAGACACAAAAGTGATCAAAAAAGAAGTAAACAATAAACAAGACAACCGGACCAAAATACAACGACTGTCAACGTACTGTATTGCAGTGATTTAATTTGAACACAAGAGGCCCTTTGTGACTGTACAACAACTGAACTTTGAAAAGGAAGGGCGAGTCCCCGCAAAATAATGCAGTTCCCTTTTATACAACCAAATTACCACTAAACGCTGACCAAAACACCACAGATCGGTTGGCCGCAGCTCCCACGACGAAGTGGTCAAACCGAGAGGCAAGGACTGAGTTCGCCTAAAGCCTGGTTAAGGATCGGGACTTTAATAAACGCACACAGACGACATTGAGAAAAAAAAACATGTAAGAAAGTGGTTCCAGCTTCTATCCAACATCCTGACCAACGGGTGGGGCGGCGACAGTTAAAGGAACAGCTTGTTTGGGTGCTGGGCGGACGGGAGCGGGGGACGCTTAGAGTTGCGATAGTAAAACTTTGGCTGTAATGAAGGAAGCAGGCGGCGGTGAGCCGGGGAAGCGGAGGGTTGCACTCGGTAACAGGATAGTTATGATGACTAATCACCACCTACGGCAACTAGCCGGAGAGCCTCTACTGACACGCACAACCTATTACTAGCGGTACCGGCGGGTCCTCAAAACCGCTGGGCAGTGTGCTTAAAACTCGGGCAAAATGGCAAGAGGTGGTAAGTGTAAAGTTTGGTGTTCGGGAGCCATGTGGCTCCATTTTATTTCACGATGCTGGTTAGTAGGGTATAATGTCAGAGATTTGATCGCGAGGCAGTGGGAGTCGGCGGCTCGGCTGGGGCGACACAGATCAGAGAGGGGGTGGTGAGGGGGTAGGTCCGTTAAAGGTGGAGGTGGAAACACCAGGAACACAAAGCCCGTGTGAGCTGATTGCAAGCAAATCTCTGAAACCCATTGTTTATTCTCTCTATAGTTTGTGAAGGCTGAATAAACACTGCATCGAATTCATCTGAACCTCCCAATAATCATATTGTCATTTTAGTTATTTGAATGATCAATTGCTATTAATGTTTTCTGGATATAAAACCTATTTTGCCTTCTGAAAACTTAAAAGCCCAATTTTTACCTCCTCTGGCTCGATGAGTTTGAACTCCATGCCACGGCCGGTCCATGCGATGAAGTGCGCATTGCCGGGGTCGTCGAGGAGGGCCACCAAAAACTGCCAAAGCTGCAGTGAGCCACGGCGCTGATAGGGGGCACCCTCACGAAACACACCGCCCCCTTCCTGCTTCACCTCACCTGAGCTCAGGAAAAGAGATCGTCCGTTAATTCACCTATAGATAGCAATCATATCTCAAAACCTTTTATTCAAGCTAAGACAGACACATAAGGACTTGATTTGAAATCGCAAATAATCATAGAGTGGGGAGACCACACTGAAAATTTCAGAACGCTCGATATAGATTCTCAGCTCTGACGGGGCAGAGCAGAGATAGCTCTCTGTCCTCTTCAGTTGGAGGAAGCGCGGAGAGTGTAATGACCTGTGCTCTGAATGGAGTGGAGAGCATCTTAGGTACGTAACCGTGCCTTGGTTTCAGGACAACTTTAGTGTCGGTAGGCCCAAATTCCAGGCAGGCAAGGCTAATAGAGAGTGCCTGCAGGTCCCCTATTCGCTTTACTGATGCCAGTGCTAGAAGCAGAGCAGTCTTCATCGATAGCGACCAAATGTTGGCAGACTGTAGCGGCTCGAAAGCGGGGCCCTTCAGGGCCCTCAGCACAGTGGGCAGATCCCATGAAGGGACGGTAGGGGGACGTGGCGGATTCAGCCTCCTGGCACCCCTTAGGAAGCGGATGACCACGCTGTTTCTGCCCACCGATTGGCCCTCAATAGGGGCATGAGAGGCCGCTATAGCCACCACATAGACTTTGAGCGTGGATGGGGAACGTCCCTTATTCCGCCAGCACTTACAGAAATTACAACACCTCTGTCAAATCGGAAGTATGAGGGTCTTTGCCGCGGTTTAGACACCAAGCGGAGAAAAAAGACCACTTTAAGGCATAGAGGCGTCTCGTAGACGGAGCTCTAGCCTCCGAAATTGTGTTTAAGACTCGCTCTGGGAGGCTCGAAGGCTCCCGTCGAGCGGCCAGAGGTGCAGGGCCCATAGGTCGGGCCGAGGATGCCATATTGTCCCGTTCGCTTGAGAGAGGAGATCCCGTCTCAACAGAATGGGCCAAGGGGCCGCTACCAACAACTGAGTCAGCTCTGATAGCCACAGCTGGTTCATCCAAAGGGGGCCACCAGGAGAACCTTGTGTTTTTTGGTTTTTTCCCTTACTCGTCTAATTACCTGTGGGATCAGAGCGATCAGCGGAAAAGCATAAAGGAGGAGGTTGGGCCAGTCGTGGGCCAAAGCATCCTTGTCCTTCGAAATGTAAATTGGGCAGTGAGAGTTGTCTTCCGAGGTGAAGAGGTCCACCTCGGCCTTGCCGAAGATCTCTCAGATCCTCTGAACCATCTGCGGATGGAGCGTCCACTCCCCTGAGGGGACATTGCTCCTTGATAGCATATCCGCTCCTTGGTTCAATTTGCCCGGTATATGGGCTGGATCTCTGTCTTCTGGGGTGTCGCGTGAGCGCAGGTTGAGTTGAGCCCATTCCAGGAAGCGCTCTACCAGAGTGAAGAGACGCTTAGAGGAGAGGCCTCCTAGCGATTTATGTAGGACACCACAGACATGATGTCCGATCAGATTAGCACATGGTGCCCCTTTAGGACTGACAGGAAGAACTGACAGGCTCGACATAAAGCTAGCATTTCCAGGCAGTTGATGTGAAAGCCTTTTTCCGCCTTCGACTAGTGGCCGAAAGTCGGTATGTGGGGGCCTCGCAGAGCAATGGGAGCGGAGCGGAGGTATGGTAATTTTTCCTTAATAGGCAGAGCGCCTTCTGAAATTCCGCGCCGCTCGTTCAAGAACGCTCCGCACCGCTCGCTCAACCCAGCATTTGGCGTTTTGGGATTTTGCTTGTTCGAGATAGAGAATAGTAGACCAGTTATGGAGTTCAGTTATTGTTTCAACGAAGTTGCAAGCCTTTTACATAAATGTAAAGTAAAAAATCTATGTTAAGAATGAGCAGGGAGAAGAAACTGAGGGAGTGCGGTGAGACTGTTAAAGTTAGTACAGATTCATATTGGAATCTGAAGCAGCACATTGCCAGAAAGCACGAGGATGTGCTAGCAAACATGGTGCCGCAAAAGGTGAGCTAGTTGCATACCATAATACACAATAACATGGTAGGCTAAGTTATATTCGGAAAAAGTGGGGGGGTGGGTGGGGGGGGGGGGGGGAGGGGGTTGTGAGCCGGGGGGGCCCCGAGGGCGATGACCTGCAAAGACAATCACGGCCAACATGGTTATAGGTCGTCTGGGTGTCTCGGTGGTAAAATCACAGAAAACATCGTCAAATATACTCACTCCTAACAAATTAATAGACTGAACACACACACTTAGATATATAGGTCTCAGAAAAAGTGGTTATCGGCGGGGCGTAGGTCTGCAACAATTCGGAGTGGGTCGGGTCTGGTTAGCTTTTTTTCCCCCTATTGTTAGTAGCCTAAACGTGGAACATTTATAAATTTCGAGTTGACGTTATTACAGAAGTCATTATTACTTAAAATGAAACCTAGCTAATAAATTAATTTAAAAAACAGAATCAAACCTGCTGACGTACCGATCAGAAACCATTGTTATTCGAATTAATTCGGGGTATCTAGCTCCGTATTAGTTAAGGCGGGGGTAATCTCATTAAACGGTAGCATCATTTAAATAGCGTAGTAACACACAGCTGTACGATCCATATAGTCAAAGCGTAAATACACACTACAGAGACAAAGATATTAAGAGCAGCTATCACACACTTGATTTTGGAAACCTGGGCTGGATGCCCGTCCCCGCAAAAGCCTCAAGCAGACGGGAGACATCCCCTGTGGGTGGCTGTTCTGTCCCACGCTGAGTAGGGGGTGTTTGTTCAGGCACACCGAATGCTGAGCCTGACACTGGGAATCCGGAAATACTAATGATATATTCTGATTAAAAAGTAAAGTTTCTAAAGATCCATGAGAGTAAAACAGCCAAAGGAGGCTAATTGTAAAAAATGAGACCACATTGCCCCGCGAGTTTGTTGCGCGGCTATTGGGATGTACTTGAGGCGGCCGAAGGTGGGTGTACTCTTCTCATTTAAGAGAACGCTGTGTCATAAACCAGCGTTTCTTGGTGCGAAGCAGTTTATGCGGTGTGCGTGTGCTTTGTCAGCGAGCTGTATGTCACAGGATTTGTACAGACGGTACCGCACAGTTCTGCGATCGTGTGGTGGTGCGTTTGTGTTTTAATAGCCTTTGAATGTTTTATTGCACAACAACTGCAGCTATTTTTCACGGAAATAAAGTTAACGAAAATCAATTACACTTTTTCAGTTTTTGCATTTTAGTTAGGTTTGCTAAGGTTAGATTCATATATTTAATAAATTAATTAATACATTACAATTAATAAAATTAAGAAGAATGTTAGAATTTCGCTCTGAAACATGATAATTGTTATTTATCAGCATGCTTAATTTTAGACAATAATCTAAGAATTTCGTTACAAACAGTAAACAGTTAGGCCTACTAGAGAAATTTTATGTCGGAGCGGTATCTGAGCGGGAATTGGTTCACGGTGAGAGTGAGCGGAATGTTAACGGAGCGCTTGCTTGTGCGGTTGAGCGGAGCGCACGTCCATAGAGCGAAAAACGTAGCGGAGCGTCACACCGCTCCACTTCGCTCACATGCTCTGTCCCCTCGCACCATCGCGCGGGCCACCCAACCTGAGTTGGAGGGCGTCTGTGTGTGACAACGGTTCGGGGGGTCGCGCTTCTGAAACCATCCCATGGCCACGCCTGTTCCATTCCCATGACGGGAGTTTCTTCCAGGGGCCAGTGTCTGTTACACAGGCCTGACTCCCCTTGATCTGCAGGGCCGTCCGTGATGCACGCATGGTATGGAACCCGTGTTTTCAACCAGCGTTGAAGGTTGGGCTCAGGGTACGAAGCAGGACCAACTTGAGCTCTGGCGATGGGGCCGGGCTGCCAGGGTGGAGGCCGGTCTGATGCTCCTTTGAAACGCTTTGTACAGGTAGTGGTAACCATCTCGAAGGAGGTCCGCCAGCCCTCCAGTGGCCCAGAGCCCGTTCTGCCGTGACTACAGTCTCATTTGAGTCGAAATTGTTCCCAGGAACGATATTTGCTGGCTGGGGAACAACGGGCTCTTGGCAAAATTGACCCTGAGTCCCAGGCACTCCAGGTGGCTGAGGAGGAGGGTCCTGTGTGATATTAATTCTGCCTCTGACTGGACCAGAACGAGCCAGTCGTCGAATTAGTTGAGAATGTGGATTCCCATCTGCCTCAGAGGGGAAATAGCCGCGTCCATGCACTTCGTAAAAGTGCAGGGGGCCAGAAAGTATGCATCCAGCGAAAAGAACCAGTCTCCTGAGCGAATTCGCGCAAGGATCTGTTTCAGCATAGTCATCCTGAACGACCTTTTCATGAGGGCGTGATTCAGGTGTCTGAGATCGAGGATGGGCCGGAGGCAACCATCCTTTTTGGGGACGAGGAAAGCGGCTGTCGCAGTCTGACTCGCTCTGAGGGCTGGGGAAGGCGGAGTTTTGTTCTTCTACGGCTCCTATCGCCAGCATATTCATCACCTCTGAGCGCAGGACGTGTGCGTCTTTGCTCTAAGCTGAGGTGGGAACCACGCAGCTTAATTGCGGGGTATTCGAGCGAATTGCATTGAATAACCTTTTTTTATTGTCTCCAACACCCAGTTTGGCACTACAGGGATGGCCTGTCAGGCCTCAGCCCGTGTGACAAAGGCTTGTATTAAATTGAGAGGCTGGTCGCCGTATGGAGACCCCACACTCAGAAGAGGAAATTTGCTTTCCCTGAAAAGGCTTTCAAAAAATGCTTCACTAGACTTAATGCTCTCATAGCAGAGCAGTCAGCCCGTGCACGCAGCCTCAGCGTGGGCGTGGCACAGATGTGTTCAATTTGAAGCTGTCAGTGATAATAATCATTAGTGACAGCATTCTCTTTTAATCCACCTAAAAAGATCAAACCACTCGTTAGAAGAAGAGTTTTGATGATCTTTATGTGTAAACACTCTGGCAGATCAAAAATGCTGCGCGCATTCTCTCAAATCTGCTTGCAGTGGCCGTCTTCACTGAAGAAATCGAGCTGCGAGCAAAGCAGAGCGAGACATGAGCTCTCGTTGTAAGAGCAGTCTGTCTCAGCAGCACAGCCTCAGCGTGGGCGTGGCCCAGGCGAGAGACACGTTCAAATACAAAGCTGTCAGCGATATTGAATCATTGGTGACAGCGTTCTGCTCCAAACCGCCGAGGAGGATTGAGCACCTCGACAATGAGGGGCGCCGATCCCCTCGTGTAAACACAATGGCAGATCAAAGAGCTGCGTGGAGAGTGATGCATGCGGGGGCTTTGCCGGCATTAAATCACTCAAACCTGATCGTTCATACCTGCGAGTTCGTCATTTCTACCTCCGAGTAACTGGGAGGAGAGAAACACAAGCGCGGGGGAGGCGGGGCTCAGCGACGCACACACAAATGCGAAGCTGCCAGCGTTCTGCTTTGATCTGCCCAGGAGGATTAAGCTGCTCGTGAACGAGGAGCACTGATTCTCACGTGTAACACACTGGCAGATTAAGCATGCCTGATGTGTGTCAGCATGAAATTGCTCTGCCTGATCGCTCAACCCACGAGCTCGCCGTTGCTTCCTCCGAGGTAACTGGGAGGAGAGAAACATGAGAGCGGGGAGGCGGGGCCGCCTTCCGCGAACGAACAGGTGCAGACTGCTTTCGTGGTAACAGCAGCCCGTGTCTTTGAGTGCAGTCATAGTGACACACACAATTCGAAGCTGCCAATGGCAGCATCTGCTCCGATCTACTTAGGAGGATAGAGCCGCTCGATGTAAAGAGGGACACTGATCCTTACGTGCAAGACACGGATCGAAGCGCAGCGGGGAAAGCGAGGACGCAGGCTCTGTGTCGGCGTGAGATCACTCAGACCCGGTTGCTTAGTTCCCAGGCTTCACCATTTCTCTCTCCGAGGCTTGCTGAGAGAGGAGAAATGGGAGAGCGAGGCTGCCTTCAGTGAAAGGCCATCCGTGAGTGGAGAAGAGCGAGACTCATGCTCTGAATGAGCATTCTGTCTCAGTAAGCGCGAAGCTCACTGCCCTTCTGCGGCAGATCCGAGTGCAACGGGGAAAGAGAGCAGTGCCAGCATGAGATCAGTCAACCCGGTTGCTTATTCCCTGACTACGCTGTTTCCCTCTCCGAGGCTCGCTGAGAGAGGAGAAACAGGAGAGCGGGGCTGCCCTCAGTGAAGGCGCAAGTCGAGTGGAGAAGGGCAAGACTCATGCTTTTAACGAGAGCATTCCGTCTCAGTGAGCGAGCAGTCTCTGCATGGGGGCTGCCCAGACAGGTGACGGCACTCACTGTCCTTCTGCATCATGCAAGATTCCCTGCACAAGCCACACTCGCAACGCGACATTTTCAACGTCACTAGAATTTGCTGTTTTAGGGCTTACCTGCTAGAAATAAGCTCTTTCAGTATCGCCGGATGGCAGCAGGGGAACAGGACCGGAACTGCTGCGATGCTAAGGCGCAAAGAGAGCCGTTCATGCCTAGCTGTGGAGCTGTCCCAGCGTGAATGCCGTGTCCAAGTTCATAGGCAGGCTTTCCAACTACGATCAGCGATGAGCGTAGAGTCGTCTCTGAAGGAGAAGAAATCTGAGAATCCTGTGGCGAACGCCCGCTTATATAGCCAGATGCCCCGCCCATTCTGGCGGGTTTTGGCAGGCTTAGCGGGCTTCGTCACCATAGGCTCGTGCAGCTCCGCTGCCTAGCCATTGGTTCATTTTTAATACACTACATGAACCAATGGCCGTGCAGTTTCACTGCATGAATGAAAAAAGGCTTCAGTTCAGGAGAAAAAAAGGCTTTTTGCCCATATGCGTCTAGCAAGACGCAGTACGA
Organism: Sinocyclocheilus anophthalmus; assembly: GCA_018155175.1. NCBI lineage: Eukaryota > Metazoa > Chordata > Actinopteri > Cypriniformes > Cyprinidae > Sinocyclocheilus > Sinocyclocheilus anophthalmus. The sequence goes on from JADLZN010003745.1 coordinate 125,492, forward strand.
GTGTAGTTTCGAAAGGGAACTAGATTTATATTCATTTTTCAATTCAGCTTTCCATTCTGATTGTTATGTTGGTAACAATTTGATAAAAACAAATGTACATTTTGTAAAAACAAAATGAACACATTTTCAGTAATGGTCTCAGACTTTTGGGCCCCACTGTATTCATTTTGTTTCTCATTTTTGTATGTTGTAGCACTTCAATTCATTGTGTGAGCTTGGCACTTGAACAGACTATTTGTATTTGAAATTAATACCTGTCCTATCTGGACAAGTGAAACTTACCTTCAAATTTCTCAGGAACAACGCGGGAATCATTTTCAAACATGTAACCTAGTAAGACAGGACAAGGGAATTATTAGAAGTTTAAAGTGGATACCAAGACAATCCACTTTGAGTTATACTGTGCTAATGAATTAATGGTAGTCATTAATAATAACAAGCATTTTCCTGTTTGACTTTTCAAATTGAGATGTATGAATATCGTAACTGTTTTTCCATTGATATTTATGAATTCTTATTATGGGAAACAAGGATTCTTGATGATTATTATTATTCGGTTATGTAAACTTATGGAGCAAGGAACTACATTTTCTGTATCTAATGGCTCATTACAGAGATCAGCTAACAACTGAAAATACCCAAAATGGTGCGGCAAATGCAGCAAACGGAGAGAAGGATTATTTTTCTTCACTCCAGGAAAAATACCCATCTTTTCCAGTAGTAATATTTACCCTGGAATTCTTTAGGCAAGGGAGAAACAAATGTCCATGCCAACAGAAACACAGACCCTCTGGCCTGGTTAGCCAGTGACCGCACAGTACTGGCCAATCCTGACGTGCTGTGAGTGTGTGAAATGCACATTCTAGAACTATACAAGAGCTGCATGTTCTAGATGGACAAACCATGTCCTTACCTTCACTGTTGTGCTGTGGATTGGGGTAGCCCTCGTTGTGATGATACATGGAGGGGCAGTAGAGAAAACACAAACGAATGACCCTCATTGATGGATGCGTACAAATGATCTGATAATCATTATTTATGCTTCCTGTTGGTGAAAAGTCAACTGCTTTGTTCCAAAACCCATAGTGAGTTTCCTACATAGGAAGCATTTTAGGTGTCCGGAGCAAAAGCTAAATGTTAGCATTTCAGTTTTGCTCCCTTCTAGCAGGGAGGCAGCATTGCATATATTCTTCACACACAGTCTAAAGTGAAAAATAAATCCAAGGTGGCAGACAAGATGAAACAAATGTTGATTTTCACATAAGCACTTTGATCCTGAAAAGTACAGATAAAAATACCTTTTTTATATACGTAAGTCCTATTTATTTATTTGAATTTTAAATTCAAGTTAATCAATTAACTTTTCATCACCTCATGAACCCTGTGTAGTTTACTAACAAACGCCTGTTTGTGAAACCCTGAATTAGTGTGTTGCACCATTAGCACTATAGCAAATTTCACGTTGCTCTCCTGTTTGAAGCACTATTTTTTTGTGTGTTGCCGCCTATTCATAATTATTTCCTTTTGAGGTTACGTTGTGGTTAGGATATGCTGCCTATGTAGGTAGTAAGCAGCAAGGCAGCTCACTAGGTTTGAGAACAGAGCTAATCATTGTTGGTCCTCTTTAGGCACTATTTCTGTAGGGTGTGAAGCTGGTGCATCTGCAGATTTGATAACCTCTGCCACAGAGTGCTGCAAGGACAAAAGGTCCATTTGTCATAAAGTCATTTGTCATAATATCACCTGTCTCCAGCTTTATTTTTAGGCAGTAAAGAGCAGTGGATCTTAAACAGTCACACAGAACTGCAGGAAGCCAGAATCAGCTTTATAACAGCTCTCTCTCCCTCTCCCTCTCACTCCTTCTGTACTGTATAAATGAGAAATGGTTAGTTTGAGTCATGATTCATGGCTGGAGAATGCAGTGGCAGAGGCCATGATAAGAGGTCACAGGGGAGAAAGAGCTCTGAGGGACTAGAGCACTTTTCTCATACATAAAGCTCATTAATGAAACTGTTGACAGAGCTGTTGGACTTCATTTTCAACTGAACCAGTCACATGATCCCTTATAAAACATAAACTGCATGGTAGGGCTGCACGATTGGGGAAATATGTAATTGTTTTTATACATATAATGATGATGACGATGATGATGATAACTGAAAGTGTATTATTATTAAGATTAAACATAATAAGAATTATTACTAATATAATATTGTACAAAAAACAAAAACATTTGAATATGACCCAAACTCACAGCACACACAGATTTTTTTTTCATTAACTGCGAGTCGCTCTAGGATGCTGAAAACACTGGATCATGAACTGCTCACGTGTAAATAAACACAGTGCCGCACTACACTCTGAAACACGTCGCACATATATTTATTTACTTAAACCACAGGCTTTGTGATTTAATAATCAAACTATGACATTTGTTGTTATCAGTTTTATTTTGATTTAATCATGCAGCCCTACTGCATGTTATACAAAAGTGTCTGTACGGTTTCTTATTGGTGTTAGCTTGTATTTCTCTCTCTTTTTGTTCTGTAGCAGAGCGGCAGCCACCGGCCTGGGCAGGGATGAATCTACTGATAACATGCTGTACTCCACCTCAGATAGGACACTCTATCCTCACACAAACATCCTTTTGTTCCAGACTATCTCATCCGAAGTTGCCACATTTCTGCACGTATGAATCTGAGCTAAGCAGCATCAGTTTTATAACAGTGTTGTTTTAGTTTTATTTTATTTTTATCTTTTCGGTTTTCATTTTAATTTAAGTTTTGGTCATTTAAGTGCTTTTGTCTTTTTTATTAGCTTTCTTTTTATCTTAGTTCTAGTAATTTTAGTACTTCAACTTAATTTATTTTAGTTAACTACTAAAGCAACATTTCACATTTTTATGACTATTTAAGTCCTATCTATATTTTATGCTGTATGTGTGTGTATTTCAGTTACTGAAAAGTGATATTTAATTGTTTTTGTTTTAGTTAACAATAACAACACTGGACATGCAGTAGAAGGGAACGAAAGAACCCCGAAAAGGTCATGTTTCCTTTTTTTACATATAAAAGAATCGGGTGAAATGGTAACTTTGTTTTCAGCTAATCTATGTGCAATGTTTGTTAGATCACTGTTATTTGTAGTCTTTCACAGAGCACTGATCAGTTGGACCTGCGCAGGGTGTTGTGTTTCGACCCTGTGTCAGTCGCAAAAGCCAAGTGGGAGGAGGTGAGTTCATCTGTGTTGTGAGTATATGGCCCGAACCCCCCAGCTACAACACCCCCCGCCACCTCCCACCCGCTCGACCAAGCCAGTGCATGGGCTTGGGTTACTGAGGCTACGCTCATTTTTCCATTATGAGTTCATCTGCCTGCAGAAAAAGGAAGCCGCTGCTGCAACCCTACACCCGCGAGCACTCCGCTGGGGATTCTAGTCTTTCCAGTGCCCTCCATTTTCTCTGCTCTTAATCTCCCTCGTCAATTCCTATGCCGCCGCGTCTCAAAGAACACAGGCAAAAAGGGAGGTCAAAGGATGCAGGAACGGGCCTTCTAAGTACAAGGCACAAACAACTTGTTGCGATACCGGGGTAAAGTCGCGCAGTGGATGTGAAAGCAGAGAGGAACAAACAGAATCTCTTCGAAAAAAGTTTTGTCGTGAAATTTATGTTGCTTGGCCTGTCTCTATTACTTCCTATTCCCCTCTTTTTTATGTTTTTCTTGGTGTGGGCTGGTTCCCTTCCTTCCTACGCAGCGTCTCCTTCCTTTGGACTCACGGACCTCCCTACTTCGTAATCTCCTGGTTAATCCGCCGGTCCCAGGGGGATTTTCTCCCCCCTGTCCTCTCTTTACCCCATGTTGCTCATCATGAGCACGCCGAGGGACTACTCCGGGTGTCGTGATCTCCTTGGGGGGCCCAGCATGTCCGCGCTGGGCCGCGCGGTCGTACAGAGGGTCCATGTACTCCTGCTTGAAGTTCTGCTGAGGAGAGGCAAGCATTGTGTCAAGAGTGTGTTGCCGTGAAACCACCACCTTCCGCCCCGGGGCATGGGCATGATCATTGCTGCGGGCCTGGCCTTGGGAAGCGAATGGTGGGCACATCTCTGCAGAGCCGGAAGGGAACCTGGAAGTTGGAGGAGAAAATGACTGATTAACATCGGCCTCCTAAAAATGCTAGTTGCAATGCCAAGATTATGCTTTATCTGTACAGGCCTACATATCATGCACAATTAAATATCCATATGGATTCGCTTGTATTTAAAATGACTGATTTTAGTTTTTCGACCGATAACCGTACCAATATATCATGCATCTCTACTCGAAAGTTTACACACACACATTCTTTGTCATTATTGTTACCTGGGGTTCATGGGGTAACTGTGGCTGTGGCAGGCGTGGGATTGGCTGGCTGAGGGTGTATTCATGTACCCTGACTCCGGCCGAGTTCCCACTGTTGGTTTTGGGGGATTAAGGTGGGCGGTGCTCTGCATAGCATCACATGGTTGACCTGTACTACGACTCTTAGATCCTCCTGCTGTTCGTCGCCCAGCTGCTCTCTTCTTTCTCCTGGCTGTCTCGTTTTCTGACACCTGCACTTCATTCTCTGCACATCAGACCTTTTCCTTCCTTCATATTCCCAATCTTCATTTTCTTTTCTCTGTTTTCCTCTCTCGTGTGCGTCGGTCGCTTCTCGGCTGCGAGATAACACGGTCATAGGGGCCCCTTCTTGTGAGGTGTCTTCCCGGGCAAAGGAGCCTGTCGCGGCGGTGGTTGTTGTCTGCGGGCGGATGGTCGGGGCTCCGGAAAAAAACGGCACATGAACCAGAAAGGAGGGGAGAGACCGGGGTTGTACGGGGACCAGCAGGCAGGGCGGAAAGAGGAAAGCAGAAAAAAGAAACAGGTAGGAAGTTGGACAACGGCAACATGGGGAAATGGGGGGGAAAACGATTTCTATATGCGCTAAACAAGAGGGGAAAAACGGGGCGGAGACTAGGTGTGACACAAGGCGACCCGCAAAGGGGGTGGCAGCGCGTATTAAGAGATGAACGAGATGGTAGTGAGATTGAATGAAAGAAAAGGGGAAAGCAGCCTGAGCAAGACAGTCTGCCAGTGATGGGAAAAAGGGTGGGAAAATGTTGGGCCCACCAAGGGGCATAACCAGTAAACCCAGGGCAAAGCATTGAGAGGTGGGAAAATGACGGCGAGAAGAGAAAAACACGGCGGGTAGGGGTGGTGAGATTAAGGCATCAGGGCGCTGAGTTAGCCACTGCCCCGCAGATTTAGCTCAAGATCAAAATCCCCAACGAACTAAGTGTCTAGTTACTCGAATACCCTTAAGACAAAGTGATTGTGAAAACCAAAAAATTTGAAAAATAAGAATATGGATTGAATGAAAGTGAAGGGATAAGAATTGAAATTAGAAAAAAAATGAAAAAAATTGCATTGATTGGGATTGAATAATAATGAAAATGATTAGAATGATAGAGTAAAAAAAAAAGTGAATTGATTAGAAAATTGAAAAGAGGAATTAGAAGAATTGGGAAAATTGAAAATTAAAAAATTAGCTTGCTCAGGTGTCCTTGATTGTGGCCATGATATACTTCAAGTGAAATTGAAGAACGCATCAGTGTAACGTCATTTCGAACAAAATCAGGTCAAAACTCTGCAGGGCAGTGACCTCCCAGGGCCGGATTTGAAGAACCCTGCATTATAGTGTGAAATGTGTGTTATAAGAATCTAATTTATGTGTCCACAGGGCTAAAGGTGAACGTAGTAAACCTGCTCACACCATGAAAGTATGTTCATCTGGCGAGAGGCATCAAGGAACAGCATCTGCCTTTTGACTGACCTGGCGTAAAGGCACTGCTCTCCATTGGGGTAGCTGAAGCTCTGCTTGTGACTGCAAGACTGGCTGGGGTCTGAGCCGGGACTCTGAGGCTCTTTCTTAATCTTCACAGGCGGGCTGTGGAATGCCACTGCTGCGGTACACAGAGAAACAGGTTTATTAATGAACCACATTTAAGCTAATTCCTGTTTGAGAAATGACAGGCCTTTTGTCTGCACTAAAAATACAACAAGAGTATACAAACAAGAGTAAAGAGATACACATGTATTACAAATACTTTAATGAACTTGGTTTCTCCTTAGCTTTAGTGAGGGCAGTAGATCATGCAAACGTGATCATTTAACTCAACCACAGTTGACACAGTAAAACTTACTGTGCCCTGGACTCGGCTTCAAACTAAATCATAAACAATTATATACATAAACATCCACTAGCATAAAAAAAGTTACTTCCATTAATAAATATTGAAAAGTGGATTTAACCATTTTAGATTAATTATTAATGTGCATTAGATTCATAATTCTAATTTCCAGATTTGTTTCTTCAACCCTTTTAAAGCACAGACCCGTTAAAAACATTCAAAGGCTGTGGTTAAATGAGTAAGCCTTTTATAAACACATCAGCAGCTGGTCATTTACATAAGATTTTTTTTTCTCCAGTTTCTCCAGCCCAGCTTTTAAAGATTTTGGCATTTAGCTGAGGAGTAGCAGAGGAGCCACCCAGCATGCGTGGGGTCTGGGTCTGAACCACAGTGTTGTTTATTATTGGAGGGGAGCAGCCGGGCTCAAAGACGGCGCAGTACAGGATGTTTTTCTGGGCCGCTCAGGGTAAACAGCAGCAGCTGTGCTCTTCCAGCTGAGCAGCAGCTCTGTGTTTATGGCTGTTTATGTGTTGATTGTCGTGGGCGCAGACCTGACAGAACAGGCACTGCTGAAACCCAAGCCCAGGTAATTGCATATTTCATTCACAAAAGCAAGAAAAAAATGGGGGAAAGGCTTTCCAATACTGTAGCCTGCCCTCTAAAAGGCAATACTCCACTCGAAAGAGAAAGAGTTGAAATATGAAAAGAACGAGTGATTCTTCTCTATAATGAGTCTGTATAAAATTTATAGATTTGACATTTAAAGTCTCAAATCAATGCTATGCTTTAATAATGGACTGCTCATTTGATCAATAAGGCTGCAAGTCCTTTTACAAATTCATTACGAGCACAGAACCACAAAAAACACTCTATTAAAGCAATGAATCATTTCACTCTAAATAATCTAAAATGGGATGGAGGACCAAACGAGGACTTCAGGAGGACACTTCAGGAGCGTGTAACATTATCAAGACACATCCGTGTGTCGTTAAATCTCCTTGAGTTTACAGACTGATGGCACTCGAGTAAACAGTGATGTGACAATAAGAGAAGATCTTGTACTTTATTTAGTGCAATTTGCCCAAAGCTCTCAGTTTCTGCTTTCTCTCTTTACGATTCGTGTGAAAGTTACATCACTGTTCTCTAAAGAAACTCATATTTCTTTGGTTTTGTTTCTTGGAAAAAAGGGGGGATAGGGGTTGTGATCCTAAATGTGTAATGTAACACCAAAGAGGAATACATAATTTTTTTTAAATTTAATTTAGATTTCACTGGAAGGACTCCACGCCTACTTTATTGTTATCTTCAAAGAGTGTAGATCAGAGGAAGGGTAAAAAAAAAAAGGGTGTCAGAGATGTAAGATGTAAGAGAGTTTGGACCACGTATGTGCTTTTTAAATGTAAACGTTTGGTTTTATGTGATGCATGTATATGAACTTACAGCTGTATAATTTACAGCTATCAGCAAGCCTTTTTTGTTACAAAAAAATAATGAAATTTATACATTCTGTGTGCTCTCTTTTGTTTTATCCCATTTAAACCTGCAAAAAAAAAAAGGCCGGTCTTTGACCTAAAATGATTTTGACACCTCTAGTGATCGTAATCTGCCAGGTAAGGCTATAAACCTGCGAAAATATACTGTAGATTTAAATAATGCTGTCCTTACATACAAGTGCATTTACCATTCACACCTCCCTTCAAGCTACATCTAAGTGTGAAAAACCAGGAGCATTGTACCTAAATGACAAGACTGTCTCCATTCAGGATGAGCTTTTAGAGACAGGCTGGGCTAGAGGTGGGAGCTGGACTTTACATATGTAAATAGCAGGATTCAGTGGAGAGGATAAGGGGTGAAAGGTGATGGTCATGGTTGAGTGCTTTAGGAAGTAGGGGATCATTATGGAGGGCCATTCAGTCAACTCCCACCACAAACAAATCTCAGGACCCCGATACCCCCTGCCCTAAACAAAAAAAAGATCCACCAGCTGTGACATATGGAGGTATGGTGGCCTTAACCGAGAGCTCTGGGGGATCGTCCTAAGAAAGTGTGTTAAAGTACAAGTAATCACTAATCAATTTAGTTTGAATAAAAGTACCATTGTTGAAACTTTGAGCCAGATTTCAGTCACTGTTAAGGCAGGACAGCTTTGTTTTTAGTTAAACCTTAACTCCACTGATCATCTGGACAGTATTGTATATTCATGTCAGGCTCACTTCCTGGAAATTTTCATCTTATGACAATTACAATTGAGGCCAACCGTATCAACTCAGCAGGGACAGTGTTTCCAAAGTTTGAGTAATAATATCTCAAGACCATAAACCTATCATATCTTACCAGAGGAACGTGACTGCTGCAGCCTGTCGTCATATAAAACACAAATCCTGAACAGAACAAGTCTTTATGCAAAGACTGTTTGATAAAAACACTGAACAAAGGATTATTGTATTGTGTTAGTCTGATGTGGGAGTGTTTGATATTTGTGCTGATGTTGTGATAAAATCTGATTTTCGATTATGATAACAGTCTGCTTGAGAGTGAGTGAAGAGATGCCACCTGGCGTCCCAATGGCCATTTGAGACCAACAGTGACAAATCAATAAGAACAACAAGGAGGCCAATTATGTCTGAATGGCTTAAAGGTTGAAATGGCAGTATTGATTTTGGGCACCCCACTTAACACGGCTCTCAAAGCTTGTTTCTTTTTAAGTACAGCTTGTCATAGGATGTACATCAGGTGTTTAATTGAAATAAAAGTGACAGGATTGCAAAACAGAAAGTCACTCTTATAATAAAAACCAATTGGAAATGTCAAAAATTTCTAGTTAAACAACCCTTACTGTAGACATTACAGCAACAATTCTAGCTGATACTGATAAGCCAGCCCGATCTTATGACAATTCGTACATATTTTACGAGGTGGCTAATTCAAATGAATTCTTACGACGTCACTCGTACAAATTCATAAGATTTTTGCTAAATCATACGCATTTTACGAGTTGCACAATTTGGATGAATTTGGATGAATTTGTATGAATGACCTACACCTAACCCCGCCCCTAAATCTACCCGTCACTGGGGTGTAGACAAATCGTACAAAATAGTTTAATATTTTATACTATTTTTTGTAATTAAAATCAAAACACTGAAATTAATCATACAGATTTTTTAAAATGTTTTTCAAAGTCTTAAATGCTCACCATGGCTGCATTGATTTGATTGGAAAATACGGAAAAACAATAATACTGTGAAATATTTTTACAATTAAATGTACTTTTTATTTTAATAAATTTTAAAATGTAATCCATTCATGTGATGGCAAAAGTGCAGTATTACTCTAGACTTGTTTCACATGACCCATTAGAAATCATTTTAATATGCTTACTTAAAATCAAGTAACATTTTTAACTAACAGTTGTGCTGCTTAATATCCTTGTGGAAAGTGTGACCTTTTTCAGGATTTTTGATGAACAGAAAGTTTAAAAGAACAGCATTTATTTGAAATGGAAAACCTTTGTAACATTATAAATGTCTTTTTACTGAAACTATTGAAACTTAAATTTAAGTTTAATGTGCCCTTGCTGAATGAAAGTATTACTGATCCCAAACATTTGGTATAATGGCTTGGTGAGCATTACAAAGATAGTTGTTTTTGAGCTGTTTCTTTCATGGCTTTTTGTGGATTTTTTGTTTAAGTAGAAAAGGAGCTAAGAAGGTTTTCTTTCCTGATTTGAGGAGCTTTTGTAAATCCATCATCATTGAAATGATCAGTGGAAAGTCCAGGGAGGGATGTGGATGATAGAAAAGACTGTTCTTTCAGCCAGAGGTTTTGCTGAAACAATGCTGTCATCTCAGCACAGTTCAGCAACACATGGCGGACATGTGGTGTCCATGTCAACACGATCAGAATGAAAGAGAGAGCAAGCGAGAGAACGCAAACAAAAAAGGAAGTTCTGGCCTCTCGCAGATGGTGAATGGCCAGGGGTTTTCCATAAAAATGGTTCTCTGCTCGCTTGGGTTTGACTGTCACTTCTGAGTGTCAGTGACTTCCCCTTTGAGTTTCAGACAGCTATTGGTAGCTAAAAAATTGTTGGCAAACTTGAATAACAAGATAAGTAGAGATGATCAGACAGAGTCTCGTGTATCTAAGCTAAATTTTGCGCTCTCAACACGTCTTTTGTTTGAAAACACATTTGGATGCTTAATGTGTTTAGTGTTTTTGTGTACTAAATGTCATGTTGTAATTGGGTGTAGGTTTGGGTGTTGGGACTAGGTCTGAATGACATATGACCAGTTTCTGTTAACCACACGGTATCAGTTCCCATTTATGAGTGGATTATTTTTTCTGATGCAACCGCATGACGCTCTTTGTCAATAAAAGAAATGCACCATCCGTCTTTTAAAAATGAATCATTTCTATTAATTTATAATTTATTCAAACTATTTTACCATTACCAAAAGTTTAACTTTGGAAAAACTATACGAAAGTGAAAATGCGAAAGGTGGATGACCATCATTTGTAAACGCAATACAATGATGTCATCCATCGCAACATGATAGTGTTTTATGCGAGTGTTCATGTGGAAAGAGTAATCAAACTCTCAACCTCACATCCGTCAGCCCTCAATATATCGCAGTCCACTCTTAATGTTTAATGCATATATTGATTTCTCTGCTCATTGCAGAAATTATATAATGAACTCTACTGTAGAGAATGCAGAGAGAGATGGGAGATAACACCTGCTCATTGAATTTCTGTTAAGCCGGTAAGAAATACATTTCTACCCCATCTGGGCTGATATCTTAATTATACAGAGAGAGATAGAGAAACACTTAAGCTTTTTTCATATGCTGCCTGATCTACTCCTGAGATCACCCTGGATCAATAGATCCATCATTGCTTTTTCAATACGAGACGTGGCCCGTTGCATTTTAGCAGAACTGACGTGCGATTATGCTGAAACAATGGACTGAGCTAAGTGATTTAGACCTGCGATGACTTGTACTATTTAGCTGGAAGAGACTCTGTGTCTCCAAACACTGTCTATTGCAGTGCGCTGGAAGTCTCTGATGTGTGTAGACATGTGTATGTTATGTTACATATGTTCTATGTTATCATTAGCCCCCACCTCAGTTTCTTTTCTATCAGCAGGAGAAGGGAGGAAAAGGGTCCCTCTTTGAGAGGAGGGAGAAAAGGCAATTTCCTGGGTAGGTTTAGAGTGTTTGCCCCGCTGCTTCTGTCCTCACCGATGCAGTAAAATACACACTGCTGTCCATTCAATGCCTCAGCGGCCATACCTCAGCCTCTAAAGAGGATGTTCTAACTTCTTCCAACAGCATACCAGAGCACAAGTTTCCAAATTCATGTTTTACATAAGAGTCTGAGCTGCTGTTTACTGGCACTTACAGTTCGGTATGTATCCACCTAAACATCCTAAACCTTTGCAACTGCCGGTTTCGACAAATGTTCCTCCTTTATAAAGGTTTAGACTTCAAACTTTCAGAAGAAACCAAGGTAAAACTTTCCATCAAGACTGTATATGTTAACATTATTTACCACAATAGTTATGAACTAAAAATAAATAAATAATACTTTTATAGAATGTATTAATCTTATAAAAAACATTCTTATTATTATCACAGTTAAAACAGTTGTACTGCTTAGTGCTTTTTTTTGGAAACTGTGTATGTTTTTTTTATTATTCTTTATGAATAGATAGTCCAAAAGCACAATATTATTTAAAATAGAAATCTTTTGTCAAAACAAAATAAAAAAAAATATGTTTTTACAGTGAACTTTTTATCAATTTAATGCATCCTTGCTGAATAAAAGTAAAATATTTTTTTTAAATCTTACTGACTCCAAACTTTTGAACAGTTCTATATATTTAAAAATTAACATGAACTGAGATAAATGTTGTAAAAAAAAAACTTAATTGAAATAGTTCATTATACAATACTTGTATATTGTAATTTGCTAGAATGAAAGAGCAAGCAAAAGAGAGCTAAGAACTGAAAGAGAAGATGAAAAAGTAAAAAACAAAAGAGAAAGAAAAAGAAAAAGAAAGAGAGCAAAAAAGTGAAAGAAAAAGCAAGAACGCGAGATAAAGAAAGAGCAAAACAGCAAAAAAAGAGAAAGAGGTTGAAGAAAAAAACGGTGAAGAGGTAGAGTAAAACATCTCTGTAAAGGCTGTGTTGCCTCGCACTCTCATGAGTCTAGTCCAAATCATGAATGTGCCTGTCATCTACCTCGATAGTGTGGCCTCTTATAAATAAGTGCTCAAGATAGCCAACTTGTCAGCCAGTCCCTCACAACCAGCCCATTCATAAAAAATGTGGGGCTTAAATGTGCGCGTGTGTCGGTGTGTGTGTACGCGTGTGGCTCGTTCCACTGCAAAAAGTTAGTGAAAGAGGAAAGCCTGGCCCCCTCTATGGGGTAGAATGACTGGTCTCTGTACATTTTTGGCACTCTTGAGGATGTTTTTGCAGACTTTGTTGCATAGCAGCTGTATTTTGGAAAGTTGAGAGCTGTAGATCTGCATATTTTGTTTGAGGAGGGGCGAGGGGATGAACACAACAGCACGATCCAGTTATATATCAGACGCGTCGAGAGAGCTAACGGAAGTGCAAACAGACTTGAGACAGTAAATTCCAAAATCCCTTTGCACATCTCTTGTGTTTTTATCTCGCCTGCTCTTTTTATTTCCTGTAGACTTCTCTTTTCTGGAACTGGATTTATAGCCACAACTTCCTATATAATTACAACAAGGTACAAAACCAAACAATGGCTCTCACAACACAGCATTTGCAGGATTAACTCACATCTTGGAACACTCAGCATTGAGACAGAGAGAACAGGAGAGAAAAGGCAGCCTAAATTATCACATTTTAGTACAGTTGGAGGGGAAACAGGATGGGGGTGGGGTTGAAACCTCCATTCAGAAAAAGGAACCATGAGGGTGGAGTCAGTTCTGCTCTTGGGCATTTTCATGAATGGGAGAAACAATCCTGTTCTTTGAGTGCCATTACAAACAAGACTAAATCTCCTTGTACTAATCCATACTGTAAAGAGATTTTTAAAAAACAAAAGCGTTTCATTTTTGATGTTCACAATTACTGTTTAACCAATAATAAATGTACAGTTTTAATTTCTTACAATTTATGGGAAGTTTTGTGTTTGCTTTGTGATCTCTTGTTCTGATTCATTACCTTTGGCTACTCATTTTCTACAGCACTGTCTAGTTTAAAGTCTAGAGGAGTCATTTTAAATCATGTTAATGATTCCCTAACTAGCCAAACTAGTCATCTTCACATTTATATCCCAAGTTCTGAATGACAGTTTATGTACCAAGGAGACCAAATTGCTGAGTTCCATCGCTAATAATGACAAACAGGTCACAGAATTACGCCAAATGGAGACTCTCAATGTGGAAAAACTAGAGGGATGGGGATAGATTTGCCAGATGTGCAGGTGTTGCACAACAGCATGTCCAGCACCTCCCCCATTTCTTTAATCTGGCATTCCGCTCCATCCTGGAGTCTTAGACTCACGGTCGTGCCCAGACGGGAAACAACTTGACTGACACAACAACCAAACACTTGACTCCATGTATCTTTTTTTCCCTCATGTGTTTACAGACAAAAGGCCAAGAGACAGTTATGAAACGTAACATGCTGGCACAATTTAGCAAAACATCTGACTCACCTGAATGTCATGATAATCTTAGTGAGTTTGAACCAATAGAGAGGAGGCTGTGTTTGGATCTTAGCTGGTGGCATAAACTGACCCACACCATAAGGACCACAAACATGGGAGAATATGTTTATGTTTATAGCCGCCCTGTCAACTCGAGGCTTTTTCTCAATGACGACCTCAATTTGTGAGTTATTACTCCATTACGTCTAAATGAAAGGGCGGGTGTTGCTGTCAGTCAAAGCTTTGCTCCACTTAACTAATGTGACAGGCCTGTCAGCCTGAACTCCCATCTCCTCTGTGAGTATTAGGAAAGGCTGTCAATTGCAAAGAGCACTGGTGATTGGTTATGTCCTGATGGGGTTAAGTAGACATGACCCTTTCCTGCCCCAAAGTTCATCTCCACTTCCTCCCCCTCATTGTTGCACAACAGACAAGAACAATATGTTATGGGGAGCATCTGTCACTAGAGGTCAGATCTAGAATAGTGCTGTTTGCACACTGGAGTTTACCACACTCCATCTTTTAGCAAGCCACGGCCCGGTTCGTGTTACTGAAAAAAACAAGATCTATGACTCATTCCGTGAACTTTGCAACCCTTGAAAAAATTGTCACCATAACAGACTCGCCAATGTGGTAAAGGCCCAACCCAATATGTTGTGAATGGCTGTAACAAAAGGTTCAAGAGGAACTGTTTACAGAGCGCGCGCCACAAAGCCCGGCACGCCATTGACAGGAGACACAACAAAACGAGGAAAGCAGGTGAAAAGGCGGCCTTTGCGTTGTGTGGTACAGGAATTTGCTTTCCCATTTACACCTCTGTCAGACACAAAAAGGAAATCTTTGTGCTTGACTGCTGAAAGATCTTTTACAGGCTTCCTTAGCTGCTTTGCAAAAAAAAGTCTTTCAGGCAAATGCAAATGGAAGGTGCTCTTTAGTATTAACATCCAAATACTTCAGTGTAAGTGTAGTAGGTCATGTATCGTGCGTTTCTGTTACGCACAGCCTGAGAACAGGACTGTTTGCCTGAAAATCTCCACGCCTCAGCCTCCAGCGGTTTGTCAATCAGTCACTTTTTGGACAAATAATTGGCGGACAAACCTACTTCCTCTTCTTTATCTTTTTGTTTTTGTCATCTTTCTCACCCTCTCAGGTTTCATGTTCATTAATGTTCATGCATAAGATGTAAATCAAAATCAGAATGATGTACTTACAGTTCTCAGAGTGGAAGTCAGGAACAAACTGCTCATCGCTGTCAGGAACTTGAGCTGCAGAGACCACCAAAATGATAAAATAAGCATTCTAAAAACACGTACTAATATATGAAGAGTTCAGATGCAAAAGCCTCTAAGTGCCGTCTGAAATTTTCATCTAAAATGAGCATTTTTATCAGGCTCCTATATTTATGTTCATTTATTTTACTTTAATAGCAAAGAAAAGAACCTATACATTGCCATTAAAGAGAAAATCCACTGAACCGAAATATAGGAGCCTGATAAAAATTTGAATTTTAGAAGAAATTTCAGCGGGGCACCTATACGAAGGCTTTTGCATCATGAACTCTCATATTCACTTAAGACGCATAGAGTATGAATAACCATGATTAAACAAATTATTCTTTTATGAAGTTCCTCTAACCAGGCAGATATTATTAACATTTTATCACAAAGCAGAAAAGCCATTTCAGAATATACTATATTCTCTAAGCGCTTTTTCGTTTGGAGTCACTTGCAGAAAATTTTAACTACTTAAAACACAAAATCGAAAAGTAAAAAATTTTTTTACAATATAATTCAATTTATTATACTCTCATTTAGTATAGTATAGCAATATGTCTGAAATAAAGAAAAACATTAAAGGACATTTACATTTGTCTGGAGTCCCTTAAATAGTAAATATAACCTGATACTTTATTTATTAGTATTTATTTATGGAGTCTCTCTCTGACCTCAAAACACCATGAGGGTTAAAATAAATTTTTGGATTTATGTTTTCCTGCGTTTCCTTCTTTCTGCCCCTGCTGACTCAGAAATCAGAATCAAAATATGTTTTCAAACCAAGTCATTTTTCTTGAGCACACAAAGCCTAAATGGACACTGTGATTTGATGAAGGGATTGGCTGTCCATTAGCCTAGCCTGTGTCTCACTTCATCATCCCTGTGAGACCTGAGTTACTGCCTCTGGACAGCCAGTGACCTTCACCTCCACTTTTCCATGTGCCAGCACTTTTCCGTGAGCAGCAGATCAATATCACTACTGAGTGTGTGTGTGCAGAGATCTTGATTACTGCTGAATTCCATCAGATGAACAGTAGATGGGCTATTATTACTCTTGAATCAAAATTTGCTCTCTCCTTTTTGTAATTTTGCTTATTTTTTGCTTGTATCTTTGACTTTGTGTCAGCTTTACTCATATTAATATTACAGATTTATTTTTTATTCTTTATTGTGTGTATAAAAACGTTACTTCATATCCCTCACACACAATATGGATTGATTATTTATGTATTTATTTAGATAATTTTTTTGAAAGAGCACCAGTGCTGGATCTGACATGTTCAAGGGCATATTGGAGTGACCAAATTTGGATGTAAATAGGTGATTTCTGCCACATCGTTACGTAAATCCTGCAACCTAATTATAAACGATAAAAATGTTGCACAGAAAATTCACTCAAATTCTGAGGGGAGGACATGCACATCCGACACCTCCACACATCTGTATCATATACAGGCCTTATTTAAACATAATAAGGGGTGATCAATGTCAGTCCACAAGAAGTGATGTCCTCCCCCTACCCATCACAAACACTCTAACTGGATCCTGCTGATGGATTTACAGTCTTTCGAGCTGATGTAGCCAATTACCTCGCTTATCCATCGTAAGCATGTTTCAACAGAAAAAGAAATGATTCAGAAGAGAGCAAATGTAGCAGCGTAGCATTAATACTAAATGTCTCTTCCTGCGCACATAGAAAAAAAAAACTGGAGGACATTCTCAGACAATGTTGGTCAGCTCTGCTTGGGGAAGTGTTCTGGAATTCATCACCTGCTTTGAAGTCTTTGAAGACTGGCTTTTAAGGTCATGCAATAAGTGTTTGAGAAGAGAAAGGGAGCAAGAGAAAGAATAGAGAAAATAACTAAGGGAAAGTAGAAGAAGAGTGCAGTTTAATGAGCCTCAGACAAAGAAAAGATAGCTTTGATCTTCTTTTTTTTATATCGAACTATTGGCATGCGTACGATTGTAAGATAAATGTTTCTGACATTACGTACAGTCATTTCTTAGGTGTTTATGACCAAATTAAATGTGGATAGATTCTGTTGAGACTGTTTTTCTTTAAAGGTCATGCTGGGTGAAATCTACACAAACACTAGCAATGGATATGTCTTACATACCGATTGCATAATAATGTACAGTAACAATCAATAATGTCCCATAAAGGGTATTAATAATAATATGTGGATTTGCTGACTTTACTTTTTGTGGATTTGTACATTTGCAGACTGGTTCAATAATGGAATATGATTCCAAGGACTGCCACTCAATACAGTTGGACAAAAAGCCTTGATAAGTCATTATGCTGATGAATAAAATAATAAATAAAAGTAGCCACATTGAGTTGTCCTTGAATAAAGCAGCTAAGATATTCAAATTGATGACAGCGACTTTGAATTTCCTGCCATAGTTATATTGCCTTTTCTTCTTCTAATTCTTATTTTCTGGACTAAGTAAGATCTCAGATTTATTTCACACCAACATCTCATTGGCCCTTAAAGCCTGGATTTAATGCAAATGTTATGTAAAGTGGTGTCCTTTAGCTAAAATAATAATAATTATAATTATAATGGATTAAAACTAAAAACTTTAGATTTGTTATGGCTCAATAAAAGGCACAAGCAAAAGAAACTTGGGTTCTTCCCCTTTATCCACTGTTCTTTTTTATTCCTGACATGCAATAGCTCTTAGTCATGCAGGCTGGTGTATGACAGTGACACTGGTAACATACTTCTTTTTTTCTTGGGCATATTCTCGCTCCTTTTTTAGCCAGTAGTCCATAAACACAGAAACCAGAACATTGGGAGAATTAAATCCATCTCTTTAACAGTAATCTGGCACTTCCTGTGTGGTACCCCCCCCCCCCCCCGGCACCAGCGTCCTGCGCCCTTTGCGCTGTTCCCCGCCTTACATTAATTCCTAGACTCCTGCTTATCTGTTGCCTCCTGTCCTTATAATTAAAGGTCCTTTAAGTTTTTCCTTTGTGCCCCGGGCGGAGGATTAGTCAGGCGGTTTTTATGGTCCAAGCTGAAGCCGACTTTTGGCCCCCGATCAATACCTCACTCAGGGGCTTGTTTCCCTTTTTTGAAAAGGGCCTTCTGCGTTGTTTTTTAGGACGGCATGGTACCCCACCTACTCGTTTCCTGTGAGTCCTCCGCTTTTAGAGAGTCCAGGGCTGACTTGCACCGAACTCGATCCTCTCAGTCGCGTTAGCCTGGGAGTGTGTGTGTGTGTGTGTATATAGTCACATCAGACCGTGTGTCTGTCTGTCTGTGCTGTATATGAGTGAGTGTGTGTGTGGTGTGTGTGTGTGTGTGTAGTGTGTGTGTGTCAAGTCAGTGAGCTTCCCGGAACATCTTGTCAAGGGCGTGAATGCAAGTCAGCACCAGACCCAAGTTTGTCTGTGCACGCCTGGCGAAAGTTCCTTTGCTTTGAAGGAACTGAAGAGAGTTTTTTTTAGTCGGCAGATCCTGGGCGGAGCCAGGAGGTCGGTCTGAAATGTCAAGAATACGCACATGATGGACAAGACTTTTCTTAACAACTTTGCCTCCATCTATAGTTTATCTTGCCTTTTAAGTGAAAGAATCTTGCAGCAGTGTTCTGTTTCTAACATAGGTGAATACTCTCCTCATAGCCACCTGATTAAAGCCGCTTGCCTCCGAAAAGTTCAACGGTGGAAAAAATGAGGTGGTTTAAAGCGCAGTGCGTGTGAGCAAATAAAAGTTATTTTTGCTTTATTTGTTCTCTCAAAACACTTCCATCAGCGTTCAAACTTCATAGCTAAAGGATTGCACTAACTCCACCTGTGTACTTGTCGTGGAGTCAGGGATGGTTCTCTATTGTTTCTGGTTTATGGACATTGCCTTCCCTGTCTCCTGACTGATGTGTGAAGTTCACAGTTTGACGCTGCATAATAATAGCTGATAGTTCTGCTTTGAGGATGATGCAATTTATTGAGAACTCTTGTTTTGACCATGCACATTGAAATCCTTAATCTCCCATTACCAAACTGGGGTTCCTTAAATGTCTTTAATATTTAAATAAAAATCCTTTAAGTTATGTTTATAATATTATTGTGTTACTTCCCTAATTTATTCATTGAATTTAAGACTCTTAGGTGTTATCTGAAGATAATGCATCTCATATTTGCAATATGTCATCTTAACAGCATGCATTTACAACCAGACTGATTTAATTTCTGATAAAGCATAAGATAAAATTATGCATTAACATTCTTTCTAATATAAGCTAAACTTGGACAAAATCACTGTTTATCATTTCATTTTTAAAATCGCATTTATATCACCGTAGCTTTTTTAGCTTAAAATACACATAAGGGTTTGCAATGGGACAGATGTATAATTCATTCAAAACAGCGGGGTTCCAGCCACCCGGTCTCATTGAGAGCAGCCTTTGTGTTCTCCACACTCTGACATGTACACAGTAAATTGTTTCTGGCAGGGTTCATTTCAACTATTTGCCTCCTGACTGTCCAGCTTTGATGCTGTTTGTTTGCTTTGCCTTGATGTACAGGCTTTAAGAGCCTTTGTCAGGACTTTCCAAATAAAATGTAACCAGCAGCGTTGTGCAATAAAGGCATTTTTGTTCAAAAGCAACACATATACGTTGACACAATGATTGCCCTGATGTACAGTAAAATAATCATCTTAAATTCAGGCCTGAAATATTGTATTGGACTATCCCACCTATTAAATTTCTAAAATGAAAACATGAATTATTTCTAACAGCTGTCTTGCCTTAAGCAGCAAAAAAGCCACCTCAGTCTAAATCTTTCTATTGTTTTGTTTTGTAAATCTCACCAAGCAGCGTGAACTTGCTATAGCATGTCCTCCTCTGACATTTCCTTGCTCACTGCCACTAGAGGGACATATTTATTGCAATATAGACACACAATACATGCTCAGAAAAGGCGCATACCTTCGGTGAGCCATGTCTCCTGAAGTTGGCGTAAATCCTGAAAGAGATCTGAAAAGGAACGTAAATCATTACCACACTGATCTATTCTTCCATACGAGCTTCA
The DNA here is from genome assembly GCA_018155175.1 of Sinocyclocheilus anophthalmus. Classification (NCBI taxonomy): domain Eukaryota; kingdom Metazoa; phylum Chordata; class Actinopteri; order Cypriniformes; family Cyprinidae; genus Sinocyclocheilus; species Sinocyclocheilus anophthalmus. Next base: position 145,701 of record JADLZN010003745.1, read on the forward strand.
AAGATTTATTTCCTTTTTTGTTCATCTGTTTACTAGAAAAATTGTTCTGACATACAGTCAGATTTTGGTAAATAGCTTTTAAAACCTGCCTTTTCAAAGATACCGACCTGACAATATACAGTGAAGATAAAACAATATGAAATTTGTAAACTTGCTTGCTACTTTACCTTCGGATTCCTGAGGGGGTAATTCGGTGTCCATGTATTTCCTTTTTGTCGCCATCAACAGTCTATTTAGGGGCCCATTTCCTTGCGACCTCTACAAAACAGAAACTACATTATGTAAGTAAAAAATACATACTCAAAGAATTAGAGTATAACTTCAGAACCACAAGGATAGATATTTATCTTAAAACTCACTATAAATAACCTAAACAATATTAAAAGAAATATTAAAAGTGATAATTGTTACAATGCACTATGACAAGGTAAAAAAAATACAGGATACTGTCAAGACTAAATACTTTTTGCCATATATAGTGTGAGATTATGCCCATTCAACATTAAAACTGAATTCACTGCATTGCCCCTTACAATAGCAAATACTGACAATTCAAGCATCCTGAAAAGGGAAGTTTTGAATTCTTACAAAATCTGAATTTTGTAAGAATTCAGATTTGAGAAAAGCGTTTGCTGAAAGGATTCAACTTTACCTTTCGAGCGCAACATGGAGAAAACGAATATTTCGTAGACTCTTTGCGACAGTTTTAATTGGTTTCAGCCCAAACTGAAAAGAGTTTTCAACGCAGCAGCGCTTGCTTAAAACAAATCACATGCAACGACGACAGAGAAACAGCACAACATCCCCGCATGAAGCCCAACTAAGCTTTGAAGTGAATAAAGCCATACTCACATTAGCTAAAGTATAAGGCACTTGCTGGTCCAGATATGCATCCATCTTATAATCCATGCCTTAACCGTTTGTGGTCATTTAGGCTGTGTTTTAATGAGATCCACGCAGACTGAGAGGGGAAGGAAGACGGACAGAGGCAGCAGCAGCAGCAGCAGTTTGTGAATGGAGCGCGAGAAGGCTGCATACGTAATGAGCTTCATTCACAAAAACCCCACCAGCGTACGTATAAACACACACTCTGGTCTCCGCTAAATCACAGACTGGACAGCTCGAGACCTGTTCTTTGCTTCATTTGAGGCACGACTCTATTGTCTAAAGAGTTTGCAAAGGATTTTGTGGGATGAAGACATTCTATACGTAGAATCTGACAACTAACTTGTGTATATGCCACGTCCGCTATCAGATTATGCTAGTATAGTGAAGGAGTTATATTCTTCATCACTGGCCTAAAGTGATCGAAATTAAAAGTGTATTGTTTTATATTGTTTAGGTTTCAGTGATGATTCAGCCTACAGTGTAAAAACGTATTTGTTTTAATAAATGTAGCTTATTATAATAATTTGTCATTTCTAACTCTATTTTCCCTGCAGGATCACTGCCGATTGTACATTTTATAGCCATATATTTATATTTATATTTCAGGCAGCAATAAAACTTACGTTTTATTTATTTATTATTTTATTTTGTATCAAAAATTTCAGTTGGAAATGTGTATGTTTGGCATATACAGTAGATGTGTGGCCAGAAGAAAAAAGCAACAGCTTTCCTTAAATCATACTGCTGACTTTAACTTGCTTTTCTTGCTGTCGGATGTTCGCTTTGTCGGAAGGATTTTGATTGGTGGATTTTCTCTTTCAAGAGCTCAAATTTCTTCTCTTTGTCCTTCCTTATGAATGAAACCTCTCTGCGCATTCCAGCCAATCAGATTCAAGGTTTAACAACAGAAGGCGGAGCTTACGTTCTTTTAGCCAATCGCGGCTTGAGAATCCCAAGGGCTTTCCCTAGTACGTTTCCAGTTGTTTTTCATTCACAAAAAAAGGGGAAAGTCGAGGAAGGAAAAATGCCATTCATAAAAACTTGCCCCAGCAAGAGTGTTTTATGGTTGTTTTCAGCGTTTGCTCTATTAACAACAGATACAGCTTGCGAAAACATCACGTGGTAGCTGCTGGGCTCGGAACAGCAGTGGACGGTTGCAATCTCAGTAGTGTATAAACTAGTGTACACTGGCAGCGAAATGCACAAACAGCGACACATACTTTCCATTATAAACTAGAATAACCTGTGCAAAAACAATGACGTTCTCTATTGCATCAAACTGCGCGTAAACAACGAGTTACTTACAGTAGCCTACTCTATTAATGTTTGGCCGTTTCATGCGCTGTGCGCGGACATTTTGGAACAGCAGCAGAGTGTATGTGCCCCTTCACAAAAACGTACCATGCGAAACACAATATCAAAAGTTAGGCTAGTATTTTTAATACAAAACTGTATAAACATGGTATTAGCCGTCACTGTAATCAAACAAACTACTAGACCGAACGTTAAACTTTTTATGGCTTTACTAGTAAATAGGCTGGTAGCTACTTTGTGTGTGTGTGTGCTTAAGGTATTTATTTAGTTAAGGACACTGCCGGTTTTAATTTCAGAAAACATTTTTTAAAATATTTTAAAATAGCCTAATTTTATATAGACTATCAGTATTGTATGTCTAACACAAGTAAGAGTTTTTTCTCATTAAATTAACTGGCAAAAATGTGGTTTATGACTGATGTAGCCTACCACTTATAGCTGCCTTTGTCTTTTTCTTGCTGTGTGTAAGGCAGCTCTCTGAACCTGAACTGCTGGTCACAGAACCTAGACTGTGTGTGTTTTCAGTTAGTGCCAGTCATCCATGTGATGTGAGAGATGAATGAGAAATATAAGGAGCCAAGGACTGTTGTTCCCCAGCACACACACAAAAACACTCCACCCCATCGAAGAACAAGCCCTCCATTCTTTCTCAGCTCCTTGTCAGGGCAATGTTTACTCATATATGTATGCCTTTGATTAAAAAGAGATTTCCCAAAGGTAACTTGTAACTTAAGTCTACTAGTCAAAACACTGCTTCGGAATGATATTCTTCAAATATAAAGCATGCACATGAATAGCCTTGTCGGGATTTTCATTATGCTCTTGTTGGAGCTGAAAATATAATCCCATTAAGAAATTTTAATTATTTTATTTAGATTTTGTATAATAATAATTCAGTCATTCTTGAGACGTGGGACAAAACAGGTCCAGCCAGGGTAACTGTATTAGCTTTAAAATATATATATATTTTCAATTTAAATGTCATGAGGGATTAATAATAGAATGTATTTAACACAATTATCACCTTCAATTTAATTTTCTCATTATTATACCAAATCTGTGTTTCTTAATGTCCTCTCACTACATCTAAAACAGTGTGTCCACAGAGAAGGGTTCAATCATTCATATGCAAGAAAATGGATAAAAATGTTTTTTTAATGATGAAAAAGAGCTTGTTTTATCAAAAGCAACACTTAATAATATCTCCTATCAAAGCAAGGTTGTTTTTTAATGACACATGCATGTTTAATACGATTTTAAAGTTGCGTCCCCACTTTTTGTCAACACCGTCAGACATTCAATAAAATGTAATAAAATCAGGGAATATCAGGGGCAGCTGTCACTCTAAAGGACCCCCTTGCCACAGTTCACCTCTGCAGAGTACAGCAGTGTCAGACAGCCTCTGCTAAGTTTTAGTTTTAGAATATTTTAAATCCTAATGTTAATATTTCCTTTGTCACAGCCATGATATGTCAACACAATCTTCCAATTTCTGAGGAAATTATTAGAAATATTTAGATAATTTTATTCTCCTGAAGCAGGTTCCATTAGCATCTAGCATCAACAGAAAAAAATAAAATGGTTACTACATGAACTCCATTGGTTTTGTGAAAGAAATGCCAAATTTGTCAACACCGTCAGATGTCACCACCATAAGATTTTGTGTTCCAATGATATATCAAAATACTTAAATGTGACTCTTGAATAAAAGCTTTATAAACAATAACATACTCACTGTTTGTTGTGTTTGTTTTAATACAGTAATTGACTGATTCAATGTTTTTGATAGTTAAAACGACTACAAATTCAGGTTTTCGTGTCAACTCTGTAAGTTCTGTCACCTCCGTCAGTTGAATAATTTTGTTTTGATAATATTTCATTATGATATTTTATATTTGTTGTGGAATTGTTGGTCACATGTGAAAGTGTAATCTGTCTGCTAACACGAGAATGTGTTTTGAAATGGTAATAACGTCTTGAATGCTGTTAAAGATAAAGTTGAAATTATATTACACAGTCCAAGCTAAAAAAAAAAGCACATTTGGTTAAAAAAGAGAAAAGTTGGGAGGTTTTATCAAAGCATAGCTCAGTAGCTTAGTACATATAAGATACATAAATGTAGTTTCATTTGTCTGAGTACAAGGTCTTAGTTTTTGTCCCACTTCTCAAGAATGACTGAATTATTATTATATTGTTTACTATTGTTCTTATGTATTATTATTTTATTAAGTATTTTAAGAGGTTAAAAATATGAAATATAAAAATAAGTAAATAAAATATAAAAATTACTTATCATTAAAAATTAAATAACCATGTCAATAACACTGAGTCAGTCTGTACTTTGACCCCCTGTTGGGTTTTCCATTATCTCCCTTGCCAGGGCTGAGCCATGTGTTCAAACCATGAAACGTATGCTCACATTTTTTCTGCCAAATATTTATCTTTTCTCTTTACCACCGTCTCATATTTTACAGTTTATAAAATATTCACAATTTGTGTATGTACTACATACATATTTAAGCATGCATGATACACTGTATGAGATAAAATCCCACTTTCCAGATCATAGACAATAATATGGCTATTGGTGTCCAGTGGGGCTTGAAGCATCTAGAGTAAACAGGAAGTTAAGTGTGTGCATAGGCAGGCGCTTGGTAAGGTGCTGACCCTGGGATGTTTACAGTGCACCGAGGGTGCGAGGAAGGGCAGCTCGCCGGGCTGGGCCATGTCAACTGGAAGAAGATTCCCAGTGCAAACAGCACCGTGTGAAACTCGGGAACGGGGCGTAGTTGCAAGGGTGGGGGACAAACTTTTTATTCAATCCTCTACTAAATAGTACGACTAAAAATAATCCCTACAGACGTGCTGGCCGCTGACTTATCTGACATCCTTTTTATGCCACGTTGCCAAATTTGGAGCCGGGCTGCTTTGTATCCTGTACAGCAGAAACCATGGCGCCTGTGTGCACGTCCTCTGATTTCCTTCAAGCCGTTTTAGTTGATTTTAAACCCTGCATGTCTATATTTCTATTTGGGATTGCACACATCATTGTGGATGCTTGAAACAATTATTGAGGCTGTAAAAGCTGTGTTCACCTTGGCAACATTTGGGTTTATAGATGCTGATGCTTGAAACATTTGTTTATTGTGGCTGTAAAAATTTAGAAGCACCTCATCCATGAAAATAGCAGATATGAATGCTAGCATTGAGGAGAAAAGGAGTGGATCAGGCTGTCTGTTGCTCTGCTGTCTGTTGTAAATCATAATGTGGTGTGATGGCAGACGCCGTGCCAGATTTACACTCTCTGGCACCGGGTCATTGTGTCACACTGTCTTTGCCTACTGCTCTGCACCAGCTCAAATTAAATTATTTATTTCTAGCCACAGCGGATTTCTCAACACTGTGGGGTACAACAAAATGAGACCCAGGCGAGGATTTGTATTTGTATTTGTACACAGGTAAAAAAATTAAAAATCTGTGAAATTTACAAAAAAGCTGGATAACAGACATTTACCTTAAAAAAAGCAGAAACATTTTAAGTTTCACAGATTGAACTTAAATTCATAGTTTAAAAAAAATGCTTAAAAACACATGCGGTAAAGAGAAAGCCGAAGCAAAGATATTTTTTTCCATAAATACCAAACATGCTAACACACAATATGAAAGCCTGCTTTTCACCACCAAATATAAAATAAAAAAGGCAAGTGCGACTTTTTTATGTCATAATTTTGACTTTTTTCTATTTTGAATTTATTGCACAAATTCAGACCGTTTCTCGCAATTTAAATTCTGATTTTACATTAGTTTACATATTGCAGTTTATAACTCACAATTATGACTTTTCTTCTCAGAATTGCAAGAAAAAATGAAATTGTGAGATATAAACTCAAAATTGCAAGAAAAAGTGTGAGATAAAAGTTCTCACTTACCTTTTTTATTTTTTATTATTCTGTGACAGAAACAAGCTTCCATACACAACACTAAATAATGCAATAAATAATTTAGCTGCATGAGATGTAATACAAGACCCTAATATACTGTAAATAACATTAAAGTAACATTTCTTCAAAAATCATCAAAAATCAGAATTTTATTTGATGTTTTTTTCAGTCTATATTAAGATTACTTTTCACTTCCAAAACTGTACATTTAGATGTTAGATCTATTATATTTTTTTTACCTTACAATGTTTGAGTATCATTGTGCCCTTCTACAGCAGAATCACTGTGTGGATGTATTTTTAAGTGTGCCTCTGTCTACGTTTTTGAAGGTCTGATGGACATTTATGTGCACTTTTATGCATTCCTACTCAGTGTTTGGCCGTTGCCAGGATGCCTGCCTATGTCAGACTAGGCAGGAAATGCCTCCGCTGGCATCTGAGCAGGCATACGCTGCTCGATCCAAGCATGGCCCAAGCACCTGCAGCCTCAGTCTCCTGCCTCAGACAGAGGCCTGCTTGTTTGTCAACAGGCCCTGTCCCTGTTAAAGTCAGGGTCTCTCCGTAAGCTCAGTCCATAGAGGATCAATCAGACTGGCACAATAGTCCTGTCCTCCAGAAAGATCTTTCTGATGCCCACACAGCTGCACCAGTCCAGCTGAATGTATACATCAGACACAATGACCTTTCCCTCTTATTCCCTCTGACAGATTTTCTCTGGCTGCCAGCAGCACATCAGGAGTCTGTGGAGAAGACCGTTTGTGTGTGTGTGTGTGCGTGTGTGTGTGTGTGTTCTAAATCTGGTGGGATAGGGCAGCGTGAAGACACAGAGGAGTGTTGTTAGCGTCTCTGACAATGTGGCTTTTGTTTACATGCTCAATTGTTGGTTCAGCCAACTAGCTGACATTTCCATTTATATCCCATTTTCCAGGCCATTTCCATGCTAATTTAAGGACAAAACAAAATCACATGTACATCAGCTGTAGTGATCCACTTGTGTCTGGGCCACAGAAGGAGCTGTGGGGGTAGGAGTGATATCAAAGTCTTAAAAACTGCCATGCTGAAGCAACTCAGCATGTTACAATTTATAATATGTCAAATTACCAGTATGTCTGTTATTTTGCCAAAGTCTCAAGGCAGTGGTTCTCCACCTTTCTGACTCTAAAGCGTGTGAACAGTTTGAACAACAATGTCCAAAGGCCCCATGAGTTTTACAGTTGCACTCTTAAAAATATAAGCTCTTTATTGATGTCTATGAAGAACCTTTAACATCCGTGGAACCTTTTCATTGCACAACATGTTTTTTATTGTGGAAAAGGGTTATTTAGAATACTGAAAAAAAAAATATTTTGAGATCTGTTCACTGAAAGGTTCTTTGTGGAACCCAAAATGGTCTTATGGTATTATTGTGAAAACAGCCTTTCGGGACCTTTGTAATGACTGTTTGTGATTTACTGGATAAGGATTTTTACCCGCAATTTCTATTAAATAAAATATTTATTTAATGTGCATGTGCATGACATAACTAAAAAAAAAATTTATATTCATTTTTTTAAAAGCCCATGGAAATGTTTAAATCAATATGACTTTCCTAGATCTAGAAATTACACTTTTAAACGTAGACTACTTCATATATCCAGGTTTTCCAAAAAAGTAGGAGCCCTGGTTCTTCAAAATGGGAAGGGGGTGAATTAAAAGGCTTAATTTTTTTAATTGTTTTGGTTTATTTTAAACCATTTTCAAGTCATCTTGAAGCCCCCTTAGAAGTTTGATGAGGCCCTCTGGTTGAGAACCACTGCTTTTAAGCAACTCGGTGACCATATGACTCCACGAAGTGTGCTTATTTAGCTCAAATTTTTCTGGCTGGTTCAGCTAATGCTAATAAAAAGCACAAACAAATAGGTTACTGGCTCTTCTAACCGTTAATTAATGTGAAGATTTCTCACATTCTGCCTTTTGTAATCACAAAGTTAAAATTTGATACAGGTATTAAGGAAAAAATGATGGTCTGAGCTTTACATGTGGTCTGTGAATAAGATGTTAAGTGGACAAAACAGTGGGCCGCTGGAGTTTTGGCTCTGTTTGTAATCACTGAATAGCAATTTTCATCCATATTCTTTGAGTTTTCCAAAGGGATTACTGTAAAGTCAGTTCGATTTTGAGTTGTAATTAGTCTGCCTTCGTACAAACAGAGCAGTATAAACAATGTCTCCAGATTTTCCTCTAAATGAACACAAGCCCATTTGGGAGTGCAAACAAAAAGGTTCAAGTGTTTAGTTTAGGCTTATCCGGTTTTGTGTTGCCTGATAACATTCAGCTTGACCACAGATGTATAACTTGACACCATCTTACAGCTGAGAAAATATGTGTTTCAGTGGGTTTCATTCGGTTTATTATTTATACCTCATAGCATTTTGCATATGTTCATATATGAAAAATAAGGCTGTTGAAGTGTCCTAAAAATACTTGTGTATAGTCTCCTAATCCAATGTGTACTTGTTTTAAGGAGTTGGCATTAACTTTCTCCAAACCTTGTCAATCACAACAAAGGACATGCATGTGAGGAATAGTGTGAACATTTTACTATGTTAAACGCAGGCTTGCCTTGAGCTCTGGTTATGAAAGGCAGCTGGGATCTGCATGTCTGGCATGTGGGACCTGTGCTCTAGTACAGTGGCATTTGTTTATGGGAAGCATTCAAGGCTAAAAATGCCTCCATATTTCTTGCAGTCCTCTGTAATGAAATGTGTCCACATGGAGAGATGGCTCACACTCACTGCAGAAACAAGTGACAGGTCAGTGTTTGACAGGAAAGAGTGCTACATTTTAGAATTTAATCAGCCGAGAAGTGAACTTAGAATTAATGCAACTACACTCTAAAAAATGCTTGGTTAAATACAACCCAGCGCTGGGTGAAATATGGACAAACCCAGCAACTAGGTTGTTTTGACCCAGTGGTTGGATTAAATGTTTAACCAACCTTCGGGTAGTTTTATTTACTCAAAAACTATAGTTTAAAAATGGCTATATGGCTGGCTTAAAATGAACCCAAAATAGGGTGTAAATTGAAAATCAGATACATAAGTAGTAGAGGCCTCAGCAATAAACAAAAGGTGAACATTTATTAAGAAGCAATTTCATATATATATATTATTTGAACTTGGACATATTAATAAATGTTCATTTCCAACCTATTTGGGTTCATTTTAAGCAAGAAATATAGTACTTTTCTAAGCAATAGCTGAGTTAAATAAAATTACCCAGAAGATTGGGTTAAACATTTAACCCAACTGCTGGGTGTCTATATTTAACCCAGTCTGGTGTTGTTTAACCCAGCATTTTTTACTGCTCATTTTATCAGGAATTTGATCACTTCTATTGATAATTCATATAATAAGCCTCTAGATCAAGTAGGGATAAACAGGACAAAAAGCCTCTGGCAAAAGGCTCTTTTGATTGTATTTTTCTCCTAAAACACTAAAGAGCTACAAAAAATCACAGTACTTGAAACATGACTATCATATGAATTGCAAAATTTTCAACACATGCAATAACAAATGATACATATGAGTAGCAGTGTTGTGGTAGTAGTAGCCTTTAATTTAAGTATTATTATTTTAGTAGTTTTGTTATACTAATATTATACAGGATTATAGTAGAAGATTACCAAACACAATCAAATGATTGTAATTTCAGTTTTAAATTACAGTATATATTATAATTTCATAATTCAATCTAACAATAATATAATAATAACAAAAAAATAAACAAAATACTTTCCTAAAAACAGTTGTGCATTTTGCATGAAGAGTTCCAAACATGCGGTCATCATGCAAACAAAAGGTGGATTTTGTGGTAATTATCCTCATTAGAAAATCTTTTTTAAATATATGATTATAATAATAATAGTATTATTAGGCTTATCTAATACATTAAAATTATATTATATAGTTATAATATTAACATCAAGTCATCATCATCATCATCATTTTCTTTTAACATTTTCTTATTAACATTTTGGTATGAGAAAAAGGATGAGAGTTTTTCTTAAAGGTGGCCCTTTAGTCCTGTTGTTCCCTAACAGAAAGCAAAACCCGTCTATTGCTTCACTTAAGCGTAATGCTAAATTAAATAAACATCGCCCTCTGTGCCAGGAGTGAAGCAGGTAGCCTGTGACTGATCTCAGACTGCTGTCTAATGTCAGTAAATGAAGTCAGTGGTATTTGAAGGCATGAGCTCATTTTTCCATTCATGCTGCACAGAGGGCCAGTGTAAAAGACACCTCCACTCAGAGTGAGTGAGAGAAGCTCATCTACTTCAATTTAGATCATTAGATGAGTGCACACCATCATGTTTTCTCACCTTCCCGAAACCTCACTCTACAGATATCACCGCTGGCACAGAAAGATGGACGCACACACTAACATACACCCATTTTTTAATTCATATTCAAGTTCATCCACTTTCCCATGCAATTTCACTATAATCTGATTGTAATTGAGGGATGCATATCGAATAGTGATGTATACAACATCAAAACGGTCTCCATCACCCTCCCTTCAACTCCACCTTATCCATCAAGCCATGACATCAGCCCTTGTCTCGGTTACACATCCTCCCCAGTGTCCTGATGGCTGCGATAACACAGGAAAGTCACTGATTAGCTGGGAATCTCGTTACATGGCATAAAAAGCAGCGACTAGTTCTCTCTGTGTACATTTTCGAAGAATGGTATCAGATGCTAAACCTTCCTGTGACCCCTGTAGAGCGAAGAACCAAATTCATCCTGGGTTAAATGAGGAACAACGTGTATGCTATCCAACTTTGATCTCTCTGATGTTCAGAAGGTGATGATTCAGTTGATTTATAGCAGTGAACATATGATGTCTGCTGTATTTAGCTATTGAATATCAAACACAGCACCTGCTACATTCACCTGCTCTGTCCTATCTGAGCAGCAAATTACTGATGGCCTTACATCAAATCTGGAACACTGAATACAATGTACTTTATTTATGATGCTACAAAAATAAAATAAAAAGTTTAAATATCTCTCTCTCTCTCTCCTCTCTCTATTATATATATATATATATTTTTTTTTTATATATATATATTATTAGGCCGAGCACCGTTGGGCGAGGACCTCTTGTTCTGCTCCGTTATATTATATTATTTTATTATTATTATGATGATTAATTATATGATTATTAATTAGTATTATTAGGGCCGAGCACGGTGGTGCGAGGACCCTCTTGTTCTGCTCCGTTTTATTAGGGCCCGAGACGGTGGTGCGACGGACCATATGTATTGCCTCCGTTTATTAGGGCCAGAGCACCGGTGGTGCGAGGACCCTATTGTATCTGCTCCGTTTATTAGGGCCCGAGCACCGGTGGTGCGAGGACCCTCTTGTATCTGCTCCGTTTATTAGGGCCCGAGCACCGGTGGTGCGAGGACCCTCTTGTATCTGCTCCGTTTATTATTATTATTATTATTAGGGCCGGAGCACCGTGGTGAGGAACCTATGGGGAATGCTAGTTTCGGATTATTTTTCTTCTTCTTCTTCTCCAAAGTGAATCGCTTTTTTGAGGGCCTAAACATTCTCCAAAACTCATGAAACTTTCCACAGGTGTCAGAACTGGCGAAAATTTACATCTGATATGGGTTTCAGAGGTGGGTGTGGCAAAACGGCTCGATAGCGCCACCTGTAAAATTTCGACGGAGTGCACCTCGAGCTACGTTTTACGTACATGTACGAAAATCGGTACACATATGTAACACACCATTGCCTACAAAAAAGTCTCTTGGTACAAAACCCAAAACCCAACAGGATGTACGTTATTTCGAATTTACTGTACAATTTTTGTGCAGTTTTTGACATTTCCAGTCCTCGTACTTTGACGAACTCCTCCTACTGTTTTATTCGGATCATCTTCAAATTTGGTGAGGGTCATCATAAGGCCTTTGTGACGTTAAATTGCGAAGATTTTGAGTTTTCATCAAGGGGCGTGTCCTTGGCGGCCTGACAAAGTTTGATGTTTCGCCATGAAACAGGAAGTTACTGTAACTCAGGCAAGCAAGGTCCGATCTGCCACAAACTTCACACGTTTGATAGGTGTTATGTCCTGAACAAAAACCCATGCCCAAATTCAGTTATTCTCATAGCGCCACCTTCTGGCAACAGGAAGTGACATGTTTAACACTGTTATGGACTCCTAGGAACATATTAAAAAGCGTCAGCAAGTGTTAAATAGGCTAGCAACATGCTAGAAACATACTAAAACAAGCTAGCAACACTTAGCTAAGTGCTAAAGCATGCTATTAATGCAGTGAAACAAGAAGTTACGTAACTCCGGTATGACAGGTCCAATCTTCCCAAAACTCAAAAGATTTGATAGGTGTGATGTCCTGAACAAATACCCATGCCCAAATACAGTTATTCTCATAGCGCCACCTTCTGGCAACAGGAAGTGACATGTTTAGCACTGTTATGGACTCATAGGAACATATAAAAAGCCATAAGCAGTGTAATAGTATAGGCTAGCAACACGCCAGAAGAAACTACTGAAAACATGCAGCAAACATCTTAGATAGTGCTAAAGAGTGCTATTAATGCAGGGAACCAGAAGTTTACTGTAACTCGGCAGTGCAGTGTCAATCTGCCACAAACTTCACACGTTTGATAGGTGTTATGTCTTGAACAAATACCCATGCCCAAATTCAGTTATAGTCATAGCGCCACCTGCTGGCAACAGGAAGTGACATGCTTAACACTGTTATGGACTCCTAGGAACATATTAAAAAGTGTCAGCAAGTGTTTAATAGGCTAGCAACATGCTAGAAACATACGAAAACAAGCTAGCAACACTTAGATAAGTGCTAAAGCATGATATTAATGCAGAGAAACAGGAAGTTGCTGTAACTCAGGCAAGCAATGTCCAATCTGCCCCAAACTTCACACGTTTGATAGGTGTTATGTCCTGAACAAATACCCATGCAAATTCAGCTATACTCATAGCGCCACCTGCTGGCAAAAGGAAGTGACATGTTTAGCACTGTTATGGACTCCTAGGAACATATTAAAAAGCATCAGCAAGTGTAAAATAGGCTAGAAACAAGCTAGAAACATACTGAAACAGGATAGCAAAACTTAGCTAAGTGTTAAGCATGCTATTAATGCAGTGAAACAAGGAGTTACTGTAACTCAGGCATGCAGTGTCTAATCTGCCCCAAACTTCACATGTTTGTTAAGACTCCTGACCTGAACAGATCAAATTGCCCATATTCAGTTATAGTCATAGCGCCACCTGCTGGCAACAGGAAGTGACATGTTTAGCACTGTTATGGACTCCTAGGAGCATATTAAAAAGCGTCAGCAAGTGTTAAATAGGCTGGCATCATGCTAGATACATATTAAAACATGCTAGCAACACTTAGCTAAGTGCTAAAGCATGCTATTAATGCAGTGAAAGAGGAAGTTTTTGTAACTCAGGAATGCAGTGTACAATCTGCCCCAAACTCCACACATTTGATAGGTGTTATGTCCTAAACAAAAACCCATGCCCAAATTCAGTTATACTCATATCGCCACCTGCTGGCAACAGGAAATGACATGCTTAACACTGTTATGGACTCCCAGGAACATATTAAAAATCGTCAGCAACTGTTACATAGGCTGGCAATATGCTAGAAACATACTAAAACATGCTAGCAACACTTAGCTAAGTGCTAAAGCATGCTATTAATGCAGTGAAAGAAGAAGTTACTGTAACTCAGGAATGCAGTGTCCAATCTGCCCCAACTTCACACGTTGCTAGGTGTATGTCTCTGAACAAATTCCCAAACCCAAAATCAGTTATTCTCATAGCGCCACCTGCTGCCAACAGGAAGTGACATGCTTAACACTATTATGGACTCCTAGGAACATATTAAAAAACATCAGCAAGTGTTAAATAGGCTGGCAACATGCTAGAAACATACTAAAACATGCTAGCAACACTTAGCTAAGTGCTAAAGCATGCTATTAATGCAGTGAAAGAGGAAGTTACTGTAACTCAGGAATGCAGTGTCCAATTGCACGAAAATTAAAATGTTGTTCCAGTCTGACCAGAACACATCTACATGCCAAAATTAAGTTTAGTGATAGGCCCTATGGCAAAAGAAGTGACATGTTTAAGACTGTGATGCAATATAGCAACACAGCTAAAATATGCCATGTGTGTAAACATGCTAGAAATGGCTCATACATGCTAGCAACACTTAGTTAAGTGCTAAAGCATGCTATTAACACAATCAAACGGGAAGTTGTTGTAACTCTTGCATACAATGTCTAATCTGACTCAAACTTCACATGTTTTATGAGAGTCCTGGCCTGAACTTATCTAAAAGCCAATATTCAGTTATAATTATAGCGCCACCTGCAGGCAACAGGAAATGACTTGTTTCACAGTAACTTAAACATGCAATGTCTGATCTGCCCTAAACTTAAAATATTTGATAAGAATCCTGGCCTGAAAACATGTACATGCCAATATTAAGTTATAATCATAGCGACACCTATCGGCACAGAACATTACTTGTTTTATCCAACCAACTTAAACATGCACTGTACGATCGCCCCCACACCCAACGTCACGTTTGAGGAGTCCTGGCCAGAACACTCTTAAGGCCAATATTCAGTTATAATCATAGCGCCACCTGCTGGCAACAGGAAATTACTTGTTTTACACTAACTTAAACATGCAATGTTCAATCTGCACAAAACATCACATGTTTAGTGAGAATATTGGCTGAAGACATCTACAGGTCAAGTTCGTATATTATAGGGACACCGGGTTGGCAAAAGAATGCAATGCTTTAAACAAACTCAAAAATACCTGTTCAATCGCACCAGATATTCACAGTTTAAGAAAAGGCTGCTGAAGAACACTACCCATTCAAATCCAGTTATAACATAGCGCCACCAGCTGGCAGCAATAAGATTGGCACATATAAATGACTTTGTCATATTCCTCCTATATTTACCACTTATCGCATATTGCCCACTGTTTGCTGTTTTCCTAAAGCCACCGGGTGGCGGTGAGCCCGGGTGCGAGGGCCCGTTCATCGCTGCTTGCAGCTTTAATTAGGGCCCGAGCACCGATGGTGTGAGGACCCTATTGGAATTGCTCCGTTTCTTATTATTCTTCTTCTTCTTCTTCTTCTCCAAAGTGAATCGCATTTTTGAGGGCCTAAACATTCTCCAAAACTCATTAAACTTTGCACACGCGTCAGAACTGGCGGAAATGTACATCTGATATGGGTTTCAGAAGTGGGTGTGGCAAAATGGCTCGACAGCGCCACCTATTCACTTTCAACGGAGTGCCCCACGAGCTACGTTTCACGTACATGTACGAAAATCGGTACACATGTGTAACACACCATTGCCTACAAAAAAGTCTCTTGGTACAAAACCCAAAACCCAACAGGATGTACGTTATTTTCAATTTACTGTACAATTTTTGTGCAGTTTTTGACATTTCCAGGCCTCGTACTTTGACGAACTCCTCCTACAGTTTTAATCGGATCATCTTCAAATTTGGTGAGGGTCATCATAAGGCCTTTGTGACGTTAAATCGCGAAGATTTTGAGTTTTCATCAAGGTGCGTGTCCCTGGCGGCCTGACAAAGTTTGATGTTTCGCCATGAAACAGGAAGTTGCTGTAACTCAGGCAAGCAAGGTCTGATCTGCCACAAACTTCACACGTTTGATAGGTGTTATGTCCTGAACAAATACCCATGCCCAAATTCAGTTATTCTCATAGCGCCACCTGCTGGCAACAGGAAGTGACATGCTTAACACTGTTATGG
>JADLZN010003745.1:161791-211791 GCA_018155175.1 Sinocyclocheilus anophthalmus
AACATACTAAAACATGCTATCAACACTTAGCTAAGTGCTAAAGCATACTATTAAAACCATCAAACAGGAAGTTACTGTAACTCAGGCAAGCAATGTCCAATCTACCCCAAACTTCACACATTTGATAGGTATTATGTCCTGAACAAATACCCATGCCAAAATTCAGTTATACTCATAGCGCCACCTTCTGGCACCAGGAAGTGACATGTTTAGCACTGTTATGGACTCCTAGGAGCATATTAAAAATCGTCTGGAAGTGTTACATAGGCTGGCACATGCTAGAAACATGAAAAACATGCAAGCAACACTTAGCTAAGTGTTAAGCCTTCGACTAATGCTTGAACAAGAAGCTATTTAACTCCGCATGCCATGTCCCACTGCCCAAAATTTAACAGTTTGATAAGAGTCCTTTCCTAACACATCTACATGCCATATGCGTTTACAGTCGTAGCGCGCCTGCTGTCAAAGGAGTGATATGTTTTAACACTGTTTATGGACTCATAGCAACATATTATAAAGCGTCAGCAAGTGTTACATAGGTTGGCAACATGCTAGAAACATGGAAAACATACAAACAACACTTAGCTAAGTGCTAAAGCATGCTATTAATGCAGTGAAAGAGGAAGTTACTGTAACTCAGAAATGCAGTGTCCAATCTGCCCCAAACTTCACACATTTGATAGGTGTTTTGTCCTGAACAAATACCCATGCCCAAATTTAGTTATACTCATAGCGCCACCTGCTTGCAAGAGGAAGTGACATCGTACACGTTATAGACTCCTAGGACCATATAAAATTTTCATCAACTGTTTTCTAGCTGGCAATACCCTAGAAACTACTAAAAAATGTAGCCCCCCCCCACCCCCCAAAACCCCCCAAAAGACCCCCCACCCCCCGCAAAACTTAGCTAAGTGCTAAAGCATGCTATTAATGCTGTTACAGAGGAAGTTACTGTAACTCAGGCATGCAATTTCCAATCTGCCCCAAATTTAACAAGTTTGATAAGAGTCCTGTCCTGAACACATCTACATGCGCATATTCGGTTACAGTCGTAGCGCCGCCTGCTGGCAAGAGGAAGTGACATGTTTAGCACTGTTATGGACTCCTAGGAGCATATTAAAAATCGTCTGGAAGTGTTACATAGGCTGGCAACATGATAGAAACATGAAAAACATGCAAGCAACACTTAGCTAAGTGTTAAAGCATGCTATTAAAACTATGAAACAGGAAGTTGTTGTAACTCATTCATGCAATGCCCAATCTGCCCCAAACTTCACACATTGGATAGGTGTTATGTCCTGAACAAATACCCATGCCCAAATTCAGTTATTCTCATAGCGCCACCTGCTGGCAACAGGAAGTGACATGCTTAACACTGTTTTGGACTCCAAGAAACATATTAAAATCGTCAGCAACTGTTACATAGGTTGGCAACATGCTAGAAACATGGAAAACATGCTAGCAACACTTAGCTAAGTACTAAAGCATGCTATTAATGCAGTGAAAGAGGAAGTGTATGAAACTCAGGCATGCAGTGTCCAATCTGCCCGAAAACTTACATGTTTGATAAGAGTCCTGGCCTGAACACATCTACGTGCAAAGATTCAGTTTAGTGATAGCGCCACCTATTGGCAACAGGAAGTGACATGTTTAAGACTGTGCTGCACTATTAGCAACACAGTAAAATATGCCATTGTGTGCTAAACATGCTAGAAATGTGCTCATACAAGCTAGCAACACTTAGCTAAGTGCTAAAGCATGCTATTAACACAATCAAACAGGAAGTTGTTGTAACTCTTGCATACAATGTCTAATCAGACTCAAACTTCACATGTTTTTTGAGAGTCCTGGCCTGAACTTATCTAAAAGCCAATATTCAGTAATAATTATAGCGCCACCTGCAGGCAACAGGAAATGACTTGTTTCACAGTAACTTAAACATGCAATGTCTGATCTGCCCTAAACTTAAAATATTTGATAAGAATCCTGTCCTGAAAACATGTACATGCCAATATTAAGTTATAATCATAGCGCCACCTACTGGCAACAGAAAATTACTTGTTTTACACTAACTTAAACATGCAATGTCCGATCTGCCCCCCCCAAACGTCACGTTTGATAGGAGTCCTGGCCAGAACACATCTTAAGGCCAATATTCAATAATAATCATAGCGCCACCTGCTGGCAACAGGAAATGACTTGTTTTACACTAACTTAAACATGCAATGTCCAATCTGCAAAAAACATCACATGTTTAGTAAGAATATTGGCCTGAAGACATCTACATGTCAATGTTCTGTAATAATTATAGTGCCACCTGTTGGCAACAAGATATGTCATGCTTTACACTAACTCAAACATACCATGTTCAATCTGCACCAGACTTCACATGTTTAATAAAAGTGCTGGCCTGAAGACACCTACATGCCAACATCCAGTTATAATCATAGCGCCACCAGCTGGCAGCAGGAAGTTTGGCACATATGAATGACTTTGACATATTCCTCCTATATTTACCACTTTAAATGCATATTGCCCACTGTTTGCTGTTTTCCTAAAGCCACCGGGTGGCGGTGAGCCCGGGTGCGAGGGCCCGTTCATCGCTGCTTGCAGCTTTAATTAGGGCCCGAGCACCGATGGTGTGAGGACCCTATTGGAATTGCTCCGTTTCTTATTATTAGGGCCCGAGCACCGATGGTGTGAGGACCCTATTGGAATTGCTCCGTTTCTTATTATTCTTCTTCTTCTTCTTCTTCTCCAAAGTGAATCGCATTTTTGAGGGCCTAAACATTCTTCAAAACTCGTTAAACTTTGCACACGCGTCAGAACTGGCGAATTTTACATCTGATATGGGTTTCAGAAGTTGGTGTGGCAAAATGGCTCGATAGCGCTATCTACAAATTTTCAAAGGAGTGCACCTCGAGCTACGTTTTACGTACATGTACGAAAATCGGTACACATATGTAACACACCATTGCCTACAAAAAAGTCTCTTGGTACAAAACCCAAAACCCAACAGGATGTACGTTATTTTCAATTTACTGTACAATTTTTGTGCAGTTTTTGACATTTCCAGGCCTCGTACTTTGACGAACTCCTCCTACAGTTTTAATCGGATCATCTTCAAATTTGGTGAGGGTCATCATAAGGCCTTTGTGATGCTAAATTGCGAAGATTTTGAGTTTTCATCAAGGGGCGTGTCCTTGGCGGCCTGACAAAGTTTGATGTTTCGCCATGTAACAGGAAGTTACTGTAACTCAGGCAAGCAAGGTCCGATCTGCCACAAACTTCACACATTTGATATGTGTTATGTCCTGAACAAAAACCCATGCCCAAATTCAGTTATTCTCATAGCGCCACCTTCTGGCAACAGGAAGTGACATGCTTAACACTGTTATGGACTCCTAGGAACATATTAAAAAGTGTCAGCAAGTGTTAAATAGGCTAGCAACATGCTAGAAACATGGTAAAGCATTCTAGCAACACTTAGCTAATTTGCTAAATCATGCTATTAATGCAGTGAAACAAAAAGTTACTGTAACTCAGGTATGCAGGGTCCAATCTGCCCCAAACTTCACATATTTGATAGGTGTTATGTCCTGAACAAATACCCATGCCCAAATTCAGTTATTCTCATAGCGCCACCTTCTGGCAACAGGAAGTTACATGTTTAGCACTGTTATGGACTCCTAGGAACATATTAAAAAGTGTCAGCAAGTGTTAAATAGGCTAGCAACATGCTAGAAACATACTAAAACAAGCTAGCAAGACTTAGCTAAGTGCTAAAGCATGCTATTAATGCAGTGAAACAAGAAGTTACTGTAACTCAGGCATGCAGTGTCCAATCTGCCCCAAACTTCACACGTTTGATAGGTGTTATGTCTTGAACAAAAACCCATGCCCAAATTCAGTTATAGTCATAGCGCCACCTGCTGGAAACAGGAAGTGACATGCTTAACACTGTTATGGACTCCTAGGAACATATTAAAAAGTGTCAGCAAGTGTTAAATAGGCTAGCAACATGCTAGAAACATACTAAAACAAGCTAGCAACACTTAGCTAAGTGCTAAAGCATGCTATTAATGCAGTGAAAAAAAAAGTTTCTGTAACTCAGACATGCAGTGTCCAATCTTCCCCAAACTTCACACATTTGGTAGGTGTTATGTCCTGAACAAATTCCCATGCCCAAATTCAGTTATTCTCATAGCTCCACCTTCTGGCAACAGGAAGTGACATGCTTAACACTGTTATGGACTCCAAGAAACAAAATAAAAATCGTCAGCAAGTGTTTCATAGGCTGGCAACTTGCTAGAAACATACTAAAACATGCTAGCAACACTTAGCCAAGTGCTAAAGCATGCTATTAATGCAGTGAAAGAGGAAGTTACTGTAACTCAGGCATGCAGTGTCCAATCTGCCCCAAACTTCACACGTTTGATAGGTGTTATGTCTTGAACAAAAACCCATGCCCAAATTCAGTTATTCTCATAGAGCCACCTTCTGCAACAGAAGTGACTGTTTAGCACTGTATGGACATCCTAGTACAGATTAAAAAGCACAGCAAGTGTAAAATAGGCTAGCAACACGCTAGAAACATACTTAAACATGCTAGCAACACTTAGCTGAGTGCTAAAGCATGCTATTAATGCAGATTGGACACTGCATGCCTGAGTTACTGTAACTCAGGCATGCAGTGTCCAATCTGCCCCAAACTTCACACGTTTGATAGGTGTTATGTCTTGAACAAAAACCCATGCCCAAATTCAGTTATAGTCATAGCGCCACCTGCTGGAAACAGGAAGTTACATGCTTAACACTGTTATGGACTCCTAGGAACATATTAAAAAGTGTCAGCAAGTGTTAAATAGAAACATATTAAAACAAGCTAGCAACACTTAGCTAAGTGCTAAAGCATGATATTAATGCAGTGAAACAGGAAGTTGTTGTAACTCATGCATACAATCCCAAATCTGCCTAAAACTTCACATGTTTGAGTAGAGTCCTGGCCTGAACACATCTACATGCCCGTTTTCAGTTATAGACATAGCGCCACCTGCTGGCAACAGGAAGTGACATGCTTAACACTGTTATGGACTCCTAGGAACATATTAAAAATCGTCAGCAACTGTTTCATAGGCTGGCAACTTGCTAGGAACATACTTAAACATGCTAGCAGCACTTAGCTAAGTGCTAAAGCATGATATTAATGCAGTGAAAGAGGAAGTTACTGTAACTCAGGCACGCAGTGTCCAAGCTGCCCCAAATTTAACAAGTTTGATAAAAGTCCTGTCCTGAACAAATCTACATGCCCGTTTTCGGTTAAAGTCATTGCGCCACCTGCTGGAAACAGGAAGTTACATGTTTAGCACTGTTATGGACTCCTAGGAACATATTAAAAAGTGTCAGCAAGTGTTAAATAGGCTAGCAACACGCTAGAAACATACTAAAAAATGCTAGCAACACTTCGCTAAGTACTGAAGCGTGCTATTAATGCAGTGAATAAGGAAGTTACTGTAACTCAGGCATGCAGTGTCCAATCTGCCCCAAACTTCACACGTTTGATAGGTGTTATGTCCTGAACAAATACCCATGCAAATTCAGCTATACTCATAGCGCCACCTTCTTGCAAGAGGAAGTTACATGTTTAGCACTGTTATGGACTCCTAGGAACATATCAAAATTCGTCAGCAACTGTTACATAGGCTTGCAACTTGCTAGGAACATACTTAAACATGCTAGCATCACTTAGCTAAGTGCTAAAGCATGCTATTAATGCAGTGAAACAAGAAGTTACTGTAACTCAGGCATGCAGTGTCCAATCTGCCCCAAATTTAACAATTTTGATAAGAATCCTGTCCTGAACACATCTACGTGCCCGTTTTCGGTTATAGACATAGCGCCACCTGCTGGCAACAGGAAGTTACATGTTTAGCACTGTTATGGACTCCTAGGAACATATTAAAAATCGTCAGCAACTGTTACATAGGCTGGCAACATGCTAGAAACATATTAAAAAATGCTAGCAACACTTAGCTAAGTGCTAAAGCATGCTATAACTCAGGCATGCAGTGTACAATCTGCCCCAAACTTCACACATTTGATAGGTGTTATGTCCTGAACAAATACCCATGCCCAAATTCAGTTATACTCATAGCGCCACCTGCTGGCAAGAGGAAGTGACATGCTTAACACTGTTATGGACTCCTAGGAACATATTAAAAATCGTCAGCAAGTGTAAAATATGCTAGCAACACACTAGAAACATGCTAAAACATGCTAGCAACACTTAGCTAATTTGCTAAAGCATGCTATTAATACAATGAAACAGGAAGTTGCTATAACTCAGGTATGCAGTGTCTAATCTGCCCCAAACTTCACATATTTGTTAGGTGTTATGTCCTGAATAAATACCCCTGCCCAAATTCAGTTATTCTCTTAGCGCCACCTGCTGGCAACAGATAAAAAAAATTGGACATGCTTAACACTGTTATGGACTCATAGGAACATATTAAAAATCGTCAACAACTGTTTCATAGGCTGGCAACTTGCTAGAAACATACTAAAACATGCTATCAACATTTAGCTAAGTGCTAAAGCATGCTATTAATGCAGTGAAACAAGAAGTTTCTGTAACTCAGACATGCAGTGTCCAATCTGCCCCAAACTTAACAAGTTTGATAAGAGACCTGTCCTGAACACATCTACATGCCCGTATTCGGTTATAGTCATAGCGCCACTTGTTGGCAACAGGAAGTGACATGTTTAGCATTGTTATGGACTCCTAGGAACATATTAAAAAGCGTCAGCAAGTGTTAAATAGGCTGGCATCATGCTAGATACATATTAAAACATGCTAGCAACACTTAGCTAAGTGCTAAAGCATGCTATTAATGCAGTGAAAGAGGAAGTTACTGTAACTCAGGCATGCAGTGTCCAATCTGCCCCAAACTTCACACATTTGATAGGTGTTATGTCCTGAACAAATACCCCTTCCCAAATTCAGTTATACTCATAGCGCCACCTGCTGGCAAGAGGAAGTGACATGCTTAACACTGTTATGGAATCCTAGGAACATATTAAAAAGCGTCAACAAGTGTTAAATAGGCTGGCAACATGCTATAAATATGATCAAACATGCTAGCAACACTTAGCTAAGTGCTAAAGCATGCTGTTAATGCAGTTAAAGAGGAAGTTACTGTAACTCAGGCATGCAGTGTCCAATCTGCCCCAAACATCACATGTTTGTTAAGAGTCCTGGCCTGAACACATCTACGTGCCAATATTCAGTTATAGTCATAGCGCAACCTGCTTGCAACAGGAAGTGACATGTTTAGCACTGTTATGGACTCCTAGGAACATATTACAAAGTGTCAGCAAGTGTTAAATAGGCAAGCAACAAGCTACAAATGAGCTAAAATATGCTAGCAACACTTACTAAGTGCTAAAGCATGCTATTAATACTATGAAACAGGAAGTTGTTGTAACTCAGGAATGCAGTGTCCAATCTGCCCCAAATTTAACAAGTTTGATAAGAGTCCTGTCCTGAACACATCTACATGCCCGTTTTCGGTTATAGTCATAGCGCCACCTGCTGGCAACAGGAAGTGACATGCTTAACACTGTTTTGGACTCCAAGGAACATATTAAAAATCGTCAGCAACTGTTTCATAGGCTAGCAACATGATAGAAACATACTGAAACATGCTAGCAGCACTTAGCTAAGTGCTAAAGCATGCTATTAATGCAGTGAAAGAGGAAGTGTATAAAACTCAGGCAGGCAGTGTCCAATCTGCCCGAAACTTCACACATTTTTGATTCCGTCCTTGACCCAACCCAGCTACATGCAAAGATTCAGTTTAGTGATAGCGCCACCTATTGGCAACAGGAAGTGACATGTTTAACACACTGTGCTGCACTATTAGCAACACAGTAAAATATGCCATTGTGTGCTAAACATGCTAGAAATGTGCTCATACTTGCTAGCAACACTTAGCTAAGTGCTAAAGCATGCTATTAACACAATCAAACGGGAAGTTGTTGTAACTCTTGCATACAATGTCTAATCTGACTCAAACTTCACATGTTTTATGAGAGTCCTGGCCTGAACTTATATAAAAGCTAATATTCAGTAATAATTATAGCGCCACCTGCAGGCAACAAGAAATGACTTGTTTCACAGTAACTGATCTGCCCTAAACTTAAAATATTTGATAAGAATCCTGGCCTGAAAACATGTACATGCCAATATTAAGTTATAATCATAGCGCCACCTACTGGCAACAGAAAATTACTTGTTTTACACTAACTTAAACATGCAATGTCCGATCTGCCCCCCAAACGTCACGTTTGATAAGAGTCCTATCCAGAACACATCTTGAGGCCAATATTCAATAATAATCATAGCGCCACCTGCTGGCAACAGGAAATGACATTGTATACACTAACTTAAACATGCAATGTCCAATCTGCAAAAAACATCACACGTTTAGTAAGAATACTGGCCTGAACACATCTACACGTCAATGGCTGTAATAATCATAGTGCCACCTGTTGGCAACAAGATATGCCTTGCTTTACACTAACTCAAACATACCATGTTCAATCTGCACCAGACTTCACATGTTTAATAAAAGTGCTGGCCTGAAGACACCTACATGCCAACATCCAGTTATAATCATAGCGCCACCCACACTATCTCCCAGTCAGGACTCCATCATTCCGTCTACCATCATTCTCGCACCCGTACAATGGGACATCATGAATGAGATCACAGATGCCCAGGGCACCGAATAACCTCCAGCTGAAACTCCACCTAACCTCACATATGTACCCCAAGCTCTATGACAAAAAGTCATTCAGCTAGTTCATTCAACTCCCGGCTCCAGACACCCGGGTATAGCAGCTACTCTTCAGTTACTAAATAATCGCTTCTGGTGGCCCACTCTACAAGCAGAGACAATCGTCTTCATCCGAGACTGTGCAACTTGCAACATCACCAAATCCCCTCATCAACTGCCTGCTGGTCTCCTACAACCATTACCCATTCCACAACGCCCCTGGTCCCACATAGCCATCGACTTCATAACAGATCTACCTGCCTCACAGGGTCACACTACCATTCTCTCTCTGTCATCGATCGTTTTTCCAAGGCCTGCCGCCTGATTCCTCTACCCAAACTACCCACTGCTCTTGAGACAGCCGAGGTGCACTGCAACTATGTATTCAGGTTTTACGGCCTTCCTGAAGACGTGGTCTCTGATCGGGGTCCCCAGTTCACCTCCTGAGTCTGGTCCGCTTTCTGCCGACAGCTCAACATCAATGTCAGTCTCACCTCCGGGTATCACCCACAGTCGAACGGTCAGGTGGAACGTCTCAACCAAGAACTCACTCGGTTCCTCCGATCATACTGCCATCGCAATCAGACCGACTGGAGCCGCTACTTACTATGGGCCGAGTATGCACAGAATTCACTCCGCAAACCTGCGACAGGTATCACCCCATTCCAATGTGTTCTGGGGTTCCAACCCCCATTATTCCCATGGTCCGGGGAACCATCAGAACTTCCGGCCGTTAACTCATGGCTACAACGAAGTGAGGAGACGTGGAATGAGGCTCACATGCATCTCCAGAGAGCAGTCCACCGAACAAGGGAACAAGCTAACCGCCATCAGCGCACCAACCACAACTATCAGCCTGGTCAGTGGGTCTGGTTGTCCACTCTGGATCTTCGTCTCCGGTTACCCTGCAAGAAACTCAGTTCTAGGTAAGTGGGTCCATTCAAAATTCTCAGACAAATAACTCCTGTTTCATTCCGTTTAGCTTTGCCTGCCCATTATTGTATCTCACCCACTTTTCATGTCTCTTTGCTCAAGCCCGCTGGTGGTCCGAGAGGAGCGGAGGACCAGGAGGAGGCTGGTGACCAGAGAGTCCCCCCCATCACCATAGACGGCGAAGAGGCTTACCGAGTTCGGGAAATCCTGGACTCTCGTCGCCGGGGCAGAATGATCCAGTACCTAGTGGACTGGGAGGGGTACGGTCCAGAGGAACGGTCCTGGGTCAATGCAGAGGATATTCTGGATCCCTCACTTACCACAGATTTTCACAGAGACCACCCGGATAGACCTGCCCCGAGACCCCGTGGAAGACCCCGGCGTTGTTTGCATCCTCGCATCAGGAGCCGCTCACAGGGAGGGGGCTCTGTCACATATCAAGCCTCTGTGGCTCCCTCCGATCACCACCAGAGGGAACCATCACCGGAGTACTGAGCTATCCTTTCGGACTCCAATTCCCACAATGCCCCTTGCCAGAGACTAATCACCTGCACAGGTGTTCCCCATCTACTCGGTCTATTTATACTGTGCCGTCCCTGCTCTCCTTGTGAAGTCTTGTTTTGCCTAGCAAACATTTCTGAGCGTTTTCCCTGTGTTGATTCCCTGTTTATCACCTGGACTGATTTCCCGATTACGACTGCTTGCTGCCTACCTATTCTGACCCTGCCTGCCTTGTTGATTCTTGCCATTGTTTGTCTGCCGCCTGCCTCGACCCTTATAACGAACTCTGTTTACGATTCTGCCCAGCCTTCGTTGTGTCTGACACCTGTTGACGATTTATGCCTGTATGACCTGCCTTGTGATCTAATAAAGCTGCACATGGATCCTAACGCAACTGCCTCTGTGTTACACAGGTAGTAGTATGTCATACATGTACTTTTTGACTACTGTAGAATACTGTCAATACTTATGAATACTGTGAATTCAGACATACAGTAATAATGTTGCCTATATGTTTTGTTTGTTTGTCTACTACATAGTAGGGAAGTGGAAATATATTTAGAAATGGAGACTGGCACCATTCTGATATATAACACCCCCTTTTCATTACCCAATCAATTCCTTTCCACGACAATAAGAAAAATAAAATACTGCATGAATGCATGTATGAGTAACATTTATGAAATTATATTTTAAATCCCATTCATATTTTGAGTATGTCTGTTTGAGGAAAAAAAAATAATATTCTCATGAACAGCCTCATAATCCACTCTCAGATGCCCTTATTATTGTCACACTTCATTCTGTGCTTCCATCCGACTATTTTCACCCTTTACAGACATATCAACTGTATGTGTTTCTGTATTTATCTTATATTTTGCCATATTTCTGTTGTTTAGACTCTACCCTACTAAATACAACATTATGATTTAATTCCCTATTTAACTGATTTCTTGTTTGATGCTATCATTTGGTGGCTGATCAGCATCTCTGTTCTTTTGTCTGACTGACTGAAGTGTATAAACTGATGCTGTCACCTGAAAACTCCCATTCTTTCATGCCAAAAGCAGACGGGGAGTGGGGCAGGACAGCTGTGGAAGATTTTTGTCACATCTCCTTCTTTTGACAGATTTTTCACACTCAAAACAAGGTAAAATGTTTGTCAAAAGAGTCAAAACTGAAAATGTGGTGGAAGAAACAGATAATATATCTTTATTGTCTTTCTGAAATCTCTATCAAGACTCCGTTATAGAAATATTTTATTGCTCAGTGGTTGCTGCTTCTAAGCTCAGGAGACTTAGTTGTGATCTTCATGTATTTCTCATTTTAGTATTTCACATGAACTGCTCCGAGATTTATAAGTTGCAGATCCAAGTGCAGCGTTTATTGAAAACAGGACTAAATCCAAATACACGGTCCAAGATTAGGCAGAAGGTCAAAACCAGTAAATCCAAAAGAAACAATTCCCGAGGGCAAGGCAAAAGGATAATCCACAAAACAGGCAAGAGATTCAAAAACCATGAAACATAAACAAGACCGAAATAACTCAGAAGGCAGTGTAACAATGTAAAACCTCAATGACAATGGTAGAGACAAACACAGCTTATATAGGCAGGACCCTAATGATCCAAATGGAAGCAGGTGCAAACAATTATCTCACATGAGACAGAGCAATGTAGTCTGGGAAATGGCCAACGATGGCCGAGCAGGAATCCAGGGCAGGGCTAACTGGGTAATACATGCAGCAAATGTCCAGGGTCCAGCAGAAAGCCACCCTAGCAGGCACCGACAGGCTTGAAGACCCCCACGGCGGAGCAAAAGACCACCACAGCAGCGCAGACGTGGCTGTAGACCCCCATGGCGGAACAAACGACCAACACAGCAGCACATACGGGCTTGTAGATCCCAACAGCGGACCAGATGACCACCACAGTCACGCAGACGGCCTCGAAGGTCCCCACAGCAGAGCAGAAGACCACCACAGCAGCGCAGATGGGCCTGTAGATACCCATGGCAGAGCAGGCAGGGCTGAAAATAACCATGACAGAATCATAGACCCCAGGGTAGATCTGTCAAACAGACATGGCTAGACCAGGCAAGCCTGTAACACAAAGCACAGAAAGGTTAGTATTGGCCACAGGGACCGTAATAGAACAGGTAAGGTGTTCAGAGGCACCCTCCATAGGGCTACCCAGGTTGGCTACTATGGTCTTCCCATTAAGTTAAGTTATAAGCTCTCTAGTCATGTTGGAGCAGACAGACAGTTCACGCATGACCTCTGTGGTCACGAAGCAAACAGGAAGTGCTGGTACGACCTCTCTGATCGTGTTGGGGGAGACTGATATTTCAGGAGTGGGCGCCATCGCCCAGAGAGGAGCTGAAGTGGCCACTACCGCCACTTCGGGAGGTTCTGCAGCAGAAGCCGCCATCTCAAGAGGAATTGCCTTAGGAGCAGACTCCTGGACAGGAACGAGCTTGAAAGCGAATTTAAAAACTTGAGTGGACTCCTGGACTGGAGCGGATTCTGGAGCGAACTCATAGACAGAACTGACTCTGGAGCGGCCTCATTGACTGAGTGAGCTCTGGAATGAACTCATAGAATTGAGTGGGCTCTGGAGCAGAATCATAGATGGGAGTAAACTCTGGAATGAACTCGTAGACTTGAGTGGGTTCTGGAGTGAACTTACAGACTGGAGTGCGCTCTGGATCAGACTCATGGACTGGGGCGAGCTCTGGAGCAGACTCATGGACTGGAGCATGTTCATCAGTGAACTCTGAAGGCTCCTGGACTGAAGTGTACATTTAAGTGAACTCTGAGGGTTCCTGGACTAGAGCAGTCTCTGGAGTGGACTCTGAGGATTCCTGGATTGGAGCGGGCTCTTGAGCAGACTCTGAGGGCTCCTGGACTGGTGCGGATTATGGAGTGGACTCTTGACATGGACTTGACTCTGTAGTGAACTCAAGGGCCGAAGCAGACTCCAGAGCAAACTCATTGGCAGGAGTAGGCACTGGAGTAGATTCTTGGGCTGGTACAAACTCTGGAGTGGATTCACAGGCTGAATAACAATCTGCAGTCCCCATACTCACAATGTCCATTGCGAGTAATGGGAGGTGCAGTAAACAGCAGAACTGTCGCTGAGGCCCTTATGCTTGACTTAACGGTGCGTACCGATGTAAGGGGCATCTGCTCTAACTTAGAGACCAGTCTCAAATGCCTTGGGGTTACCTTAATAGCTTCAGTGGTGCTGTTCACAATGACCGGGAACACAAAGGTGGTGTCCGTGACAGCTGAAAGCTTAGTTGTAACACCCACGCTGGCTGGAGATTCTGGCATAGGAGCCATCTTTGCTGCTAACAAAGACCTTTCTATCCTCCTAGACAATTCATTTCGGTAAGTGAGGTAGTCAATGAAACCCCAAAAACCCAAAGTCTTAAAGGGGTCCTATTATGCTCTTTTACAAAGTCTTGATTTTGTTTTGGGGGTTTACTAGAACAGGCTCTCATACTAGGTTGTTCAAAAAACACAGTATTTTTCTCATATTTTACATTATTATAACACCTCTCTCCCCAGTCTGGCATGAACGGCTCGAATAGTTCCTGTATCAAATCGCTTTCTGAAATATGAAATGTGCTGTGATTGGTTAGCTGGGCCAGTGTGTGTTGTGATTTGCTCCACTCGGCGCCTGGTCGGGAAATGTCATGTCCCTTACCATAGCCGCCTGCGAGCTTCAGTGTAAATATTTCGTCAAAATCAAATCAATTTGAGCGCGATTTAAACCCGGATGATTGTAAAATATCTTGGAAAATATGCATTGTAGTCCAAACAAGTCGTTCGTTGTTGTTTTTGAAAAGTGATTTCTGTTAAATAAAATACCTTCTTTTGAAGTGGACTTTGAGCTTTGTAACTTTGCAGATCTTTTTATGCTCAAACAGCAACGTTACAGACTAACTAAAGTTGAAAAAGTGAAAAAGCATAATAGGACCCCTTTAAGTTCACCCAGCGTGGATGAAGGTAAAGGGTAGTCCAGGTAGTTTTTAAAAATTTCGATAAGCTCTGGATCAATTGGAGTAATTGATAATGAGGACACCTGCGCCACTCACCGGTCTCGAGTCCAACGGAGGAGCTCCGGCAGGATAAAAGGAGGAGTAACGACAAAAGAAGACCAGGCCTGGATTTAATGTTGTTATTTTATTATGTGTTATGCTTTTGCTTTCGTTTTCTGTTTGTTTATTTATTAAAGTGCATGACGCGTTTCAGGACTCTTCATCTGATCTCTGATGGTGCCGCACTCCTGCAATCCTATTGGCTGGTGAGCGTCACGTGACCACGCTAGCTGATAGTCGATCACGTGACGTGTTGCTACATAAACAAAAGAGTTCAGGCCCTTGAAGCTGCTTCACATTCGTACTGTTAAAGTTAAAGTTAGACACTTTGAGGTAAGATGAATCCCTGAGAATCGGGACAGAAGGCTGCTGTAATTATTTAAATTAATCATAAGTCATAGCATATATCCTCCTGACTACCAGAAAAAAAGTTACAACATTTTTTTTCATTGTTTAGAGCATAAGAATTTTTTTTGTTAAATAACATTTTTGAAAAAAAATAATAATATTTTATTCATGTTATGCTACGTCCTACATAGAGGACACCAGGACTTTAAAAAGTCCTGTTTTTAAAATAAATAAAAAGACATGAAAAGGCAAAAACAGTGAGATTTTTTTTATAACAAACTATTCTGAACTATGTTATGGGACTAAAAAAAAGCGTCTGCTAAATGACTAAATGTAAATGTAGTGAAATATATAACAGAATGATTTAATATACCATTTTGCTTTATACAACATGTGAGTAAAATGGCCATAAACGGGTTGTACATTATGTACAATGTATCTATACACTGTATCTAATTTGCTAATTTGTTTTTGGGGCAACATGTAATGAAATAAGAAGTGTAATAAGGGGAGTTATTATTGGCAAGATCTTCATATTTATAATAAACATGCTCTTAGTCCTGGTGTCCTCTACAGTGGATATGTATGAAATCAATGTCCTGTTTCATAGCAGAAGGTTATATTTTGATTTGAAACCCAGCAACATTTTCCTGAGATGTTGATTTATGACACACAGTTTAAAAATTAGATTTAAATTATAATTACAAAATATTATTATATTTCCATAAGGGTGTTGAATTTGATTGTTAAATTAATGTCAGCATTTTTTAAGACCAAGGAGAGGGAGTGGTCATGATGAAACATCCACACATTTGAGTGTGCTCTTTACAGGACTTAAAACTGTGACATGTAAGGTCTCAGAGGAATCGCTAAAACATAATGTCCTCTACTCTACAGAGGACGAAACTCCATAGCTGGTTGTCAGGAGGATATGCCTTTTATTTCTATTATTAAATCTCTTAAATTAAAAATATAGGCCTGTATATAATTCAAAGTGTAATTTAGATGCATCAACTACATTGTTAAAGTGCATTTCCATTTTAGTATTTGACATTAATGAAACCTTTTTCAGATAAATAAATAAATCCTCCTCCTGAGAAACATTTGAATGCTGAGTAATTCCTTTTTAATCTGATTGTTTCTTATTATTATGACTGTCGTGTTGTAATAAAGCATAATTTCAGTGAAAGTCAGTAAAGCTGCTCTGAAGCAAGTCAGTTACATTCATTTATTAATTTATTGGGAAACATAAATAATCAAATCTCAGGGTTCCCACTCAATGCATTTCCATGATTAAACCCTACTTATCATGACCAAACATTTAACCTTTCATAACTGAAATCATATAATCACATTTTCAAGGGATTATCAAAATTTGTGCAGAATCTGAGTCAAACTTTTAAGGAGTTTTCAGTGAGTCCCAGAGACTCTGAGAATCAGATTTTTATAAACCGTTTTACTCAAGTATTTCTATAGCAAGTATTTATATTTCATTCAACATCGATGTGGATTAAAAAGGACGTTTACATCCATTTACATCAATAAACAAATGATCATTTAACCTCTATAACTGAAATAAACAATTATTCGTTTAGTCTCATGTTGAACAAATATTGAAATTGTGATATGGATTAAATATTGGAAACATGATGAGTGTAAAAGATGAAAGCAGGTCGATCCAGAACTACAGGTGTAACGTTTACTGACTATTGAACGCTAAGATCCTCAGAGAGGAATAGGTACAGAAGAAAGGAAAGAGTGTGTGAGTGAAGGAGGTTGTGAATGTGTGTAGATGTGTGTTAGTTACAGGATCAGAGAAGGACACCGTTCCTCTGTCATAGTCCAGATCAACTCTCACACGCTCAAGCTTCTGTTTAACACCAAAACCAAACCGATCAGAACATCCGTACGTCACACTCCAGACATCAGTGTTAAAGAAAACACTTCCCTTCCTCTGGTTTGATGCTGTAGTTACTCCAAGAATCCACCTTAAACTCTCTTTAACCTCCACATCCCAGCAGTGTGTTCCTGAGTTAAAACCCTCTGAACCCAGAACACAGAAATAATGGTTAAATCTCTCTGGATTATCAGGAATCAGTTATTGATACCCGCTGAATCTCACACTGGTCAGATCATCAGACAGGACGAGATATGGATCTGCAGTGTTTGGATCCAGAATCACAGGAGCTGATGAGACACAATCAACAGCTGCTTTTATTCTGATGTTCATATAATGATCAAGAGTGAACCGCACACAGATTATTATGAATTATGACACTCGTCCTATTGATCAAACACATCAGACATTTTCCTCTGATCACTGTCAGTGTTTGTTACAGTAAATATTTTAGATTTGCCAATCAATCAAACTGAACTGAGATCTGCTGTATCACTGTAACTGTAAATATCATGTGGACCAAAGTTGTTCTTCTCTTGTTTTCGGCTCATTTTGGTGTAGTAGCTCATCTGGTTATTCACACATAATGCTGAAATCTGTCAATATTCCCTCATGCGTCATTTCCAGTGTGTGTGTAACCAATGTGATCTCATGATAATTCGTATGTATTTTACGTCACATGTGGGTCTATAAAACATACATTTACTTACGTTTTTACAGGCACTAAAACGTACAATTCTGATGTATTTTCAGCATCTAAACGTACAAATATTTACGTATTTTCAGCATTTGATGTATTGACGACACCTAAAAATGAATCCTTATGAATATTGAAATCGCGGCATTAATTTTATTAGTTTTTAGTTGTCTCATGAATTAGCTTGTTTTCAATTGCGTTATTATACTTAAATACAAATACTTAAACTCAAATGGATACCTGGACAATTTTCAATCTGGTTTCCGACCGCATCACAGCACAGAGACAGCACTCATTAAGATAATAAATGATATTCGCTTAAATTCTGAATCTGGCAAAATATCAGTGCTGGTACTACTAGATCTCAGTGCTGCGTTTGATACTGTCGATCATAACATACTACTAGAGAGACTGGAAAACTTGGTTGGGCTTTCTGGCATGTAATTAAATGGTTCAGGTCATACTTAAAAGGGATAGAGGTTATTATGTGAGTATAAGAGAACATAAGTCTAAGTGGACGTCCATGACATGCGGAGGCCCACAAGGCTCAATTCTTGCACCGCACTTGTTTAGCCTGTACATGCTCCCACTAAGTCAAATAATGAGAAAAAAACAAATAGCCTATCACAGCTATGCTGATGATACACAGATTTACCAAGCCCTATCGCCAAATGACTACAGCCCCATTAACTCCCTCTGCCAATGCATTGATGAAAATAACAGTTGGATGTGCGAGAACTTTCTCCAAAGAAAAAACCGAAGTCATTGCATATGGAAA
Organism: Sinocyclocheilus anophthalmus; assembly: GCA_018155175.1. Lineage (NCBI taxonomy): Eukaryota > Metazoa > Chordata > Actinopteri > Cypriniformes > Cyprinidae > Sinocyclocheilus > Sinocyclocheilus anophthalmus. The sequence goes on from JADLZN010003745.1 coordinate 179,887, forward strand.
CAAAGATGAAGTTCTCAAGGCGAATGCATACCTTGACTCTAGGGGTCTAACAAACTAAAATCAAGTCAGGAATCTGGCGTGTGATTCTGGATGACAGACCTTAGTTTCAGGTTAGTCATGCAAAGCTGTAACTAAATCAGATACTATCATCCAAAAACATTGCAAGAATTAGAGGTTTTGTTTCAAGTCAAGACTTGGAGAAACTTGTTCATGGCTTTATCACCAGCAGGGTGGACTACTGTAATGGTCTCCTCACCGGCCTTCACAAGAAGACCATTAGACAGCTGCAGCCCATCCAGAACGCTGCTGCCAGAATTCTGACTAGAACCCGAAAATCTGAGCACACCACACCAGTCCTCAGGTCCTTACACTAGCTTCCAGTTACATTTAGGATTGATTTTAAAGTACTTTACTCGTTTATAAATCACTCAATGGCCTAGGACCTTAATATATAGCAGATATGCTCACTGAATATCAACCTAACAGACCACTCAGATCATTAGGATCGAGTTAGTTAGAAATACCGAGGGTTCACACAAAACAAGGGGAATGCGCTTTTAGTTATCATGCCACCCGCAGCTGGAAGCAGCTTCCAGAAGAGATCAGATGTGCAAAAACATTACTCGCATTCAAATCTAGACTCAAAACTCATCTGTTTAGCTTTGCATTTATTGAATGAGCACTGTGCGATGTCCGAACTGATTGCACTATATTATATGTATAATCGTTTTCTTAAATTCATTTAAACCTCTTAAATCAATTTTTTTTTTATAATTTTCAAAGTTTTTAAATCCCTTGTTTTATTGTTGTTATTATTTTCCTTTCGTTTATGTAAAGCACTTTTGAATTACCATTCGGTATGAAAATGTGCTATACAATAAACTTGCCTTGCTTGCCTATTCATTGTTTACTTATGGAATGATAACATTTGTTTTTTGGTGTGATGTTGCTGCAGATCATTTCCAATTAATCTGCCTATATGTTAAACAAGACTGTCACTTTAAACCTTAAAATACAAATAACATTTCGCAATCGCTTTTAACTTTACTTGTCATATAATGGTTACTTTGATTGCCATAGACATATAAAAGGCGTTTTTTTTCTCCGACATGCTGTGACAATAGAACTATAAAATACACCAAAATCGCAACATAATTACGAAATTAAATTTTTTTATTAGTGCGCTGTAATCCAAATCTTCGAATCCATACGACTGCGAGGAACAGACCCAAATCCAAGCCTTTATTCGGCACGAAGGACTGCGGGTGCAACGCATCATTTGGATTACTTTTGGTACTGCTTTTGACATTTTGCAATAAATAAATGATTGTAATAGCATTTATCTGTCTGTCATGTTTTTCTATACTGTACAGAAATGTTTAGGTTTAGAGGTAGGAGTGGGATTAGCGACTATAAAAATATTTTAATGCTATGTTACTAAAATGGTTATTTTCCTGCATATTTCGGTCATTTGCGTTTTATATCCTTTTATATTCGCTATAAAATGGGTAGGTTAAGGGGTCTAAAAATCTAAATCGCTATTGATAAAATGATAAAAAAAAAATGCATTGATATGAATATCTAAATTATATAAAAAATACGTAAATATTTTTACGTTTTTTTAGCTAAAAATACATAGCGATTTGTACGTTTTAAACGTTGAAACACGTCTAAATTGTACGTTTTAGCATTAATAAAAACGTACAAAATGTACGTTTTGTGCTTGTAAATGTTACGTATTAATAACTACGTATAAACATGAGACCAGGCAGGTGTAACCGCACAGATCTTCTCCAGACTCACTGTTTTGGACGATGTCCTGCATCTTCTTCCAGACTCTGAAGGGCAGGTTGCCAAGAGTAAAGCGGCACATGACTCAAAGCTCCAGAAGGAGTCATCTGTGGATCGGCTGGGGAGAGATGGGACTCTGGAAGAACCATTCAGGATCGAAACTGCCGTGCTTTGGAATCAGAAGCAGAGGAGAGAGCCAGCAGCAGATCACTAACCTTTCCATGTGACTGGAACACTCTGCGAAACAAACACACCATGATCATCAAGAACTAATCAAAATCATCCATCAATCAATCGAGGGAGATCTGAATCAGACCTTAAGAAAGCAGACGTCATGGCTTTCATAGTCTCCTCCGTGTCTCTGATTGTGCTGTGAAAAGAGCTGGATGTGTCTGTTCATCTCTCAGTGCTTCTCCTTCATCATCTGCTTCTTCTGCTCCTCTTCCTCTCTCAGTGCAGTGATTGTAGCTTCTTCTTCATCTCTGAGAAACTGATGAAGCTTCTCAAACTGCTGTTTAATATGAAGCTCTGTGTGCTCAGCTTGAGACTGAAATTAAATAGCAAATTTATAGAAATAATCAGCTGGAATCCATTATATTAAATATAACAAATCATAATTGTGTTTAGTGATGCTACAGCTGTACTGAAAATGACTCTTGATTGTGTTTCCTCACCTTGATGTGTTGAACTGTTTCATCAAACTCTCCTTTCATTGTTTCATTGCGTTTTAGTTTCTCTTGTAATGATTTCAGTGCTGTATTGAGCTCCTCCTAGAATTGAATAAAAATATATAAAACACTAGATTACAGTGAAGAGAAGAGAATACAGTGATCATACAGTGCTCTTTGGTGTGTTGTGTGTGTCACACTAAATTTATTCAGAAATTAAAACTTAACATAAAGCAAAAGCAACTTGAGTAAATACAAAATAGACTTAGATCTAACTTTTTCAACAGCATGAAGTTGTTTAAAAGGTCTTACCCAGTGACTACACTTTAGTATGACATTATTTAGTGTACACAAAACAGAAGAAATCAGTATGGGGCAAATACTTTTTTCACAGCTGAGTAAATGCAGGGGTGCGCATAAGTTTTTCAGCCTGGTTCTCATAAGAGAACCTGGAGATTTGGTTTGGTCCTCACTAGGTGTGACCCATCAAATATAACTATAAAAAATGTATTAATAATAGTGATAATATTATTGCACTTTATTTATTTAGTTTTTTTTTAAATTAATAAACTAAATAATAAAGTGTGATAGTACTATTATATTTTAAAATAAAAAGGGATTATTAAATACAAATACAATTATTTTATGTTAAACTTAAAAATAAAATGCTAATATTTTTATTATATTTTATTTATTTTATTTATTGAACCTTAATTGTTCTTTTTAATTGAATTATTAAATTTTACCATTTTCAAAATTAAAATCAGCAAGCCTTATTTTGCCGATTGTAGAGCGTCACGTGAACGAAAGTCCACAGTTTTGCAAACGTTAGGCGGGTAGCCTAGATGTACATGACATTTAGTCATTTAGTAAAGATCATAAAGATTATGCCTTCGTTGAATAGAATCGTATACAGTGACAGTTTGTCGATATAAAAGGGTACATTGTGCATAAAGGCACAATATGTCGATTTTTTTATAAAATATCCAAAAAACCACTGAACGGTGTTTATATTTGCTGACTGGTGTACTTAAATTATCCCAATTTTTAAATCCAGAGAAATAAGCAATTTTAACTAGTGACATGAACCGTGTCCATAGTGTCAGACTGTGTTGCCTGCAAATGACGTCATAACCCCTCAATTTTTCCGGTTTTATTTTGTTGAAAACATGGAAACACCAAAGACACTTTAGCCCCCGATCAGACAGAAAAGCTTGCTTTTGCAGAGTGAGAAGAGGTGCCTTTTTTAATTGTTTTCTATTGGCAGTGAGCGTTTTGCGTGCTGTTTATGCACCCCAGGCGTCTCACGTTTTTGCAGGAGCGCTCTAAGTGCCTGAAGTTGAAAAAAAAGCAACTCAGAGCAGAAAAGTGCCCGACGTCATTCGCGGTTTTTTTCCATTGTCCAATAGAATGAATGGAGATGCGGGCCTTCCGTTGTGGTGACGAAAGTTTACAGTTGCTTGAGAAGTCCGGAGACTGCAATGTTGGAAGAGAAACTTATGGTGGCTGTCGTAGGGCTGTATTTTTTTTCAAGTTTCTGCTAATATGACAGTTTACCTAACAGCAAAACCCAAAGATTTTAGAGCGCTCGCGCTATAATCCTTTTGATTAGACTGACAGGACAGCTGACTTGGTGGTTGCCTAGCAACATAAAAAATGCAGCGCACTGCTCTTTTACTTTTAAAGTCACCAAAAAAAGGCAGTGCCACGTGTTTTCAGACCTAAAAAACGCATTCGGTGTGATCGGGGCCTTAATATGTTGTGCGTTTTAATATACAGGCGACGACCGCACAGAGTAGCATTATAAAAGAACTTTCAAATGTATCTAGTATGAAAAAACAGAGCTGCTTTACCCCACATACTCACGACCAGAAGCAGCGGAAGCGCTCAACTGTGGCATAAAAGCTCCGCTGCTTTACCCCACAAACGCACAACCGGAAGGAGCGGAAGCGATCGACTGTGGCATAATAAAAGCCCCGCTGCTTTACCCCACATACGCACGACAGGAAGCAGCGGAAGCGCTCGACTGTGACACAATAAAAGCTCCGCTGCTTTACCCCAAATACTCACGACCGGAAGCAGCGGAAGAGCTCGACTGTGTCATAATAAAAGCTCAGCTGCTTTACCCCACATACACACGACCGGAAGCAGTGGAAGCGCTCGACTGTGCCATAATAAAAGCTCCGCTGCTTTACCACACATACTCACGACCGGAAGCAGCGGAAGAGCTCGACTGTGGCATAATAAAAGCCCCGCTGCTTTACCCCACATATGCACGACCGGAAGCAGTGGAAGCGCTCAACTGTGGCACAATAAAAGCTCCGCTGCTTTACCCCAAATACTCACGACCGGAAGCAGCGGAAGAGCTCGACTGTGGCATAATAAAAGCTCTGTGCTTTCCCACCTAGCCGACGGAAGCAGGGAAGCGTCGACCTGTGGATAATTAAAACAGCGATGCTTTACCCCACATATGCACGACCGGAAGCGGTGGAAGCGCTCGACTGTGGCATAATAAAAGCTCGCTGCTTTACCCCACATACGCACGAACGGAAGCAGCGGAAACGCTAAAGTGTGGCATAATAAAAGCTACGCTGCTTTACCCCACACACGCACGACCGGAAGCAGCGGAATGCGCCGACGTGGCATCATAAAAGCGCCGCTCTTACCCACATACGCACGACCGGAAGCAGCAGAAGAGGTCGACTGTGTCATAATAAAAGCTCCGCTGCTTTGAGACATGGGTCGCGATCGTAAGCGCATCGTTAGCTTCGACGGCTTCAGCCTATCCTTCTTCATTCTACTAGTAATAAATCATAGCTCATTCATGAACATGATTTCTGCCCGAGTCCCGTCGGATTGCGTCGGCTGTGGGGATGAAGACCACAACTCCCATGATTCCACACTCAGCGGCCCTTTAGCGGAGAAAATTACATAGTGTGCCTTTAACAGCCGTCAACCCCGTCTGTGAGATATATCCAGCTGCAGCCCCGCAGCCCCACACGTTTCAGGACACACAATCCAGACCACACGATCCAGGCCGGAAGTGAGGGGCGGAGTTAGTAAAACGTAACAACATGGCGGAGAGCAGGGTGAGTAAAGTTTATGTCATTTTGTGATGAAAAATTTGTTCAAAAGTTCAGTGTTTATGTTATAAATACTGTTTATGTGCATGCCTTTCACATTTTATTTCTGAAGCTTTGAATTGTTGTCATCCATTTACCATTTTCGGGACTTTTCTGAGGACAGTTTGATTACGTTTTAGGTTGTTTGTTGTAAATGGGCTTTGCGATAAAGCCACTTTATGGTTTGAATTTATTACTTTTTGATATATTTAATGCTTTCTTATAATTCTATTAGTTTCATTGTTTGTTGGTTTATTTTATGCTATTCTAGAGCATTGTAAGTTTGTTATTGACTTTTTCAAATAACAGAGAATGTGTGTTATGCATTTTTTCATTTTATCTCCTGTAGAGACATACTACAATTCAGAGAGGTAAAGAATTACCTCAGCTCCAACGGTGCCAAAACTGTTGCAGCCTTTATCATTGCCCTTTCTGCAGGACATTTAAGCCAACCATTCCAGCAAGGCAGTTGTCTATGATAGTATGGGTATCTTGAGTTGTTTATTAATGTGTTGTAGTATAGTTAAGTACTTTACTAATGTAATGATTTATTTGTTGATGGTAAGGCAAATCATGTTTTGCTATAAATAAACTAATGCTTGCCTTCCAATTTAATTTATTGACAGTATCAGTTTGTTTCTTCTGGGATCCCTAAACAATGGCATTGCTATCTTTAATCTTTCAAACTCATTTTGCCCCATTTTAATCATGATTTGACTTTCTTAAATTTTGCAGGTTTTTTTTAGTATGCTCTACACGTTGTGTTGGGAGCCCCCTTTGACTTTACATCTGTAAGTACTTAGGAGCACAAGCAATTGGATTTCATGCTGTTTTGATATTTATAAGATTTCTCTGTATTTCTGTCTTAAAGCATGACTTTCCAAAAATCAAGAGATGGTGGGCACTGATTATTTTGGAGAACTTTGGAGTTGTCCCAGAAAGGTATTTCCTTATTTCCCTGCAGTTCACACTACCTTGCACCTTATCCCAGACTAACAAAAAAAATCAACCAAAAAATGTTACAGGACAGAAAACCTCTAGAAGACACTAGAGCTACATAAAGAACAAGCTACACCCAGCAACAGTGAGGTATTTGTCAGTAAATGTGTGTTGTTGCAAATGTGTAATTTACATGAAATAGTAAAACTGTATTATTCTTTGCCATTTTGTAATGAAGGAGCTCACTATAATCAAACACATGAAACTGGCTGTAAAATGGATACATGCCAATAGACATGTTCAGGGGCCCTGTGGAAGAGCCTCTTTTCCTCAGAATGGAAGAGGATGACAAGGAAAAGGCCCTCCAAAATCTCATCAAAGATGTGGAAGACTGCAGAGACCCATTCACATTTAATTTTTCATTCAGGGAAGACATGGAGATTTTTTTAGTTGAATGCCATGAAAAAATGCGATTAAAATTGAATTCTTCTTTTGAAGAGTGAAAATTATAAGACTTTCAAAAGCTTTTTTTTTTTTGATATTACAATTACATTTCTAAATTTTAATTTTAGTTCTATTTTTGGTTGTTGAAATGTTTTTTTTATTAGTATGTTGCACTTTTTCCATGTTCAATTTGAATTTTAAAATAAAAAGTATTCTTGACATCAAACGTCCATTCTCTGTGTCTTTAAGTATTTGTTACAAAACAAACATGACCTAAATATCTCATCATAACCTACAGTCAAAAAAAATGTTACGGTTTACTAGATTGATCAAAATGAATATGAATTTAAAAAATAAAATAGTTTTTTTATATAATTTTTTAGCATTTTGTGTATTATTAAATATTGTAAATCCTATCAAAATTCTTGGGATAGCTCATATTACATCTAACAAAAGAAAATTGCACTACAAAACTGCAACAGAACCACCGTTAACCATATATGGTTCGCCTTACTTCCGGCCTGGATCGTGTGGTCTGGATCGTGTGTCCTGAAACATGTGGGGCTGCGGGTCTGCAGCTGGATATTATTGCCGTCGGTACGCAACCACGTGCTCGGAAATAATTTACACAGCGCATTTCTTAATTTGGTTGCGCATGCGGACCTGCGGACCACTTATGTGCACCCCTGAGTATATGTCATATGAAGTTGAATAAAATGACAGAGACCTATACCTACCTTATATGATGAAACCGCTTCACTTATTGGTCTGAATTTGTGATTGTCGTGTTGTTTTGAATCTCTGCACACTAAACACACCGGCTGTTTGTCCTCCAGACAGAAGAGTTTGAGTTTCTCACTGTGTAAACTGCAGATCTCCTCAGATCCTGATGAACGGCTCTCATTTCTCTCCTTCAGGAACGACTCACACAAGTTTTGTAATGACAGATTTGTTGGAGGATGTTCTTTTGAGGATCTTCTCCTGCAGACGGGACACTCCTGAGTTTTCTTGGTTCTCCAGAACTGTTGAAGACACTCTTTACAGACACTGTGACTACATGATAAAAGAACAGGAGTCTTGAAGATTTCACAGCACACGGGACAATTATAGTCATATTCAGCCGATGAGGCCATTTTCACTGTTTGAGCTCCAGCAACCTAAACTTTACTTTCACTTTCTAAATAACAGTTTAAAAAATAAATAACCACGAGAATCAGAAAGATCTGCTGTCTGTTCAGAGAGAAACTTCTTCTAAGTCTTTCTCTTTGTTGTCCACTGATGGCTTATTCTTGTTAGCTTTTGTCAAAGAGAAGAAAATCAGTGACAGAAAGGAGAAATAACAAGTCAGGCTCTTCCTGGTAAGTGTTGTAAGAGGGTGGAGTTTCTGATCAGTTTTTGGTGTGTTTAACCCTTTAACATTCAACCCTAAAAGAAGCCAATGATTTTATTTTTATTTTTTAATATTGATTGAATTTCATTTGATTTGGTTTAATTATTTAAAATTCGTATTATTGGACACATAAAAATGACCTCAAGATGTTTTTTTGTTTTTTTTAATGTATGTTTTTATCTAAGCTATAATACATTTATTTAAAAGGAGTGTTTAGAAATAAACAATACATATACTGTATATTGGTACATTGTAGTCAATATAATGTCCATTTCAGTTAATTCATATCATTTTTGATAAATTCAGCTAATTTCAGCAAAATTCAGTTAATTCAGCAATTAAAGACATTTTACTCAATATGACAATTTTTTATAACAGTAATATTGCAAGCTTTATAAAATATCTTAGTCCATGTATCCTCCATGAATTATATTTTAGTCATTTTACTTGATATACTGGATGTTGAAACCAGAATGTGTCTACATTATAAGAAGAACTTAGTTTGTGACCAATAAAAAAGTATATGTCCTATAACAGTGTGGATTCAATCCTGATATGCTGCTTCTTTCATGTTGGCATTTTCATGTGACCTACAATGTAACTTGTTTTGTTTGCACGGCATTTATGAATCCTCTCCCGAGGCCTCATGGGATAGTAAATTGTCCTTTGTATGCATAGTATGCAAAATATTGCAGGTAGTATGTCATCCATGTACTTTTTGACTACTGCAGAATACTGTGAATACTTATGAATACTGTGAACTCAGACATACAGTACTAATGTAGTATGTAATTTTTTGTTTGTTTGTCTACTACATAGTAGGGAAGTGGAAGTATATTTAGAAATGGAGACTGGCACCATTCTGATATATAACACCTACTTTTCATTACCCAATCAGTTCCTTTCCACGACAATAAGAAAATTAATATACTGCATGAATGCATGTGTGAGTAACATTTATGAAATTATATTTTAAATCCCATTAATGTTTTGAGCATGTCTGTTTGAGGAAAAAATCAAATATCCTCATGAACATCCTGCACTCTCAGATGCCCTTATTGTCACACTTCAGTCTGTGCTTCCATCTGACTATTTTCACAATTTACAGACATATCAACTGTATGTGTTTCTGTATTTCTCTTATATTATGCCATATTTCTGTTGTTTAGACTCTACCCTACTAAATACAACATTATGATTTAATTCTCTATTTAACTGATTTCTTGTTTGACGCTATTATTTGCTGGCTGATCAGCATTTCTGTTCTTTTGTCTGACTGACTGAAGTGTATAAACTGATGCTGTCACCTGACAACTCCCATCCTTTCATGCCAAAAGCAGACGGGGAGTGGGGCACTACAGCTGTGGAAGATTTTTGTCACATCTCCTTCTTTTGACAGATTTTTCACACTCAAAATAAGGTCACATTTTTGTCAAAAGAGTCAAAACTGAGAATGTGGTGGAAGAAACAGATAGTATGTCTTTATTGGCTTGCTGAAATCTCTATCAAGACTCCATTATAGGAATATTTTATTGCTCAGTGGTTGCTCCTTCTAAGCTCAGGAGACTTAGTTGTGATTCTCATGTATTTCTCATTTTAGTATTGTCACATGAACTGCTCCGAGATTTATAAGTTGTTTTTGTTTACAGGATCCAAGGAAAGTTTATTGAAAAACAGGACAAAATCAAGACACGGTGGGCTCCAAGACAGGGCAGAGGTCGAAACCAGTAAATCCAAAAGAAACAATTCCCGAGGGCAAGGCAAAAGGATAATCCACAAAACAGCCAAGAGATTCAAAACCATGAAACATAAACATGACCGAAAGAACTCAGAAGGCAGTGTAACGATGAAAAACCTCATTGACAATGGTAGAGACAATTAAAGCTTATATAGGCAGGACCCTAATGATTCAAATGGAAGCAGGTGCAAACAATCATCTCACATGAGACAGAGCAATGTAGTCTGGGAAATGGCCGACGATGGCCGAGCAGGAATCCAGGGCAGGGCTAACTGGGTAATACAAGTAGCAAATGTCCAGGGTCCAGCAGAAAGCCACCCTAGCAGCACCGACAGGCTTGAAGACCCCCATGACGGAGCAAAAGACCACAACAGCAGCGCAGACGGGGCTGTAGACCCCCATGGCGGAACAAACGACCAACACAGCAGCAAATACGGGCTTGTAGATCCCCACGTCGGAGCAGATGACCACCACAGCCATGCAGACAGCCTCGAAGGTCCCCACAGCAGAGCAGATGACCACCACAGCCATGCAGATGGGCTTGAAGATCCCCACGGCGGAGCAGAAGACCACCACAGCAGCGCAGACGGGCCTGTAGATCCCCATGGCAGAGCAGGCAGGGCTGAAAATAACCATGATGGAATCAAAGACCCCAGGGCAGATCTGTCAAACAGGCATGGCTAGACCAGGCAAGCCTGTAACACAAGGCACAGAGAGGTTAGTATTGGCCACAGGGGCCGTAACAGAATAGGTAAGGTGCTCAGAGGCACCCTCCATAGGGCTTCCCAGGTTGGCCACTATGGTCTTCCCATAAAGTTCATTTATAAGCTCTCTAGTCATGTTGGAGCAGACAGACAGTTCATGCATGACCTCTGTGGTCACGAAGCAAACAGGAAGTGCTGGTACGACCTCTCTGATCGTGTTGGGGGAGACTGATATTTCAGGAGTGGGCGCCATCGCCCAGAGAGGAGCTGAAGCGGCCACTGCGGGAGGTTCTGCAGCAGAAGCCGCCATCTCAAGAGGAATTGGAGTTGCCTTAGGAGCAGACTCCTGGACAGGAATGAGCTTGAAAGTGAATTTAAAAACTTGAGTGGATTCCTGGACTGGAGCGGATTCAGGAGCAAACTCATAGACCAGAACTTACTCTGGAGAGGCCTTATTGACTGAGTGAGCTCTGGAATGAACTCATATAATTGAGTGGGCTCTGGAGCAGATTCATAGATGGGAGTAAACTCTGGAATGAACTCGTAGACTTGAGTGGGTTCTGGAGTGAACTTACAGACTGGAGCGCGCTCTGGATCAGACTCATGGACTGGGGCGAGCTCTGGAGCAGACTCATGAACTGGAGCATGTTCATCAGTGAACTCTGAGGGCTCCTGGACTGAAGTGGACATTTAAGTGAACTCTGAGGGTTCCTGGACTAGAGCAGTCTCTGGAGTGGACTCTGAGGATTCCTGGATTGGAGCGGGCTCTTGAGCAGACTCTGAGGGCTCCTGGACTGGTGCGGATTCTGGAGTGGACTCTTGACCTGGACTTGACTCTGGAGTGAACTCAAGGGCCGAAGCAGACTCCAGAGCAAAAGCATTGGCAGGAGTAGGCACTGGAGTAGATTCTTGGACTGGTACAAACTCTGGAGTGGATTCACAGGCTGAATAACAATCTGCACAATGTCCATTGCGAGTAATGGGAGGCGCAGTAAACAGCAGAAAGAGGCCCTTATGCTTGACTTAACGGTGCATGTAAGGGGCATCTCCTCTAACTTAGAGACCAGTCTCAAATGCCTTGGGGTTACCTTAATATCTTCAGTGGTGCCGTTCACAATGACCAGGAACACAAAGGTGGTGTCTGTGACAGCTGAAAGCTTAGTTGTAACACCCACGCTGGCTGGAGATTCTGGCATAGGAGCCATCTTGGCTGCTAACAAAGACCTTTATATCCTCCTAGCCAGTTAATGTTGGTAAGTGGGGTAGTCAATGAAACCCCAAAAAAACAAAATCTTAAAGGGGTTATATTATCTCTTTACAAAGTCTTGATTTTGTTATGGGAGTTTACTAGAACAGGCTCTCATACTAGGTTGTTCAAAAAATACAGTATTTTTTCTCATATTTTACATTATTATAACACCTCTCTCCCCAGTCTGGCATGAACGGCTCGAATAGTTCCTGTATCAAATCGCTTTCTGAAATATGAAATGTGCTGTGATTGGTTAGCTGGGCCAGTGTGTGTTGTGATTTGCTCCACTCGGCGCCTGGTCGGGAAATGTCATGCCCCTTACCATATGCGCCTGCGAGCTTCAGTGTACATATTTCGTCAAAATCAAATCAATGTGAGCGCGATTTAAACCCGGATGAACCACTCTAAGTTTGTCTGCCTTGGGAAAGCTAGCGTGTCTCTGACATAGTGATAACACTTGTTGCCTTCTCTAGTGCAGCTCAACCAGGTCTTGTCCCATTTGTCGATATTTGTGATATCACAAATCCCGGAAAATATGCTTTGTAGTCCAAACAAGTCGTTCGTTGTAGTTTTTGAAAAGTGATTTCTGTTAAATAAAATATTTTCTTTTGAAGTGGAGTTTGAGCTTTGTAACTTTGCAGATATTTTTTATGCTCAAACAGCAACATTACAGACTAACTAAAGTTGAAAAAGTGAAAAAGAAAAAGCATATAGACCTTTAAGGTCACCCAGCTCGGATGAAGGTAAAGGATAGTCCAGGTAGTTTTTAAAAATTTCGATAAGCTCTGGATCATCATACTTGAGTCCTATGGCCATAGTCCAAAACAACTGAGCAAATACACCTACACCCGAACCTTCCGGATGCAGAGCAATCAATCCTTGACATCTTACCCTTAGCGCCTTCTTAGTTGCAGAAGAAGCAACACGGAGATTCATGCTGCTGGATTTGAGGGGATTAAGGTTTTCCGTCACATGAACTGCTCTGAGATTTATAATTTGCAAATCCAAATGCAGAGTTTCTTGAAAACAGAGCAAAATCCAAGTACACGGTCCAAGAACAGGCAGAAGGCCAAAACCAGTAAATCCAAAATATAAACAATTCCAGAGGGCAAGGCAAAATAATAATTGTGACAAGTGGGGTGGGGCCGAGAGCCGTGGGAACGGAGTGAGGCCGGTGGAGTAATTGATAATGAGCGACACCTGCGCCACTCACCGGTCTCGAGTCCCACGGAGGAGCTCCGGAAGGATAGGAGGAGGAGTAACGACAGTGAAGGACGAGAGAGAACCAGGACTGGATTTTATGTTGTTGTTTTATTATGTTTTATGCGGCAGTTGTCCGTGATGGGCTGGCTTTTCATCATTTTCTGTTTGTTTATGTATTAGAGTTTGATGTTTAATGTTCGCCGGTTCACGCCTCTTCTTCCCGATCTTCGAACATTGTTGTATTGGTGCCGAAAACCTGGCTGAAGGAGGGGCCCGCTGTCAGAGAGCCTCATTGCTGAGGGGGGATCGCGTGCTGAGAAGATGTCAGCATGAAGGAGCGAAGACTGCAGTGCGGCTGATGCGTGGGCTGGCACCCGGGAAAGACGAGGAGCTCACTGCCGCCTCCTGGGTCGAGGATGGGTGGCTGCTGGCCGAGAGGGAGAGGAGGAATCGGTGCCGTCGCACAAGGGGAGGAAGGAGCCTGCTGCCGTCTGCCATGTTTTGGGAGGAGCAGGGAACGGGGGACTCGCTGCCGTCTGCCCTCAATAGGAGGAGCCATCGCCGTTCGCTAGGAGGCGGAGGAGCGGTGGGCCGTCAACCAATGATGTCCAGTACCATCGCATGGCACCGATAGTGAGAGCCTCTCAGCTGGTTGAGGACCAAGTGTGTCTGGGAACCGAACGAGAATTTTTTTTCCTTTTCCTCTCTCGTCTCTGTCTCTCCTCATCCTTCAGTCTCCTATTCTCTCGCCTCGTCTGTCTGTCCTTAACCCCAGGTACGCCGCGATGTTGTGATCGGGAGGGATGGGAGTAGAGCGCAGTATAGGGAGGTAACCCCCGGCCTGCGAGGGCAATGGGGGTATGGGACGAGTGGGGATGGTCGCCTGAGGAGCGGATTTTAATGTTGTTATTATTGGGTTATGCGTGTGCTTTGTTTTTGTTTGTTTATTTATTAAAGTGATGTTTATAATGTTGACGGTTCCCGCATCCTTTCCCGATATACGAAAGTTGTTAAATAAGACCACCAAAACAGACAAGAGATCCCCAAACCCATGAAAAATAACAAGACCCGAAAGAACTCAGAAGGCAGTGTGTAAAAACCTAAATGCAATGGTAGAGACAAACAACCAGCTCTATATAGGCAGGAAACCTAATGATCTCCAACTGGAAGCCAGGTTGCCAACCCAATCATCTCACATGAGAGAAAGGGAGAAGTGCCCTCTAGTGGCTAAAGAGGGCACACCAGCTGAATACTTTGACAAGTCGCAGATGGTTCTCCTAAAATTTCTTAGGAGGAAATAAAAGTAGACACCAAAATGAGAGATGAGGAACGTTTGAGGAGAAAGGAGTCCAAATAAGAATGAACTGTGCGAAAATGGAGATCTCTTTATTTTCTTGCTATAATCTCTTGCAAGACTCCATTATAAAAAAGTTTTACAGCTCAGAGTTTGCTTTTTTTATTGCAATGGGTTTTTTTCACCTTTAATGGTCAGGACAGTAGGTGTAGAAACAGGAAACAAATGGACAGGTCAGAAGGGAACAAGAGCAGTAAAGTTCCTTTAGCTGGGACTTGAACTGGTGCTGTCTGAGGTGCAGTTGTGCCTTCACATTGATGTGCTGCCCACAAGGCTATGGCTCTGACAGGTTACACTGCACTCATAATTTATGCATTTAGCAGACGCTTTTATCCAAAGCGACTTACAGTGCAATCAGGCTATACATTTTTTACCAATATGTGTGTTCCCTGGGAATCGAACTCACAACTTCTAGTGCTGCAAATGCAATGCTCTACCACTGACCCACAGGAACATTAATGCTGATACTATTAAAATTAGACACAGGATACTAAGGGCTGAATCTTTTATATGTCTGATGAGGGTATCAGGTGTCTTAAGAACGTGTTTAAAACATTTTTTTCTGCCACGGCACAGTTTTGATAAGTGAAAAATTCCATGGCACACCACTATCACATTATCCATTAAAATATAAGAAAATTGCACAAAGATGCATTGCAATGCATATCATCAATGCATCTGGCAACTGAATCGTTTGAAAGGGGCACTTTTCCAAT
This sequence comes from Sinocyclocheilus anophthalmus, assembly GCA_018155175.1. Classification (NCBI taxonomy): domain Eukaryota; kingdom Metazoa; phylum Chordata; class Actinopteri; order Cypriniformes; family Cyprinidae; genus Sinocyclocheilus; species Sinocyclocheilus anophthalmus. The sequence continues at coordinate 195,205 of JADLZN010003745.1, forward strand.
TTCTTTGACAGCATTTGAACCCAACATTGTTTTCACGATTGCGTTGCATGCAGGCAGAATTAATGTCTCTGTCACTTTGTGTGACTTTTTCAGTTTTGCCACTAAATCAGCAACCGTAGCTAGCTTCGATAGCTTTTTCAGACACTGTGGTACTTTTTCTCATCAAAGATTTCTGTTTCTCCATTTGATCTCTCAAACGCACAAAATATGTTGCTGCCGAGGGATCCCCGGTGAAAATGAACCCATATGACAGATCATTGTCGCTGTATTGCCTTGAGCTCACCGTTTTTGCTTTCATTCTTATGTCTCCACTGCTAGAGGGTTCAGGCTCCGGTTCAGGGTCTGTAGATTTTCTTATTTAAGAATGTATCCATGTTTTCTGTATGTTTTAGTAGCGTGGTCATAATAATGTGTGAAATTCGCTTATGGGAAAATCCCAGGTTAAGTAGAAATGCGATGAGGTCACTGGTAGAGTTATTACTGGGTTAAAATAAAACAACTATTTTGAATATATTCTTAATTGTAGCAACGTTGCAGTACATTTATGTTTTATTTATTTTTATATATTTATTAAAGAAAAATCTAAAGTGAGATCCCTTTAACATCTCAAATATTTCTCCCAGAAAGAAATTAGGTTACTTTCAGATCGAATGGAGATTTTTGATTGAGTCTCCTGCTTCTCAAACTTGTATCCTGAGACAAAAACTCTAACACTCTCAAAATGGTCTCCTTTAAAGATTTAGAAGAGATCTCAACAACATCACACACTGTGCTCAGATTTTCTCTAGTGGGAAACTGATGCTCAAACATTTCTCAACAACTTTACAAAGTGTGACCAAGTTCAAATGTCTCAATATGAGATCAACTTTTCAACTATAATAATATGTATTAATAAGTCCGAATTGGTCAATTACTAATCAGTCATAACGAAATTATGCTGCCTTATCAGCAAAGAAGAGAAATCTCAGGGGTTATCTTTTTCTGCAAATCAGTTTTGACAAAGGCATTGGGTACATTACTATTTCCAATTAACAAATTATATGCTGTAGCGAATCAGCTCAAAGGGGAAATAAGAATAATTAATCATAACTAGTTATAAATAATTATAAATATTTAGATCCGCTGTTGATATTTAGCTGACCTCTCAGGGTCAAACGTCTTGTCAATTCTAAGAACGTTAATGTCTGGTTAAGGGAAATAACTTCTTAATGTACAATTCTACAAAGAGCTTGTAGCATAAATCTGTATGATTAGGGACTCCAGTTATGAGCAAACAATGAACACATCAAGCGTGATACAAGTAAAGTTTTAATAACTACATAAACACTTAACCTAGTCCAACATACTACACCACCAGAAGCTACAGTTGGCCTAGGAAAAAGGGGTTAAAGCTTAGCCGTCCAGAGCAAGATAAATCAAGACCTGAAGTATGTCAACGTTCGATAGTCCGCGATCTAAGACCGGCCAGGAAACAAAATCAAGGAGGAGGGAATCGCGTTGTGAAGAAGGCGCAACCAACTCATAGTGTAAAAAGGTAACTAACAGGACGAGACCATGAAGGCTATTGTGTTGAGCCCACCGGGCCACCGATCCACACCAGCTCAGGCTCTACACACAGGCAGCAATCAGCAGGATTTAGCAGTGCCCAATTTTTACTGAGCGGAACTGTGCGCGATGAGCCAGACCTTAAGGTCTGAGAAGATTCACGCTTCTCAGGATGGGCTTGTCCAATGAGAAAGGCTGAATTTCCAAGCGGGAGGTTGGAAATACTGGGGGTTTTATGACCCTTTGTCTGAGAGCATGGTAATAAGCTTATGGAACTGGATTGGATGTTGATATGCAAACTATTAAAGATTCTTAGAACACTAACATGTTGCATAGGTATCAACATGTAATACACACTCTCATTTAGATCATCAGAATACAAATTCATAGAGACCAAACATGGTATAGGTGAGTTTACATTAACTAGTGATCTGTCACATGCATGCATTAAAACAGTATACAATACACAATACCATATACAAGGAGGTAGTAATCATACACAAAGACCTGGGGATATGCATGATAGGAAAGTCATAGAAAAATTTGTCTATGAATTAATGAAAGAAGTAATTTCCTATAGCAGTATCTGTCTGTTTTAGAGAGATTTGAGTAGGGAGGAAGATTCTCTTTACATGATTTTAGGTCGTAAAATTGATCTGGTCTGGCTGAGGTGTCCTGGTTGCCATGGTAACCAGGGGCCTGGGATCGTTCACAGACATGCTGGCACCCAGTATGTTTACTGGGTGAGGGGTCTGTGATTATTTGTTAATCTAATGAAAAATGGTGGGGGTGTTCCTTTGTTAAATCTAATAAAAAGTGGAATGTTGATTGCGTCCAAAAGCTACAATACTTATACGCACCATATCCATGAACATTATCCTATAAAAAGATTGATAATGCTAAGTATATTGTATTTTCTGCATAAGTGATTCTTCGCAGTATAGGCTTAAACCCTGTATTTATGTTTTTCCCGCCTTTGTTGAGATATTTTATAAAGCTTTATGTGAGACAAATATGAGACCCCCAGAGACTTTCGCTTAAGACAAACAGAGCACAATGTGTGATTTATTTTATTATTTCTTCCTTTATTTAGCCAGGAGGAACTCACATTGAGATATTTGTATCTCTTCTTGAGATTAGAGATATCGAGTGTGATGCTAATTGAGAGTCTCTTCAAAACTTTTGAAGACGGAAGGCCCAAAAAATGGAGAGCTCACAGAGCCACGAACTCAGCTCTAAGGGCAATCAGGTACAGTGTTAGATGTTACTGAGCTCTTGTTGAAACCTTGGAGGAGAACAAATATGGAGACCACGTCCCCAAGAGTCAAGGTTACGTTTAGGAGCGAAAATCGAGAACAAATGTTTCTCTGTGTGTATGATGATGAGGTTTCTTTCTAACACTTTAAACGACGAGACCATTGTGAACGTGTTAGGCTGATGATACACGGGGAGCAACTTTTGTGTTGAGCAATGTGCTTTGGGTATTCCATATAAGAGAATGGCATAACAATTTTATTTGGACATTCGATCTTCTTGAGGTCAACAATAGCTGATAGCATTTGCCTAATTGTTTTTTTTGCAGCTGTTAGGTGCGATACTACTCAGTGCAAACTCCTTATTGTCTCTGTGTTCACAGTTTCCATTACAGGTTTTCCAGATGCTTTAGTGCATGCAGTGAACGAGAAACAAATCATTCAAAAACTGATGCACAACCAATCATATTACTTCCATGAACGAATATAATTTACAACCTTCTAGACCGGGAAAATAAACATTCTTAATTTAGTCTCATGTAAACAAATTTTGAAATTGATGATATGAATATAATATCTGGAAAAGGATGAGTGTAAAAGATGGAACGCAAGCCGAGACCAGGAATTACAGGGTGTAACATCTTATCTGACTATTGGACGGTGTCAGAAGTGCAGACAGATGGTACCACCAGAATAATGGAACTAGTGTGTCAGTGAAGAGGAGTAAGTGAATTGTGATAGATGGGTGTAGTTACAAGGATAAGAGAAGTAGCACACGTACAGGTCTGATCATAGTCAATTTTCCTCAACTATCACCACGCCTCAAGGCTTCTGTTTACCCCAGGCAAACGCCAAGGACCCGTTAACGCCCATCTGGTGCTCTACAGCACCAGCCACATCGGTGTTAGAAGAACACCAATGACTCCACGCTATGAGCTCTGGTATTGGACTGCGGCAGTATTTCCTCCAAGAATCCAAGCATTGGAAGCTCGGCTGAAAATCTCACCAATACCAGCAGTTGGTGTTCAGGGGAGTATAAAAGCCCTCTGAACCCAGAACCGAGCATGGTAGATGTTAAAATCTCTTGGATTATCAGGAAGCGGTTGATTGTTCCCGCTGTTTCTCACACTGGTCAAGATCACTCAGGAGACGGACGGAGCGTGGATATGCAGTGTTTGGATCCAGAATCACAGGAGCTGATGAAGACACAGCAATCAACAGCGCTTTTATTTAGATGTTCAATCATCCTGATCACGACGTGACGACACGATTATTATGAATCTGACACTGTCTTTGGGTCCCTATTGATGAAGCACATCAGACATTTTCCTCTGATCACTGTCAGTGTTTGTTACAGTAAATATTTTAGATTTGCCAATAAATCAAACTGAACTGAGATCTGCTGTATCACTGTAACTGTAAATATCACGTGGACCAAAGTTGTTCTTCTCTTGTTTACGGCTCATTTTGGTGTAGAAGCTCCTCTGGTGTAACCATTTGTGGTGGGCTCCACCTATTTGGCAGAGGCAGCCATACACAGAGAACAGGTGACAGAGTGAAGCTCACTTCCTCTCATTGCTGGAAAATATAATGCAGCAATTCAGTATTTAAACTATGCTATTAATAAGTCATGGGGCAGCGTTGACAAGTTTATTTTCTCATGGATGTGTGAAGGAGGCACGATTCCGGATATCTATGAATGTGTCGTGATGTGTGTCGTTAGTCAGATGACATGTAGATAGTAGGAACGCACAGGTAGTGAGTTAATACGAGAGGACAGCATATGCCACCGCTAAGTCAGTGGTGTAGAGGACTCGACTGAAGTATGGTAGGAAGTGTGACATGCATAGTTAGATGCGTTATGGCCCAATTCTAGGGAATATTACAACTTTTTTCATTTTTAGGGGAAGGGAAGGGGACAGGGGGTTTATTTTATACAAAATAGAATGGGAGTGGGCCTTACTCTTTACTAAACTTTGTAGTAGGACAATTGCCCGCTTTTAGAGACTTGCCGGGAAAGCACATCCAGGGGAAATTCTCACACTTATCCTGTGTGGAAGGGAGAGAGACCGAATGATGTGCAGTAGTATCCATAGGCGAAGCGAAGACCTGGACACGATGCCCGGCGGGATGGCAAACACACATGCAACCTTCACTCACCAATGCATTGGCCTTTTCTGAATACGTTAAGGTGGTTGGGACTCCCAAGAGTGACCCCTAGTATTCGAATGTCAACACAACATCAAAAGGGCAGACTGAAGGTACACCTGAGTAAACTATTCCCTCATGCGTAATTTCAGTGTGCTGGGTGCAGCACAGCATCTTAGTCAAGACCACTGTTTTGGACGAGTGGTCCTGGCATCTTCTCCAGATCTCTGAAGGGGGTTGCCAGTAACGCGGCGGCACATGAATCAAAGCTCCAGACGGAGTCTGGTGGACCGGCCTGTGATGAGATCTGACTATGGAAGGACATAAGGATCAGAACTGCAGTGTGGCTTTGGATCAGAAGCAGAGAGAGCAGAGACAGCAGCAGATCACTCACCTTTCCATCGTGACTGGAAACTCCTGCAGAACAAACACACCATTGATCATCAAGAACTCAATCAATCATCAATCAATCAATCAATGGATGATCTGAAATCAGACCTTCAGAAAGCAGACGTCACTGGCTTTCATCATCTCCTCCGTGTCTCTGATTGTGTGTGAAAGAGCTGAGATGTGTCTGTTCATCTCCTCCAGCTTCTCCTTCATCATCTGCTTCTTCTGCTCCTCTTCCTCCCCCAGTGCAGTGATTGTAGCTTCTTCTTCATCTCTGACAAACTGATGAAGCTTCTCAAACTCCTCTTTAATCTGACGCTCTGTGTGCTCAGCTTGAGACTGAAATCAAATCACATTCACTTCAATCATCTCAATCAACACACATCAACACATCACATCATTCAGATCCCAGAGAACCTCAGACACCCGACATATAACAGATCCAGAAGCAGACTGCTGCTCGTCATTTACAAAAATAATCAACTGGAATCCTTTATGTTAAATATAACATAATTGTGTTTAGTGATGCTAGACCTGTCCTTAAAATGACTCTTAATTCTGTTTCCTCACCTTGATGTGTTGAACTGTTTCCTCAAACTCTTCTTTCATTTTTTCATTCTGTTGAAGTTTCTCCTGTAATGACTTCAGTGCTGTATTGAGCTCTTCCTAGAATTGAACAAAAAAAAAACACCAGATTACAGTGAAGTGAAGAGAATACAGTGATCATCAAACTTTGCTGTGAAAAAGTATTTGCCCTATCCTGATTTATTTTTCCTTTGTTTGTGTGTGTGTATATCTCATAATAAATTATTTCAACCATAACCAAACCTAAAAAGCAATTTTACCAGCATGAATTTGGTTAAAAGGTCTTACCACCCAGTAACACACTATACCAAAGTTTAAAAAAAAATCCAGAATCAATGAGGAAGAAGGTGATTAAAATATATCAGTCTGAGAAGGGTCTGAGATCCCTGTTAAATGGATACACTTCTGACTAATGGTTAGATAACTTTTAGAACTATTAATAACACACAACTAATTATTTAACTGGGCAAAAAGCCCAGAACACAACAATTTATGAAATTTAAAGATGCATGAGATTGAGAGATTGGCAAAAGGCCTGTTTTTTGTTTTATTTCAGGCGATCTCTGTTCTGGACTTGCACAAACTGCATTTTTTTTTTGCCAGTCATTTCCAAAATGTCATTGGTGAAAGTTTTGAAGCCTAAAAATCGGAAAAGGACACGGAATAAAAAACCAATAGAAACCATTAGTGGTTTTACTGGTTATAATTGGAATTGTATTGGTTTTAATGGAGACTGTAATGGTCCCTGTGGGTCTCTATTGGTAATTTGTCACCTTTTATTGGGGGCTTGTTAAAACCACTAAATCCTAATGGAAAATGTCCCAAAACACACTAAAGGAAAACATTTTTTTAGGGTTTTAATGGTTAATAGTTGATGGTTGAATGGTATTTTTAGTGGAAGCATTGAGATCTGTTGATGCCTTCTTTGTATGACAGTGTGTTTGGTGTTTTAGTTTTTTCAGCAGGGAGAGGCTAGAGACGCTGAAGATGGACGCACACTGTACAGGCAGAGCAAAAACCAGGAGAGTTCACAATAGCGAAATCGATATATTGAATTGGAATCGGTGTGGGGGTGATCCAAGGTATCGCTGAGGGGAACTGACTGTCTTCAGAAAAGTTTAGGTGCGACCCTGTACACTTTCTACAAAAATAGTCAGAAACCCCAGGACATTCTTTAATTTTTTCTTTTTTATATTGTTTATAATTAATAGATTGAGTAATACTAAGAAAGTTGATATCTAACTATAAGAAATGAAGGAGGGAGAGGGTAGTGAATGACGTCCCGGGTTGCTAAAGACCCGAAGTATGCTTTAAAGGTTTGCTTTGTCATGTTGGTGGTGACACCTCGCTTAGGTAGTAGCAGTATACATCTATAGCTTTTTCGCTTCTGGTTCCGCACACATGTAAAGCCAAACTTTGGAGCAACTTGAGATAGCGAGAAAGGTCCTGGCAGATCGCCAGGTCTGGTTCTCACAGAAGGGGGATGGAAAAAAGATAAGATGGAGCCACCACAGGTAGTTATAGGAGGAATCGACCAATTTTAAATTTTACAAGTATTCGATTCCAGAATTGGAATCGATTTTCGATTCCCAAACACTAACTACCCAGCACTAATGGAAGGAACTGCATTTTCTACACACTACGAGAGAATCCTAAAGGAGAATGTCTGGTCTTCAGTCTGTAAATTGAGATTCTATCTGAAATTGGATCAAAGCAGCAAGTCCAAGTGCCCCACTCCAAAGAAGGAGTAATTCCACAATCTAATGGTCAAAAAGATAGTCAAAAAAGTCTTGATCTTGAACGCCAAATTGGAGCGCTGTGCCAGGACCTGAAACAAGCAGTTCATGCTGGAAAAGAACCCTCAATAGTGGCTGAGTACTAAGAGCAGTTCTGCAATAGCAAGAGGTGAGATAAATTCCCACCACAGCGATGTCGAAAGATGTTCCAGTGGTATACACAATACGTTAGTTCAGCAGTTCTGCAAAGAAGAGTGAGATGAAATCCCACCACAGCGCTGTGAAAGACTGATCTCCAGTTATCACAAACGTTTAGTTGCTGTTATTGCTTTTTTTTTTTACATGGGTGATAGATATTGGATAAAAAAAAAATTGTGCTTAAAACTGTACTCTATTTACTCAAGTTGCCTTTATGTTGTATTTCTTTTAAGATCTAAAACTATTTAGTTTTAGATGTTCACAATTATATAAAACGTTTTATTTTGTGTAGCGCCTTTAAAAGTGTTTTTACTTTCTCAAGGTGCTTTACACAAAAGCGTTACACAGCAATATAAAACAATACAAATATAACAACAGATAGATAAAAAACAACACAATGGAAAAGCTAATGAAGTAAAAGCAATTGAGAAATAAAATGTTTTAAGACAAGACTTAAAAATACCCAATGAATTTGCTTCCCTAATGTCAGCTGGGAGAGAATTCTACAGTTTTGGAGCATAAGATGAGAAGGCCCTGGAATGAAACCATGTTTTGTGAAACAGCTAAGATACCACACTGAGAGGATCGCAAAATGCGAGTGTCAGGTGTCAAAAGATTGGCCAGATACTGTGGAGCCAAATCATGCAAAGCCTTATACATTAACATTAGGATTTTAAAATATATATGGTAGCTAACGGGAAGGGAAAGCAACGGCTCCAAAATAGGGGTTATACAGTCACCAACCCTGGCCCCAGTTAGAATTCTAGCTGCTGAATTTTGCAGATATCGCAATTTGTTAAGAGAAGATTTAGACACTCCAACAGGGAGAGCATTACAGTAATCCATTTGAAAGAAAGCAAAAGGGATAATCAATTTTTCTGCAACAGAAAAGGACAGCATAGGCCGTAAACATGCAATATTTCTAAGAAGAAAAAAGAAGAATCGTGTTCTGCACAAAAGACTCAGAATGTCAGAGAGAAATACTGAGTGCATGAATGTGATGATATCTGTGTTTATGATTACTCATTGTTCTTTACATATGAAACAATAAGCATTTGTCCTACCTTATATGATGAAACCGCTTCACTTATTGGTCTGAATTTGTGATTGTCGTGTTGTTTTGAATCTCTGCACACTAAACACACCGGCTGTTTGTCCTCCAGACAAAAGAGTTTGAGTTTCTCACTGTGTAAACTGCAGATCTCCTCAGATCCCGATGAATGGCTCTCATTTCTCTCCTTCAGGAATGAATCACACAGGTTTTGTAATGCCAGATTTGTTGGAGGAAACTTTTTTGAGGATCTTCTCCTGCAGACGGGACACTCCTGAGTTTTCTTGGTTCTCCAGAACTGTTGAAGACACTCTTTACAGACACTGTGACTACATGATAAAAGAACAGGAGTCTTGAAGATTTCACAGCACACGGGACAATTATAGTCATATTCATCTGATGAAGCCATTTTCACTGTTTGAGCTCCAGCAACCTAAACTTTACTTTCACTTTCTAAATGACAGTTTAAAAAATGAATAACCACGAGAATCACAAAGATCTGCTGTCTGTTCAGAAAGAAACTTATTCAAAGTCTTTCTCTTCATTGTCCACTGATGGATTATTCTTGTTAGCTTTTGTCAAAGAGAAGAAAATCAGTGACAGAAAGGAGAAATAGCAAATCAGTCTCTCCCTGGTAAGTGTTGTAAGAGGGTGGAGTTTCTGATCAGCTTGGGGTGTTTAAACAGGTCTGACAACATCAGGATTTCTTCAGGTTACATTTCAATAAAATGCATTCAAAATGAACTTGCATTGAAACTTTCCCAAGTATAATGCTAGAAAACCTTAAAAGCGGATTCCACATTTTCAATACTTATCTTGTTGGATCTGTCCGCTGCTTTTGACACTGGTTAACCACCAGATCCTCCTGTCAACCCTACTGGCAAAGAGCATCTCAGGAACCGCACTCCAGTGGTTTGAGTCTTACCTCTCAGATAGGTCCTTCAAGGTATCTTGGAGAGGTGAGGTGTCCAAGTCGCAACATCTAACTACTGGGGTGCCTCAGGGCTCAGTACTTGGACCACTTCTCTTCTCTGTCTACATGGCATCACTAGGTTCTGTCATTCAGAAACATGGCTTTTCATATCACTGCTATGCTGATGACACTCAACTCTACCTCTCATTCCATCCTGATGATCCGACGATAGCTGCTCGCATCTCAGCTTGTCTAACAGACATTTCTTGCTGGATGAAGGACCATCACCTTCAACTCAACCTTGCCAAGACAAAACTGCTTGTGGTTTCATCAAACCCATTGTTTCATCACAATTTAGGCACACCATCCAGTTAGGCACATCAATCATAACTGCTTCAAAAACAGCCAGAAATCTTGGAATTATGATTCATGATCAGCTGACTTTCTCAGACCACATTGCTAAAACTGCCCGGTCTTGCAGATTTGCTTTATTCAACATCAAGAAGATCCGGCCCTTTCTTTCAGAACATGCTTCACAACTCCTTGTTCAAGCTCTTGTTCTGTCCAGGCTGGACTATTGCAATGCTTTCTTGGCAGGTCTTCCAGCCACTTCTATTAAACCTCTACAATTAATCCAAAATGCTCTGCAAGATTAATCTTTAATGAGCAGAAAATAATGCATGTCACACCTCTGTTTATCATTTTGCACTGGCTACCAATAGCTGCTTGCATAAAATTCAAGGCATTAATATTCAAAACCACCACTGGCTCTGCACCCATTTACCTTAAAAACATTACTTCAGACTTATGTGCCCTCTAGAAGCTTGCGTTCCATCCCAAAGAGGCACAAAATCAGTTTCACAGACTTTTAAATTAAATGTTCCCTCCTGGTGGAATGACCTGCCCAACTCAACCCGAGCAGCTCATCCGCTGAGTCCTTAGCCATCTTCAAGAATCGCTAAAAACACATCTCTTCCATCTTTAATTGACCCTCTAAATCTAGCACTCTCTATTCTAACTCTATTCTTTAAAAAAATACTTGCCTCTTTTAGACTTGCACTCCATTAATTTACTAACTGCTTGTTTTCTTTAAAAAAAAAACACTAAACTTGCTTTCTAATCTTTTTGTATTCTATCTATTTTCTTTTTATTTATTATACAATTAACAAAAGCAAAAAAAACCTCTAACACTAGCTTGCTCTATTCTTTTTCTATTCTATCTGTTTTCTTTTTATTTATTATAGAATAAAAAAATAAACATGCTACGTGTACTGCGTTAAGCTAACTGAGACTTGTTATAGCACTTGCATATCATTTGTTTTCTTGTTGATATTGATTGCTTCCATTGTCCTAATTTGTAAGTCGCTTGGATAAATGACTAAATGTAAATGTAAATCAAACACAAGATAACTATGAAAAAACATACTGATGATATTTATTGCTCTTTATTTGTCACAGACTTTCTTTAGCAGAGGTGGGTAGAGCAACCAAAAACTGTACTCAAGTAAATGTACTTATAGAAATGGGTGTTAATTTTATCCTCTGTGCTAGCAGCATATTTTTAATATATAAATTAGTCATTTTCAATAAATAAATATGCCTGGTAATGTTATGGTAATGTTCGTAGTAGCCTACTTAATGTACTTTTAATGTTGAATAATCTTTTTGGTTTGAACTATTCACCAATTCAGACTGGTTGCAAATTGTTTGATCAACTCTTTGAAAATAATCGCCTCTTCGAAAGTCACAAAGTAAGTGATGACAGATGTTTACGTTTTAGGTGAAATATTACTTTAAGAACTGGTTTGTGTGTATGTTACCTGCATGAACAGACTGTGTTTCCAGTGCTGTAGAAACAGCAGCCCATCTCCAGATGAAAGGAAAGACTCAAATCAAATCTCTTCAGAGACTCATTCGCTCTCCAAACATTAGGCATTAGGCATGTGATAATTAGACATTATCACACATGCAGTTTACTGTCTCTAAACACAGTATATTTTCATGTTAAACAATAAAATGAGAAGAATCTGAGAAGCTTAAATGAAGCATTGCATTAATGACGAAGCTCCGTGTCGTGTGATTCCCACTGCTACATCTGCTTGTGAATCGCTGATTCGGATGTTCATGTACACTGACGTACATCACAGAGATGTCTATTTGACATCTGCATTTACATCTGCAAGATGTATTTTTTAGTTATTTGTTCATCTGCAATACGTCTATAGGACTATTTCCTATCAGATGTCAAATAGACGTTTAGAAGATGTCTTTAAGATGTTTATGATTTAGAATGAATGTAAAACTGACATCTTTAAAGGCGTCTATCAGATGTTTGTACACTGCAGAGGCTTTCCAGATGAAGCGATCTTTAACAGACATCTTGCAGACGTACGTGTGCCATCTGGGTAAGTTACATTATAACACCAGTAGGTGGCGACCATTGTCTGTCCTTTGAATATTATGAGTGCATATACTTCTTCCTTCTGATTTTTCCATTCATATTACTTAAAAACACGTGTACAAAGAAACTCTAGAAAAAGTACAATATTACAAGCGACAGTATGCAACTATGTCAGGGTAGCAGCATATTAAATTTTTGACTGGAATGAAAATTAGGCTTATTTTTCCCCGTAAGAGCGGGTGCCATTAGTCAATTTAATGCGTCTAACTTCCGGTGTCATCCGCTTCTAGCTGTACAAAACAGCTTGTTCAGCTGACGAAACATTTCCGTAGACAACAACTCCATACAGCAGTTTTGAAAGTTGTGAGTTGTGAAAATGATGTGATCTGGGACCTTTATACAGTGCGTGCCATTGTAAACTGATGAAGCACTTTCGAAGCACTGCTTCATGAAACTTGGAAACCTTTGCAAATCATTATTTCGGACCATCGGTTCAAAGTCACGTGATTTCAGTAAACAACCCTTCCTTACTCCACAACTCTTTAGAAATTTCAGTGGTTCACTGATGGGGGACAATGATCTCATGACTCACAGTTTGGCGAACCGTTGAACCAGTGTCTATGCTTTTTACCCGATCTCAGTTCAGTTTGATACATTTGCAGACATTTTTAATGAGACATTTGTGTAATTATAAGGAAGAGTAATAGTTAAAAGTCTCTTAGACAAGCAAACATAACAAGCCCTGCAAAAGAATATAAAAGAACGCGTTATACAGACACTTCATCATATTTAATAGTATTTGAGGATTTGTTAAGTGCATTTATTATACTTTAAATAAAACATTTGCAATGTGTCTGTAAAAGTTGTTTTATGCATGTTTTGGCCAGAGTTTGCATTGCATTTACTCAGTTTTGACCAGCAGGCATCACCAGCGTGTAGACTTGAGCGCTTCGCTTCGCTTATTCTCCCATCAATATGTAAATCTATCCCTCACAGCTTTTAAATTCAATATAGCGTCTAACCAGTATTATGGGAAGACATTTATTTATTTATTTAAAAGATTGTATTATAGAAAGAAGTTCTACTACAGAACAAGCTCAGAGCTGATCTACAGAAGGTCTTAAGGTTTATACGTCATTGCTAAATATCTTTATCTTTAAAGAGAAAATTAACGAGATGCTGTCATCTTGACAATGAGTCTTGGCAGAGATGGTTTGATTTGAAATGAAGTATTAATAAAGAATTCTATGACAGAAGTGTAAAAATCTCTTAAAATATTTTAATGTAAAGCAAAATGTACAGCCATTATAATGTTGCAGTGTTTATATAATCATACAAATAGTGACTGATATCTACCTACAATCAGAAAACATAAAACCAATGACACTCAATAAATGAAATTCTCCTTATTTTCATGCAGGTTTGTACCTGCTTATTCTGAAAGCTGAGCAACAGCTAAATCTGTCTTTTGTTGTTGTTGTTGTGATGGTTAAAAAAGTCACAAATTAAATGATGTCCTTTGTGGCGCCGCTAAAAGATGACGGTTTTATCATCCAAACAGGGTCCAGAGATCAGAGCCACGTGATCCAGACCGATCTCTCCGCTTACTGACTTCCCACGCTCGGCCTCAAAGATGATCTGAAGAAACAGGCACACCGTTTACATTAATAAAGATAATAAGCTGAGTGACAAAACAATTAGACTCTTTTCACCATTCAGTGAATTCAATGTGGTTTTTGTTCTTGTATTGTTTGTAACCTGTTCGAAAAAGTCTGTATTTCTACACTCTAGTATGTAAAAATACAGCACAATGTACCGTATTGAAATGAAGGAATTTTCTGACACACTTTTTGTTTACCGCATTTTGCATTTGCACTTGATGTTTTGTTAGGGTTAATTGGAAATGGCCATGAATTAAGGATAACTGTCTTGGGGGTTGAATTCACCCACACAGCCAGTTTTTTTTTTTAAGTGTAGTTATAATAGGAAATAAACCTGTATGTGTGATATATATACTATAAAATTTAAAAAATTTAAAGTGATGAAAAATCGCCAATAGAATAACCCACACACGACTCTATACTATTATTACGACTGTACGTTTAAACTTAATTATTATATTACTTCAAATAACAGTATAATTAAAAATAAATAAAATAATTTATAAATAATAAAATATCACAAATAAATAAAATATTTTCTGACACACACAATTATATAATTCGTGTACTATTACTTTATACAGTTTATATTTATCAATTTATGTTTGGTGCTGCTAGTGCAAAAAAAAAAACTCAATATTTTTGTTTTCTAGTACAAGAAAATTGAGATGCAAAAATTAAAAAAAAAGAAAAAAAATATATTTTATGCTTTAAACAAGAAAAAAGATCTGCCAATGTGGTTAGAAAAATAAACTTAATTCAAACAGAAAACATTCTTGTTTTAGCCTTAAACTGACTTAATTTTGACAGATTATTCAGAAAACAAGAATTAAGTAAATGTATCTTGCATCTCAAGTAAATGTATTTTTCTTGATTTAAAAATGTTTATTTATTTGTACTAGAAAACAAGACAACAACACTGAGGAAGATCACAGCAGAGGGGCTCAAATATTACACACTGCAGTTTAAACTACTTTTAGAAAACAATGTATTTGCTTCACTATTTGTAAATCTCAGAGGTCAGGTTGGATAACTGTAGCATATCGTCAATCATCACTCCTAAATACTTGTAGGTTAAAACATACAAGTATTTAGGAGTGATGATTGACGAAATGTTATCATGGAAAGATCATACTGATGCTCTCTGTAAAAGAACAAAGCAGAGAATCTACTTTCTTCGTCGTCTTAGGTCATTCGGAGTAAGAAAGCAGATTCTTCTGTTGTTCTTTATGTCTGTGATAATGAGTGTACTGCAATACTGCAACTCCATTTGGTATAGGAGTTTGTCTGTTATGCTAAAAACAAAGCTGTTCAATCAATTAAAAATTTGCTCAAGGATTGTAGGTCAGCCCCTTGAGAAGCTCTATGATTCGGCTTATCATAATAATTTGTAAGGACTGGCTAACAAGATAGTTTCTGATCCTAATCATGTTCTGCATAATGAGTTTGAATTATTACCATCAAACCGGAGGCACAGAGTCCCAAGATTCAACAAAGTTAGGCTGAAACACTCTTTTTTGCATCAGGCGATCCTGGAGCTGAATAAGACACTTAATCAAAAATGAACATGGTGTAGTTGTAGAAGTGTAGTAGGAGGGTAAGGCATAATGTAATATTTAAGGGAGTGTAATGGCTATTGTGTTTTGTTTGTTTGTGGATGAAGTGCATGTTGTTGTTTAAAGGATGTTGATTGTTGTAAACAGATACTGTCATGCAAGATCAATTTCAGACTCGTCTGACAATAAAGTGTTATATATCATATCATCATATCAAAGAACTATTTAGGAACACAATGTATTGCTTTCAGTTTTAAATCTAGAGGTCAGGCTGGTAACTGTAACTCACGGCGTCTGGAGTTTTCTGTCCAGTAATGGTGATCCTTATCGACTGGCCAGCTGTGCTTGTGAGGTTGCGTTTATCCCAGACGGCGACGGATGCTTGGGGTCCAGCATCCAACGCGTAAGACGACCATGTTCTGCCCCTGATGCGATAATTCAAATTTCAGACCAGAAGCTGGCTCGACGCATGTAATCATACAGCCGCAAGCTCATCCTCGATGCTCCCGCCTGTTCCCCACAGGAAGCGAGGGCCAAGTATATTCCCGTCCTTGAAGCACCAGAGGAATGAGCCAAACAAGATTGTATGAATTATTGCCTTTTTGAGCATGCTTTAGGACGGTAACACATATAAATATTGTTAGAAACAACAAGAAAGTTAATATAACCAAAACAACAAACCACAAGGAAAGGTTATGCAATATACGTGGTCTACAAAAATATGTGTAATATTTATTAAAAATCCATATTAGTGACAAATGACACAATATGAAAACATAACTGTAAAATATTATTAATAGCAAATTATAATTGTTTAATATTATATACTATTACAGTTTTAGTTATTATAGTACTATTAATATATAAAGTAATATACTACTATACGTACTAGGAAAACATATATGTGAAAATTATTTAAAGTAGAGTAACTTTTAGTATTGAATATGTAGTAAAATTGTAATTCTTAAAGGAATAAATAACAGATTATTTATAAATTAAATAAAAAAGTAAAAAGGTTAAATAAATATTTAATTATTTGTATGTACCTGATTGTATATACAAACAGTACTTTAATTGTTAAATTACTATTTGTTTAGATAGATTATAACTAATTAAACATATAATAACTATATATATAGAATAATTATGA
>JADLZN010003745.1:216791-304291 GCA_018155175.1 Sinocyclocheilus anophthalmus
TCTCATTAGTCAACAGTTTGTCTCTGCCACCAAATCGAGTGTTTTGGGACGGTCACACTAGACTTGAGTTTCATTCACTTCCATTCATATGATGGGAACGCAGGAGATTGGGTTCACAAACTAATTCTGACCTGTGAATCTCAGACTAACCCATTCGGCTCAAGACAAAAAAATAAAAAATAAAAAAAGAAAAAAAATAAAAAAGAATAATAAAATAAAAAAAAATTAAAAAGTAAATAAAATACAACCTCTGCAGGAAAGTAAATTTAATTAATTTAATTTATTTAAAATTTAAAAGCAGAAGCCCTATATAGTTTTTGTATTCAAAAACAGGGTTATATTGAAGTAATAAAAAAACATTAAATAAAAATGTTAAAAAAATCAAACATGTACCAGAAAAAAAATTGCGGAAAACAACAACAAAAAAAAACTTATTGTATTCAGTTAGTTCTCATTTTTTGTTTGGTTGAAGTACAAAATAAACAAACTGGAAAATAAAAATGAAATGCAAAATTAGATTTTTTAACAAAAATTAAAAATGAAAGTTAAATAGTACTATAGTTTAAGTAAACAAATAAAATAATAAATAAATAAACCGCAATTGATGTAGCTAGTTGCCATTTCTCGTTTTCATTTAGTTTAACTTGATATACTAAAATAACTAAAAATAAAACTGAAATAAAAATTATTAAACTAAATAGACATTAAAAAAATACCAAAATGTTAACCAAATGGAAAATATAAAAATAAAATTAAAACTATTTGGTAACACTTTACAATAAAGTTCCATTAGTCGATGTTAGTTGATGTAACTAAAGTAGATAACCAATGTTAACTAATTAACCTTATTGTAAAGTGTTACCAAAATATCAATAGTATCTCAATGATACTAAAAACAACTCTCATTCAAACAAATGGAATTGTAGATTGATCATGATGATGTGTTGAGATGCACTTCACACCTACATCTGCTCACATCAGACGAGTTTAATGAGCACCAGTTATTTCCTCCTGCAGCCGCATGCAGTGCTGCTTCCTCTCACAGGGACATATTAAGAGGGAAATGTACTCGTAGTCTCCCTGTCTGTACATGTAGTACAGTAGATATTCATATACAGGCCGTATTCGAGCCGCCAGAGCAGATGAATGTGGTTCAGTCTCAGCATGCCCTGAAAACAGACCCCGCTCATCCGCTTTGTTTTCTTGGCTTCGTAAAAAAATAAAAATAAATACTGGAGCAAAAAATGAAAAAGCTCTAAACACACTGTAAGTGTTGTTATTGTCTGCTAAAATGAAGCTATTAAAATCGTTCATTGAAATACAGATGAAATAAAATAAGATACAGTTTCATATTAGATGTCAATTTCATAACTTTTGCAAACCTTTGCAAATAACTAAAATAAGTTGAAGTACTAAAATGACCAAAACTGAAACATCAGTGTTGCTACTGTTAACAAAAACTAAAACCATTAAAAAGAATAACAGATATAAATCTGAAATAAAAAAAAATAGTAGATCAAAAAACTTGTCTTTGCAGCGAACTAAAGTTTAGGTTGAAGTACTAAAATATTAGTGTGTTGTTATTGTTAGAAAAAAAAACTATTAACTGAAATAAAACTTAAAAATAAAAAAAATAAAAAAATAAATTTCATATTAGAAGAAAAAATATTAATCTTGCCTTTGCAACTAACTAAAGTTTAAGTATAAAATGACTAAAATATTGGAGCTAACACTAGAACTATTAAAAATAATTTTCGTCAACTGAACTAAAGCTGAAAATAATAAATAAAAAATATTAGATCCCAAAAACTGAAAATTGAAACAAAATGTAAAACTAGCCTAATACATAAAATAAAATGTAAATACAAATAAAGCACTAATAATACATAATAAAATGACAAAAGCACTTAAAAATTACTTAAATAAAATTAAAATTTAAGAATAAGTAATTAAAAAATTATAAATGCATAAAGTTATAATATTTGTTTAAAAACACTATATAATGAGTTTGCATAACAAAAAAAAAGAACAAACACACACAAAAAAAACGTACACGCTAAAAAATGCTGGGTTGTTTCAAACCCAATGTTGGGTCAAATATGGACAAACCCAACCATTGGGTAAAAAAATTAATAAAAAAAATTAACCCAACAGCTGGGTTAGTCCATATTTGACCCAACATTGGGTTGAAACAACCCAGCATTTTTTAGAGTGTAGGTTCTTATAACTTATTAATCTTTGCCCTAAATTCTTAACTCTCCATAGATTCATTTGTTCATAAGAAACACAATTATACCAATCTTTCAGTAACAGCAATATCTCAGACATGTATCTGTGTGTTGATTCTCATTTCAGTCAGGAATGCACCACACCAAACCAAACCTGTGTGCAGTTAATAATGCCTCGTTCAGTTTGTCCTGCATGTGTATGAACTGTATCTCTGTATATCCTGGGCTGTGAGTGGACTCAGCACATTACTCAGTATATGAGCTCTTTAAATAGGACGGAGCGTGTCAACAGTGTAAAGAGGGCTATTTTTAGTGAGTCACTCACAGAAAGCATCTCCTCTGGGGTTCAGCTCCTCGCCCTCCAGCTGGTTTCCCGTGTCATCTTCCTCCTCCTCCTCCTCCTCCTCATCTTCTTCATCATAAAACTTCTCCTCCTCTGGAAACACGGGCGTCTGCTCCGAAGGGCCGTCGTAGTCGTAGGGCTGCGGGTGCAGTCGTGGAGATCCGGTCACCGCAGGCTCGGGGATGGTGTTGTCAAACTTGCCGCCCAGAATACGAGTTTTGGAGGGGAAATCAGGAATAGCTGCAGGATATACAGACGATGCAATTAAATGCATGAGAACGCTGGAATTAAATCTTTTATGCTGATATCAAATGATATTCAGGAGTCATTCAAATTCAAAAATGCATATATGAAGCTTGATAAATGTTAATTTGATTAATGCAATTGCAACATTATTGCATAATTCATTTAACATGCATAATATACACCAAGGCTATATATGCTTGGATATGCATGAAGCTTCTCCGTGCAAAGTGCATCTGTTGTGCATGAAGCCGTTCGCAAAGGTCCATATTTAAGTTGCATGGTAACACTGTTAATATATGAAATCGTTCCAATTTCTAATAGGTTTCATATATGTTTTTACTTCATATGTATTTCATATATGGACATTTAATATATGTACTGTACATAGCACAACATATGGACTACCATTAACCAATATTAATAAGTGCTTTAAAAATATATTTCTCATTGTTAGTTTATGTTAGATAATGCTTGGGCTGCTTGATTATGACAAAAATGATAAACACGATTATTTTGGTCAATACTGTGATCAAGATTTTTTTTTATTTTTTAATATGATTATACTCATTGACTTTGGAAACAACATGCATTTAATTAACTTTTAAATTAAAATTAACAGTTGATTTCCTTGAACTTTAACTATAATTCAACTGAAAAATAAATGTAAATAAAAATAATAAAATTAGATATATATATATATATATTATATTATATATATATATAGATCAGAACTCAGAGGAATGTTTTTCTGCATACAGCCGTTAAACGTTTGCGCTGCATCTCTGAACGTTCTCACCATTGAGAAACACATCTGCATTTCCTTTCTCAGCTTCCCAGGATCTGTGATAAAAAGGTTTGACTACAAAAACACAAAGGATTCGGTTCACATGAGTTAAAATGATACTCAGAGGTCAAAGTTCAGGAGATTTATTGAGATCTCAGTTAAGTTTAAAGGAATAGTTGACCCAAAAATTTAAATTTGCTGAATATCCTCTCCCCCCTCAGGCTATCCAAGATGTAGATAAGTTTGTTTATTAATCAGATTTGGAGAAATGTAGCATTGCATCAGTGTCCACAATGGATGCTCTGCAGTGAATGGGTGCCGTCAGAATGAGAGTCCAAACAGCTGATAAAAACATCACAATAATCCACAGCACTCCAGTCCATCAGTGAACATCTGGAGAAGACAAAAGCTGAAACTAATCCAGCATTAAGATGCTTTTAACTTGAAACTTACTTAGTGTATTTTAGTTACTTCTGGCTAAAATACGAGTCCATAATCCATAATAACGCTTCCTTTAGTGGAAAAAGTCATCTGGTGTTGTCTCTCACATCAAAATCCACAAACATATTTGTTTAGAACTGTTTAGGACTGCTTGATCTGTGGACAGATTTCTCTCCTGATACCACAGACCAGGACTCACTGGAGGAAGAGTTATTATGGACTCGTATTTTAGTTAAAAACGTCTTAATGCTGGATTTGTTTCAGTTTTTGTCTTCTCCAGATGTTAACTGATGGACTGGAGTGCTGTGGATTACTTGTGGATTATTGTGATGTTTTTATCAGCTGTTTGGACTCTCATTCTGACGGCACCCATTCACTGCAGAGCATCCATTGCTGAGACACTGATGCAATGCTACATTTCTCCAAATCTGATGAAGAAACAAACTCATCCTAATCTTGGATGGCCTGATGGGGAGAGAATATTCAGCAAAGTTTTATGTTTTGATGAACTATTCCTTTAATAGTGTAAACCCTCATTCATTTCTGCTAAAGTGCAACTCTGGCGTCTGTGCAGATAGACAGTACGGAAAAATAGTTTCCTTTGGCCTTCACTTCAGTGTGTTCGGTACAAACGCAGATATTTACACAGGTGGGATTTCAAATGCAGACTCTCTCTGCCTGACACCTGTGAAATTCAGAAGGCTCTTTAAAGGAAACGCTTTAGAGCTGCTAATGTTTCCTTCGGATTTTTCTTTCCTGGCTAATTACAAACATATATTCACACAAATGAGCTCAAAATGAAATTATACATCCATATGCAAAATATATACTAGAGGTCAAGAGTTTGGACACAGCTGCTCACTGACTATTTTGCATACTTTGCACTAGAAAAAAAAAGAAAACTTTTTATGTGTGTATACAGTATATATTATCATATATATATATATATATATATTCATTCATTATTTCAGAGTTTGCATGAAGTGCATTGTAGCATTTTAATTTTGTAAAGAAATTCACACATATGCATTTTATTTTATATTTATATTCTACAAAAATAATTTCATGCATTGAAGAATTAAAGGTCTTTAAGATCATGAGAAACATACATTCGGTCAGTGTGTCCAAACTCATCACTAGTGTATATTTCAGCCAAAGGCAACCATTGCAATCTATAATACTGCATCTTATGAACGTAATTTCACTGAAGCATTGCTTTCGGGTTTGATTTTGTCTCTCACCTGAACAATCAAATCCACTGCCACGGAAACCCTGCTTGCATTTACACTTGTAGGATCCTGAAGTGTGATGCACTCGGCGTGATGACTGCACTTATGTGTATTGGACACGCATTCATTAATATCTGAGAAACGACATTCAGTTTCATTATTTTGCATAAAATAAAGCATGAATCACTCACATATTATTCTTTCACATTTCCTGAGCATCTTTCTGATTCTTCAGAGTTCAGATCCATGAACCAAACAACCAGCTCCAGAAGAATCACAATATGACATTTGATTTAAAGCAAAAATGTATTTGATAATTATAAGAAAGTTAAAAAAATAAATAAAGACTTAAAACAAAATGTAAAATAAAAAGAAAAAGGTAATTGCAACTTTTTATCTCATAATTCTGACTTTTTTTCTCCCAATTGTGAATTTTTATCTCACAATTATGAGGTAATATCTCAATTCTGCATTTATATCTTGCAATTCTGACTTTTTTGAAGAATTGTGAGGGAAAAAGTCAGAATTTTCAGATAAAAAGTCAAAATTATATATTTTTTTTCGTGTTGGAAACAAGCTTCCATAAAATTCTGCTTCAGAGTTCAGAACAACTTCAAGCTTCATACACTTAAAAAAATGATAGAATTTACTTTCCTAGTAAATTTCACAAATAATTACAAAGAAATGGCAAGCAGCACACTGAATTGTGAAATTTCGAAGTAGAAAGACTGAAAATAGTTTTTCTTGTAAAATGTACTCCAATAATCGTTGTTTCATTTACAACTTCAACTCATTTCGACTCCCAGAATGTGACTGCCTCGCTCTGTTACAGCATTCAGTCAATCACAAAAGCAAGTCACACTGTTTCTTTCTTACCAACACAGTCGTACTTTCCACTGACGTATTTGAGATCGTAACCCGTCTGGCACTTGCAGTAGTAGCTTCCAAACGTGTTGGTGCACTGACGGTTGAACGGACACTGGTTTTTCCCAGTTGCACATTCATCAATATCTAAAAACGAAAATGAGGGAAACAACATGAGTTGATCAGGCATCTTGACTGTCTGATTTCATTGATCCAAATTCCCACACCTCATGACCAATGAATGTTCATGATTTCTCCACTGTCTTGATTACTAAGCTAAGGATAAATATATATAATATATATATATAACAGTGGGGGAAAAAAGTATTTAGTCAGCCACCAATTGCGCAAGTTCTCCCACTTAAAAAGATGAAAATTACAGGCCTCTCTCATCATAGGTATACCTCAACTATGAAAAACAAAATGAGAAAAAAAAATCCAGAAAAATCACATTGTAGGATTTTTAAAGATTTATTTGCAAATTATGGTGGAAAATAAGTATTTGGTCAATAACAAAAATTTCATCTCAATACTTTGTTATATACCCTTTGTTGACAATGACAGCGGTCAAACGTTTTCTGTAAGTCTTCAAAAGGTTTTCACACACTGTTGCTGGTATTTTTGCCCATTCCTCCATGCAGATCTCCTCTAGAGCAGTGATGTTTTGGGGCTGTCGCTGGGCAACACGGATTTTCAACTCCTCCAAAGATTTTCTATGGGGTTGAAATCTGGAGACTGGCTAGGCCACTCCAGGACCTTGAAATGCTTCTTACGAAGCCATTCCTTCGTTGCCCGGGCGGTGTGTTTGGGATCATTGTCATGCTGAAAGACCCAGCCACGTTTCATCTTCAATGCCTTGCTGATGGAAGGAGGTTTTCACTCAAATCTCACGATACATGGCCCCATTCAATCTTTCGTTTACACGGATCAGTCGTCCTGGTCCCCTTTGCAGAAAAACAGCCCCAAAGCATGATGTTTCCACCCCATGTTTCACAGTAGGTATGGTGTTCTTTGGTTGCAACTCAGCATTCTTTCTCCTCAAAACACGACAAGTTGAGTTTTTACCAAAAGTTCTATTTTGGTTTAATCTGACCATATGACATTCTCCCAATCCTCTTCTGGATCATCCAAATGCTCTCTAGCAAACTTCAGACGGGCCTGGACATGTACTGGCTTAAGCAGGGGGACACGTCTGGCACTGAAGGATTTGAGTCCCTGGCGGCGCAGTGTGTTGGTAGCCTTTGTTACTTTGGTCCCAGTTCTCTGCAGGTTATTCACTAGGTCCCCCCGTGTGGTTCGGGGATTTTTGCTCACAGTTCTTGTGATCATTTTGACCCCACGGGGGGTGAGATCTTGCGTGGAGCCCCAGATCAAGGGAGATTATCAGTGGTCTTGTATGTCTTCCATTTTCTAATAATTGCTCCCACAGTTGATTTCTTCACACCAAGCTGCTTACCTATTGCAGATTCAGTCTTCCCAGTCTGGTGCAGGTCTACAATTTTGTTTCTGGTGTTCTTTGACAGCTTTTTGGTCTTGGCCATGGTGGAGTTGGAGTGTGACTGTTTGAGGTTGTGAACAGATGTCTTTTATACTGATAACGAATTCAAACAGAAGCCATTAATACAGGTAACGAGTGGAGGACAGAGGAAGCCTCTTAAAGAAGAAGTTACAGGTCTGAGAGCCAGAAATCTTGCTTGTTTGTAGGTGACCAAATACTTTTTTTACCGAGGAATTTACCAATTAATTCTTGAAAAATCCTACAATGTGATTTTCTGGATTTTTTTTTCTCATTTGTCTCTCATAGTTGAGGTATACCTATGATGAAAATTACAGGCCTCTCTCAATCTTTTTAAGTGGGAGAACTTGCACAAGTGGTGGCTGACTAAATACATTTTTGCCCCACTGTATATATTATGATATATAGTTATTATAGACAGAATACATTCAATAAAATTTAGCTGATTAAAATATTTTAGAGGCAAAGCACAAAAAATAGAACAAAAGGTATATTGACTAGATAAAATTCCATGTTTTATCCATGACAAGATTTTATTTCATGAATTATCTTACAGTACTTAATATGTTGATCTTGTTCTCCAGTATTTTTGTCTTATTTTTCTGTACAAATATCTAACATGTACTGAAAGCCAAATTTGCGTAAGATATCGTAAAAGTCTGTCTTCTAAAAAATAAATATATATGTACTTTTTTTTTTGCTTAAAACAGGAACAAATATCTATTGATGACAGAACAAAAAACTTTATTCAAAGGGAAAACAAGATTATTTTTCTGACCCCATGTTTCTTCTTGCTTTAAGCAAAGAAAAATCACCCAGTTTTTAAAGAAAAAAATATCTGCCAATGGGATCAGAAAATTAAACTTAATTCAGATAGAAATCTTTTTTGTTTAAGCATAAACTTAAAAAAAATTTGCCAATAGGGTCATAAAAATATATTTAAATCAAAGGAAAACCAGATGGTTTTTCTTGTTTTAGCATAACCTCACTTAATGTTGATACATTTTTTCAGAAAACAAGACTTAACCTTTTATATAATTTTGCTTCTCAATTATCTTGATTTGGGAATTTACTTGTACTTGAAAAAGAAATGAAGCAGATTTTTGGAGCAGTCAGAGAAAACAAACAAACAAAAAAAGAGCGGGTGTCACTGAGCTGTTCTCACCCACACAGGTCTTCCCATCAGATCCCAGCTGCAGGCCAGGAGACGGACAGAGACAGCGGACCTCGCCCTGCACCTCCTCACAGCCGTACTGACAGTGAGCCAGAGAACACGTCCTCGAGTCTGCAGTCAAACACATCCACAAACCTTCACTTTAATACAAGACAAACTCAGATTTAAAGGCTGATTGAATTAACTAATGTACAAAAGTTGACATTAGCCTACATAAAATGTTAAATAAAGTCAACTTTTAGGTCATTTAGTGTGAGCATCTGAAATTATTAAACACTTGTTATGCCAAACTAATGGGCAGCTTTGATCACCCATAATCCATTGCACTTGAAACATGTGTTTTTGGTTAAAGCATGCGGACATATCACATGCAAATACTTGTTAATCAGAATTAGACGTTTTAGCTCTAACGTTTTTCAGTCATCATTCGGGTGATTAGTGTCTAAACTAATTTCATCCGTTTTTATTCAATAAATTGTATATACTTGTTTTGGTGCATAGAAATAATATCACCTTTTGAGTTGTGCAACTAATTGATACACAAATTAAGCAAACAAACTATTTAGAGGAGTTACATCAGATTTGCATTAATAAAATGCAATATTAATACCCATTTAACGTCAGAATGTTATCTTATTGAACTTGGATCCACTATAAGAACTTACTTTATTATATCTACATGCATAAATTAGGCTTACTAAGTTAATGAAACTTATTTCAATGTTTGCTTAAAGCACAGACCAACTTTAATTATTAAGATGACAACATTTGTTATATCTAACAATTCAATTGTGACTTTTTATTAAGAAAGGAAAAATATAAACTGTGAGAAATAAATTTGTAACGTCACAATTTTGAGATTAACGTTGCATTTAGATGTTTTTATTTTTATTTTGTGGAGGAAAAAAGCTTTTCTCACAACTGAAATAAACTAATAAATATAAACTAACTGATACACGTAAAGAAAACTTAAATTGTTTAGCAGAAATGTCTCCCAAAAGAAGAAATGTTTACATCAATAATGTGCGATATTAATACTCTTCATTTACTTCAAAATTGTAGTTTATTGAACTTGTACAAGTATAAATTATAATTACTTTTGAGTTTATGGAACCTTTTTTATTATGTCTGCTGAAAACACAGAACAACTTTATTGTCCTGAGGCTGGTTGCCTCAAAGTTGAGTTTTTACAGTGTTTTTGATAACAATTCACTCTTAAAGAAAGTACAACATATTAAAGGAAGAATTCATCCAAAAATGAAAACACAAAGTTATTGTTTGATGAATATGGAGCTCAGGTCACATTGACTAGAGTTGTGTTTTTTTTGTGTGTTTTTTTTAGGAAAACATAAGAATGAGTAGAGTTTTTTGGAGTAAATACTTTTTGGCGGAACTATTGATTTAAACATCTGAATATATTGAAACACTGTCACTCACTTGTGCAGGAGCCATCAGGCATCAGCATGTATCCGTTTAAGCAGTAGCACATGTAGCTACCAAAGGTGTTCATACAGCGATGTTCACAGGGCCGAGGCTTTAGACCGCACTCATTCAGATCTGACCCCAGAGACAGAGAGAGATCATTAATGAGCAGAACATCATTATTTCTGCAGTATATAGCATATACACTGTGTGCAGTCTGGGAATTTACTGTATGCATGGATGACCTACTACTGTACGTTTGCTAAAATATAAACCTCATGCAATCTCACAATGTAATGACCTTCCGCTGTCAATGTGATGAATAAATCAATAGTAATATCAGCCATGATACAGGGACGTCAGTCCCTTTTTACTGTAAAATATTACTGATAAGTCCATGTCTGACAATGGAGATGTTTCAAAACAAAAATTAAAATAGGAAAAATATGCAATATGAAAATAATTGAAGGCAAGATTTGTTTTTTAAAAGCCTTTTTCCAAAAGGTACATCTGGAAAAAGGGGGGGTCGTCTTATAATCGGGCCAATACGGTACTTAAAAAAATACTTTTTAAAAACTTTAAGTTGAAGTGATAAAATAACTAAAACTAAATAATCAACAAATAATTAAAACTGATGAATACAAATAAAAAAAAATAGAATAAATCATATATATATAACAAATAATAAATAAACCAAAAATAAAAATGACAAAAACACACAACAAAATTGCTAAAAATTCTAAAAATTAAAATGAAAAAGGAAAATATAAAAACTAATTCAAAATATTAACAAACACTATATAATACCACTGGCACACACCTTGACTACACGTCTTTCCGGTGTATCCGGGGAAGCACTTGCATTTGTTGGGGCCGACACACTCGCCGTGTTTGCATCCCAGGTCACACTGAGCTGGTAAAACATTCAACAGCTGAGATATATTAGTAAAGGAAACCGCTCAGGTCAAATCCGTTCACAAAACCACACGTCTGGAAACCAAAGCCAACTTCTGTTCTCACAGATTTCCTCTCAGAGTTCAGTGTGGTTTAAAAGCACCAAACCACAGAAGGAATGAACATATCATATGAGGTTGTGGATGGAATATTCATCCAGTGTTTCCATGTTTTGAACGACTACTCAAACGCCATATAGACACTTACAGTATGATGATACTTTAGTGCCACATAAACAAAAAATTGTTACAAAATTAAGATGATGAGAATAAAGCCATAGCATTGTGAGATTGAAGTCATAACAATTTGAGATTAAAATTAAGTCTCAAAAATTAGATTATTTTTACATGGCACTAAATTAACGTCGTACACTTGAATCCTTGTTACTAAAAAAAAAATATATATACATAACTTTATCCTCAAAATTCATTCTCACATCCACAACTTTGTTCTCAAAGTATTACGACTTAATCTCATTTTGCTATGACTTTATTCTATCATTGCTAAAACTTTGTTCCGGTAATTTTATTATTATCATCAAAATATTATGACTTTAATTTCACAGTACTACGACTTTATTCTCATAATTTGTACTTCATTCTCACTATTGCGATTTAAATATCATATAAGACTTTATTCTTGTAATTTTTATTATATCATCAAAATATTACGACTTTAATTTCACAATGCTACAACTTTATTTCTGAGATTTTGACTTTATTATCAAACATTAACCCAAGCCCGGTATATCATAAAGCCTTTATTCTTATATTACTACGACTTTATTTTTGTAATTTCTATTTTATTATCAAAATATCACGACTTTAATCTCACAATGTTCAGACTTTATTCTCGTAATTTTGACTTTATTCTCAAAATATTAAAGTTCAATCTTGTATAAGACTTTATTCTTGTATTGCTATGACTTTATTCTCAAAATATTAAAGTTCAATCTTGTATAAGACTTATTTGTATGTGCAATATAGGCTATACTCTCAAAATATTATAACTTTAATTGCTAAGATTTTCTCATAATTTTGACTTTATTCTCAAAACATCACGGCTTTAAACTCGTATAAGACTTTATTTTCAAAATATTAAAGTTTGATCTTGCACAAGACTTTATTATCATAATGCTATGACTATTGGTTTAATTGTTACTTTATTATCAAAATATGACAACTTTAATCTCAATGCTACTACTTTATTTTGAAATTTGGATTTAATTCTATGAATATTCATATAAGACTTTATTATTGTAATTTGTACTTTATTCTCAAAATATGACAAGTTTAATCTTAAATAAGACTTTATTTTCACGATGCTATGACTTTATTCTTGTAACTTTGACTTTATCATCAAAATATTGTGACTTTTTTTTACATGGCACTAAAACGCCTTTGTAGAATTGTTTAATTCTCCTCATTTACCTTCACAGTGCCCTTTGCTGTTTTTCTTCCATCCGTAGCAGCACTCCAGCCTGCTGCCGTAACGGCAAACACCTGCCAAACTCCTCGCTGGGATCTGACGCCTTTGTCTTCAAGGAAAACACCAGAAACATGTCAGCTTTACGCTAAGATGGGAGGATTTCTAAGAAAATGCATTCAGATATGATCCAAAAATCACAGCATGGAAGCAAAATGATGTTTTGTTTTTCATATGAAAACGTAATACCAAAATTGTGAAATTTACCAAATTCTGAGTTTCTACACCAGATTTTTCAGTATACAGACTGCCGTGACTAGTGTATCTCTGGACGTACAGTATTAGGCTGTGATTTAAAGGTAAACGCCTCACTTTGGTGACCTGTGACCCTCCTGGACTAAATGCAGCCGTAAAAGCAGCAGAAATGGAGAAACACACATGAAGATCCAGCGGGGATTTGAACAGGCATGATGTAGGAACCTCTGCGTTTATGGCTCTTTAAGTGTTTAACAGATGCCTCTTACAGGAACCCCTAACATTTCCGCTATTATTAAACCGTGTGCTATTCATGGCAATCACACATCAGCAGATGGATCAGGAGCTTCTTTCAAGCAGAGGTGTGTGTTGAGCAATAGTTAGCACCTAAACAGGCTTTCATAGACCTTTCATACACATGTAAGAGGGGTTGGCTTTGGGATTTTGCCGTATCAAATGAGCTTTTACTTCTTTGACTACTTTTCACAATTTTCTAAATATAGGCTTTGGTTATATGCATTTTCTTGACACTTAACAGGAACATTCTCAATTTTTAAATAATTAAATAAATAGCTAACATAATAATTCAATTAACATTTAAATTAAATAAATAATAAAATATACTATACACTCTTAAATAAAGGTGCTTCACGATGCAATAGAAGAACCTTTTGTCTAAATGGTTCCATAAAAAACGTTTTTAACTTCTGAAGAACCTTTCTGTTTGACAAAATGTTCTTTGTGGTGAAAGAAGGTTATTCAGATTATATAAAGGTAAGAAAGAGATGGTTCTTTAACTGAATGCTTCTTTGTGGAACCAAAAATGGTTCTTCTATGGCATCGCTTGAAGAACCTTTTGAAGCACCTTTATTTTTAAGAGTGTAGTAATAACTATTTGTCAATGCTCGACTGCTCATGTGCATAAAGTTAAAACATTCTCAACTTGTTCTAGCGGCTGCCACAAACCCACAATTACTGTTGCAAAACAAAAAAAAAAATTTTTAATTCAGACTAACTAAGGCCTACAACAATTTTTACTAAAAGCTACAATTATATTCAGTAATTTTGTTGATTTAATGCTTTACACTATCGGATGAGAACAAAACTTGAATTGAGCTGAATAATGACACTATTGTCTTCTAAAACCGAAATCGTTTCATAATTGATAAAGCATTTTGCAGCATCGACACTGTTATTGAACTGAATTTATGAAGGTATTTTTGGTGCAAAACAACTGAGTGACCGTGACAGCAGAATTTGTAGTTGTAGAGAATAGCAACACATGTGTATCAGTAAATCTGAAGTCACAGGCAAAAGTTGCAAACTTGTAGATATTTTTTTCGCTCCCACAAACACAACACAACAGTTACACGTTCTTGAATCCTTCACTGCAGGTGCACAAATCCTAGTCTACGAATCACAAATCAAGAAACACGTACGCTCACAAGTTTTGCTACTATTGCTGCAGAGAATATGGTGCAAAACACATTCACACACCTGCATCAAAAAGGTGAAGTCACAGACGAATTTTGTACATCCGCAAATCAGTTTGTGAATTCTTGCAATGAGATTTGCACGCTTGTAGAATGTTTTCTTACATATATTTTTTTTCTTGGATGCTTTTTCTAGCACAAACACAAGTGCACAACTACAACGGCGTGAATCTGCTGCTACGAGTCTCAAACACTGTTTATCGCTTGCAAATGACAAGTTTCACGCTCTCTCCCTTATGCACCGCCTATCTGTGTGAAAAATGGTGCAAAAGTGATTTGTGCATCCGTAGAGGCAACGGCGCGCACTGTTCAGAGAGCAGAGAATTTCAGCCAATCAGAAGAGCGCATTTGGGCGCCTGAAACACGCCCCCTAGCTTTAGCCACAACCCCGAAAAATCGCGAGCTGTGAGCATCTTGACAGCGACAAGTATCAGAAAAGGTACGTTGCTATTTTTTCTTTCTGAAATAATTTGTTTACAGCTTAAATATAGCTACGTTGGTAAACAGAGTTTCTTAGTTAGGTTAGCAAATCTTATTTCAAGAAAGGTAAGCTAACGGTAGCCTACCTGCACTGTTAAGCGTGCTATTCAATCGTCTCGTATTAAATTACACGGTCTAATATAACGATTTATTCCTTGTTTCTGTTATGCTTTACCTTATAGAAAACTAAAGGTAAACTAAAGGTAATTTACAGCAGGCAATCTATCGTAGGTAAAATCTATAGTAGTAGATATGAAAAAGCAAAATACAAAACAAGGATTATCAAAGGAATGAAAACAGAGATAACTAAAGTAATTAGTAATCCTACCCAACACTGAGCGTAGTAATTACTAGGCAAATTACCTACTATAGATGGCCTGCTGTAAATTACCTTTAGTTTACTATAGTAGGCCATCCCAATAAAAATACCCTATCACCAAAGAACAAAAAAAAAAAAAAGAAAAAAAAACATTTGGACCATTTGGTTTTTAATAACTCACGCTGTGAAAAGATACACCCTGACCTGTCATTTTTCTATAAGGTAAAGCATAACAGAATACAAGGAATAAATGTTATATTAGACAGTGTAATTTAATAAGAGACGATTGAATAGCACACTTAACAGAGCAGGTAGGCTACCGTTAGCTTACCTTTCATGAAATAAGATTTGCTAACCTAACTAAGAAACACTGTTTACCAACGTAGCTGTATTTAAGCTAACAACAAATGATTTCAGAAAGAAAAAATAGCCACGTACCTTTTCTGATACTTGTCGCTGTCAAGATGCTCGCAGCTCGCGATTTTTCGGGGTTGTGGCTAAAACTAGGGGGCGTGTTCCAGGCGCCCAAATGAGCTCTTCTGATTGGCCGAAATTCTCTGCTCTCTGAACATTGCCCGCCGTTGCCTCTACAGATGCACAAATCACCATATTTCACACAGATATGTGGTTCAAAAGGGAGAGTGCGTGAAACTTGTCAATTGCAAGTGAAAAACAGGTTTGAGACTCGTAGCAGCAGATTCAAGCCGTTAGTTTTGCACTTGTGTTTGTGCTAGAAAAAGCATCCAAGAAAAAAAAATATATATGTAAGAAAACATTCTACAAGCGTGCAAATCTCATTGCAAGAATTCACAAACTGATTTGAGGATGTACAAAATTCGTCCGTGACTTCACATTTCTTGATGCAGGTGTGTGAATGTGTTTTGAACCATATTCACTGCAGCAATAGTAGCAAAACATGTGAGCGTACGAGTTTCTTGATTTGTGATTCGTAGACTAGGATTTGTGCACCTGCAGTGAAGAATTCAAGAACGTGTAACTGTTGTGTTCTGTTTGTGGGAGAGAGAAAAAATCTACAAGTTTGCAACTTTTGTCTGTGACTTCAGATTTACTGATACACATGTGTGGCTATTCTCTACAACTACAAATTCTGCTGTCACGGTCACTCAGTTGTTTTGCACCAAAAATACCTTCATATGAATTGAATCAACATTGAATTGATCTGAATAATGACAATATTGTCTTCTATAGAGATACTTTGCAGCTGAAATTGAATTAGTTTTACACCATTATCACTGTCAATCTCCTGTTTACTAATGTGAAGCTGCTTTGAAACAGTTTGTATAAAGCGCTATAGAAATAAATGTGACTTGACTTACAGACCTCACAAATTCAAGTCTTTGAGTTAATCTCTATTATCTTTGAAATCATCTATAAGCAATAAAATGAAAACAATAATTAGTGTTTGGCCGATATACCGACTGGTATTTGGCTTTTTTTTTTAATTATCATCATTTTATTAGTTTACTGTTTCTGCAATACAATTATTAAACAGAACTGTTAAACAAAGTAAACGGCTGCGGGAAAGTATTACAGCGTTCGCTTCTTTATTAGTAGAAGATCAGTGCTAAACACTAATGTTTTCTCATCTAAAGGATTCAGTACATACAGATTTATATCACTTAAGTCTTGGAATATCTAATAAACATTTAATTTCACAAACCTTGCAAACTTTGGTGAAAATAATAAATTTCTAATATAGTGAATAGTATGTAATATATATATATAAATTAATTCCAGCAATTGTTATGCATGTTTTTTGTACTACTTTTAAATTAAATAGTGTGATACTATAAATATCGGCTTTATATCGACCATTCTCCACTCTAAGATCTGTATCAGCCATCTAAAAAAACAACAACAATATTGGTCGACCACTACTACTACTAATAATAACTTTGAGCAAATATACAAATTCAAATTTTACAGTTTGAAAAAATAAATAATATTTGATGACTCATCCTGCACTACACAAATTTTCGTCCAATCAGATGCTCCCTAGAATGAGCAAGCCCCCTAATTAATCTGCCTAGCAACAGAACGTCAACTAAAGCCTTGAGCAATATATGATATATTACCTGCCCCAGTACTTGTTCAACAGAAAAAAAGACAAAACTGCTTTCATCAAGTGATCAACATGCTCTCTCTGGTTCCAGATGTTTGTAATTCTGCATGCTTCTCATGTTGGTCTCTAAATTTGGACCAGGCTCCAGCGGGACGGAGTGAATCAGTGAACCGACTGAAATAAACTCTGTACAGCAGCAAATGGGAGCCAGTCGTGTGAACAGGTGGCTCATTACGGCCAAAATTAGCAGCTCATCATTGGCAGATCAGCACCGACAGCTTCCCAAACCAACACAACAGCCATTTACATGAATACTGCAGACATATTTCAAATATCAAGCTTGTGTATCATTTACAGCTACTTTTGCATTTAATAGTGATTTGATTTCATAGTTAACAGGAGGAGAATTTATTCAGGTTTACTGAAATTCATTGATTCAATCAATCAAAATAAATGCACTGGAAAAAAAGAGAGAGAGATTTTCTTACTCTGGTAACACTTTACAATAAGGCCCCTTTAGTTAACATTACTTAATGCATTAACTAACATTAACTTACAATAAGCAATACATTTGTATTTATCAATCTTCGTTAACGTTAACAAATATGCAACTATTCATTATTTGTTCATGTCAGCTCAAATACATTATATTAAATGGTACTACTTTTGATTGTACACTGTAAAATAATTCCATAAAATGTACGGCTACAGCTGTGGTTGTAGATACCGTAATTTCATTAACTGATATAATGTTAATATACCAACCTACTGAAGTACTGAAATCTGTTTTGTAGCTTTGTAATACACTGATAACCACCAAATGCAGGAGGTGATGAGAAAGTCACACGATGAACCAAAGCCTATCACAAGCAGCTTTTAAATAATAACATATATAGAAGGTGCACAGTGTGTCATTCACACAAACACTAAACACATCACGGTTAAAACACACATGAAACTGAAATAATGCCATAAACATTCATTTAACAACATTAGGTGTAACACACAACCCTAATATACAAAACTGATAAGAAAAAACTAAGAAGAAACATAGTTATTTCAACAAAAAAACATCAAATTTGAAATGTAACGCAGGGAATTCTGGGAATGTCAATTTACGGTTATTCACTGTAAATTATAGTCTTTTTCACTTCCAAAAACGGTATACTACTGTAAAATTACATGTAATGTCCAATACAGTTTTTCACCGTATATAGTAGAGGAACTTACCGTTAACCATTTAACAGGTTTTTACTGTAGCATTTTTACAGTCTTTTACCGTTAAATTCACGGTAATTTTTTACAGTGTATATATTAGTAACATTAAACTAAGCTTAAAAAATGCTTAATAAGTATTTGTGATTGTTAAATCATGTTAACTAATATAGTTCATGACTGTTAACAAACAAAACCTTATTGTAAAGTGTATTTTTGTCTTGTCTTCCATTTAAAACAAATCTAAAAATGAATTCATCAAGATACTCGAGAAGCAAAAAGACTTCAGATATTAAGTCTTGTTTTCTGAAAAATGAGCTAAGAAAAATAATATTGTTTTTCATTTTAATTCAGTTTATTTGCTTCTTCTTCTTTTAAGCATAAACGCACTTTTTTTTTTTTCAGAAAACATGACAATATGAATATTGTTTATTTTTTGTTTGCAGTTTATGCATTTAATATGGTTACAAAAGCATTGAAAATTAAATATTGACCTTTAATCAAAAAAAGTTGCATTGGTCCCAAATGTTTTTGCACATTAGTTACTGTTGCCTCTTAACTTATGAATTGATCTGCTCCATAAAAAAGCATCCTAAAATAAGATCCCAATCGTTTCTCAGAGAAATCAGTGAGATTAAAAGAAGAAAATCCTACTTCTCAGACGTTTCTCTTGAGAAAAGACCTCGATAATCTCACATGTGTCTCTCCTCTAGAGATGCAGAAGAAATCTCAACAATGTCTTCAATACGAGCATTAACATGCTGAAGTCTTCTGCACAACAGAGGCTGTTTGATTTTAAGCATAAGGTCACTTACCTGTAGTCTGCAGATCCTGAGGAGAAATAAAGCAGAAATGACAGAGCGCTGATCCACGTCAAATGTTTCATGTTTTAAAACAAGCCTCTTTATTTCTGCACTGTCCCAGTGTGACTGCAGGATGAAGTCTGCAGCGTCTCTCTCTCGTCTCGCTGAAACTCCAGAAGTCATTGCGTTGAGTGACAGAAGGGCTGGAAGTCTTTTGTGGGGGTGTTTCAGACGTCTTCTCTCTGAAACTCAATCTGTGACGTCTAGATTGATGCAGTCACGTCAAACGACTCACTTCATGCTCCGGGAGAAAGAAAACCTGGTTTAAGAGAAAGTCGGAGTGAAAGAATACACTCTCTTTATTCATGAATGTGAATTTGAATTGAATTGGCCACAACATACAGGAAGCTGAATTCACTTAATTGCAATTTAAAGAAAGTTTACACAGTCACAGTATAGAGCATTGTCTTGCAACACAATTTTATGAGAAAATTAATCATTTTGGCTAATTGTGCCTTTTGAAAAATGGACATATTTGAAGTACCAGTTTATTTTAGTATCACTGCACACTATTATAGCCTTTTATTAAATGTATATTAATATAATATATATATAATATATATATATATTCAGTTCACCTTAATTTTAGTTTTATTTTTAGTTGTAGTTATTTAGTTTTTAGTAATTTGGTGGTGCTTTGTCATTTTTATGAGATTGTATTTGTTACAATATTGTCTTTATAGTTTTATTACTTTTATTTGTTAGTTTAGTACAATTAAAAAAAAATGTTTTAGATTTGCTGTTTACTGTAATTAGTTCCGTTTTAGTAATTTTGTTGTGCTTTGTCATTTGTAACCTATTAGATTTTTTAAAGTCTATAAGTTATATCATTTAATAATATTTTTAAGTTAGTTTTTATTTTTATATTTTCAGTTTTCACTTTAATTTGAAAGTTTTAGTAATTTAGTTTTTGGCAATTGTTAGTAGTTTTCATTAAAAAAGATAGCTATATAGATGTATTAATTGTGATTTAGTATTTTGATATTTTGTGTTTTTAATTTCATTTGAGTTAGTTTAATATGGCATGTAATAGTTTTAAGTATTTTTTACAAATTTATTAGTTTGGTTATTTAGTATTTCAAGTAAAACAAAAAATGAAATGTTTTTTTTCTCCAATTACATCGGTTTTAGTATAGAGAACCTACTAAACCTGATTTTATACATACAGCATAGTATAAACAAACAAAGCTAAATCTGCATAAAACTATTAAATATATAGTATATTTAATAAATATTTAATTTAATTTAATACAATATATTAGCTTTCATTTTTAATAGAATGTATATATTTAATATAGATTCATTCAAACACATATTTTCGAACTGAACTGAAGTAAATATGTAACTTCTTCATGATCTTGATGAATGTGATGATTTGTTGAAGCTGACAGGCTCGTCAGTATCTGCTCTGGCGTGTGGTTGTGAATTTCTCTCTCTATAGCGGAGCTGAACTGTGTTTGGGCTTGTCGTGTGCAGCTGGAACGCACTTTGAAGTGCTTCACACGATTATTAACTCTCAAGCCTGCCAGGTCATTCAAGAAAAGACAATATCCATCATTACAACAACTGTATGCTTCTACAGCCCTTGCGTCTCCGTGTGAAGAAGACGAACATCTGGTCAAGCCTGACAGAGCTCTGACCCCGAGGAGCAGCTCAATAAGGCCACAAACACTTACACAAGTACACAAACACAGCCAACAAATGACAGGCGTGTGTTCTGTGCTACATACTTCCATGTATTCTTGTGTTTCTGTGGCACAGACAAGCCTCAGTCCTCAAGAGGGCGATAGAGTTTCCTTCAGATGATGTTAAACCAGATGAACATCTTTCACTAAGATATTAGTTGCATGCCTTTGTTTTTAGCCATGTTTTCTTATGCTTAAAGTAAAGCAGCTTTCATTAGTTCATTAGTTTCTTTAGTCTACTTATATGGTGCTTTTAGTAGCTTGTGATAAAAATCACCATTAATTGCATAAAAAAGATCTATATTCTGATGCTCTGTCAAACATCTAATTTTGTGTTTCATTGAAGAAAGAAAATAATATGTGGCTGAAATTACTTGATTAAAAAAACACACATATATATATATATATACTAGATACATACATAAATAAAATGGAGACACATGGTTCTGTAGCTGACAAGACACCGTTGTCTATTTTCTTGATGCATTAAAATATTTAAAAAATAAAGTTGAAATAAATTACTACTGAATATTATAACATTTGTAAAAACACAAAAATAATACAAAAAAATAATACAATTTGAATTAAAAAAATGAAACCCATTGAAACACAAATTTAAAAAAACAGTGAAAGATAAATATCAAATTAAAACGAATTTCATAAAATAAATGAATAAAAATGATTATAGAAAATTTTAAATAAAATCCTAACGAAATGTATTAAATCATCGTTTAAAATACAATTAAAAATTATAAAACTTTAACTAATAGGACTTAAAGGGGTGAAAAGAGAAGGGTAAAAAAAAATATATAATATATATTATATATATATATATAGGATTACTTAATTTATGCATTGAGCAGGGACACTTTATTCAAAACAACTTACAGTACATCAGGATATACATTTTTCAAAATTCAAATCAATTAAATATATAATCTAAACAGTTACACTATTTAAGTCCCAGTTTTCACTATTAACTACATCTTTTGCCTCAATAAACTTCTAATTTGTTGCTTATTAATAGTAAGTTAGTTGTTAATTTAGGTATGGGGTGTAGGATTACGGGATCGAAAATAATGTAATTCAGAATAAGGCATTACTATGTGCTTTATAAATACTAATAAACAACCAATAGGCTGTAATACTGCTAGTGAATAGTGTAATTGGTCCGAAAATATAGTTTACCATAAAAACTATAATTAGTAGGCCTTTTTCAGTTTCCCTAATAAACTAGCGCTTAATGAATTCGCTATAATTGATGAATTTGCAGCATTAAGCTGTTATTTGCCTGTATTTACAGTGAAGCTCATTTGAAACAGATGTATTGGAAAACGAGCTTATAATAAATGCGACTTGGTTCTATACTAAAAATGCTGGGTTAAATAGAACCCAGTGCTTGGTAAAATAGGGACAAACCCAGCAATGGGTTGTTTTGACCCCGAGGGTGGTTAAATGTTTAACCCAACCTTCTGATTAGTAACCCAACCGCTGGGTCAAAACAAACCCAAATTGTTGGGTTTGTCCATATTTTACCCAGTGTTGGGTTGTATTTAACCCAGCATTTTGTAGAGTGTAGAGGATAATAATGGCTGTGTGTTAAGCGCATCTGTGGTGAATCTGGAACAAAGGCAATTGCAGATGCAGGTTTCTGCTCCGGCAGTCGCCGGAGTTCTAAGCAATGATGCTTGTCCGACACGAAGGTTTGGCAGCTCATCCGGGCCAAAAGCCGTTTGTCTGACAGGGATGATTCCACATCATGAGGAGGGAAAACTGGGAGCTTGAATTCGTACCGGGAGCCTGAAATGGTATCAGCCTGCAGAAATACATCTTGAGCGCCACAAAAGACACACCTCCGTTCATAATTCACTATAAGAAGGCACTTTTATACAGATCATGGATATTCACACATACTGTAAAAGGTACAGCACTGAGCTTTTGTGCTGATTTAGTTTCAGATTTTTAACACACTGGTAATCTCACGCATAATATTTTTACATATTATTTGTTCAAATAAATATAATCGTTTTAATATAATGACTGCAAAAAAATGATCTACGATTGAACAGATATAATACTAAGAAGAGTATCATAAAAATTATGAATATTGTTGGCTTTGTGATGCATTGCTTATCTTGCTCTGGATTGCTTCGGATAACAGCGTTCGCTAAATGCATGAATGTAAATGAATTATATGGTCATTTAAAGAGAATCCTAATTGGGAATAATGAGAATTACCTAAAAGAAAAACTATAAAGCTAACTCTAAAAAAAACAATAAACATTAGGATGCATTACAATAATAAGAATCTGGGAGGAAAAAGTGCTTAACTGTCATTAAAATAATGTCACAAAGCTAAAAATTGTAATGGTCCAAAAACAGGCTTCGGTTTCTTCATGCAAAATATAATTTCTAATTTCTTCCATTACCTGGACATGTGTCATCACATTCATGAATTTAAGGACCATTCTCAGATTAGAGACAAATATTTTGTTTAACTTTATCAGGGTTATTATAGTTAACTGAAACTAAAACCATAAAAAATATTTTCGTTACTTGAAAATCTTTAATCTCTCTCTCTCTCTCTCTCTTCTATCTCTCTATCTCTCTATATATATATATATATATATATATACCAGTGGTGTGGGGAAAGTACTTTAACATAATGCATTACAATATGGCGGTACTGCCCTAAAAAAAAGTTACTAATTACGTGACTTAGTGTGGGTATAGGTTGTTACGTTACTTTTGAGTTACTTTTTAAATCTGGGCTGGGCTTACTTGTTTGTTTTTAATATAAAAGTTATATTTTTGGCAAATGTAAAGGCTCTTTCACAACAAAAGTGAAATGAAAGAGTCTCAGGCTGAAGGAAATGTAAAATCACGTCTGTACAGTAGAGGGCGCAGCTCAAACAAATTGCACGAAGAATATGACGCAGGAGAAGAAAGTTCAACACTATTCAGCAATAACAAAAATTAAACAAATGTATAATTTTTGCTTAGTATGGTTGAAATGGATCATCGAAGGTCAGAAGCAAAGAAACTGGTTAATAGAATGGGATTAAATAAATAAAGCATATTTGTGTTGTTTAACAATAAATTATTGCCGGGTTGTCTAATTTTGAGTGTGCATTTGATGTTTTAGACTGAATCTGTCATATTTACTTTAATAACTTTACTGGTATTAAAAAAGTAACTATGATCAGTAACTGCGTACCCCAACACGGTATATATATAAACTTGCAAAGGCAATATTTCTCATTTTCATTCAGTTTAACTTGATATACTAAAAAAATTGAACTAAAACTTAAATAAAAAATAATAATAACAAAAACTGTAAAAACACACAAATAATACTAATACTAAATACTGAAACTTTAACAAAAATTTAAATAAAAACAAAAAAAATCTAAAAATAATAACTAGCTCAATATTAATAAAACTATGGTAGTCTCTTAATGATACTAAATCACACTGTATTTAGTATTATTTACTCTAGTAGGTGGCTAAAAAGCAAAGTGACAGTGAAATCATTTCTCTGCAGTAATGTCAGGTTAAGTGCTTTGTGCTGGTCAAAGGGCAGAACGGTGTTGACCTCAGAAGGTCACCCTGATGTGGGATCAAACGCTTGACCTTTGTCCATGAGGAATCACCCTGTGCAATATAATACATAAGGTTAGAGGTCTAGACATTAAATTAAAAAAATAGTTCACCCAGAAATGAAAGTTTGCTGAAAATGTGCTCACCCTCAGATCATCCCAGATAGGATGAGGTTGTTTCTTCATCAGGTTTGGAGAAATGTAGCATTGCATCAGTGTCTCAGCAATGGATGCTCTGCGGTGAATGGGTGCCGTCAGAATGAGAGTCCAAACAGCTGATAAAAACATCAAAATAATCCACAGCACTCCAGTCCATCAGTTAACATCTGGAGAAGAACACCCGTGGGCAATGATGTTGAAAAGACATCAAATTGACGTCAAAAACCAGTGGCGGCTCGTCGGGGGGAGGCAGGGGAGGCACAGCTTCCCCAAAATTTTGAAAATGGGAGGAGGACGATTTAATGTTAATAAAATTCACAATTCATTTCAGTTCATGTCTCAGAATGTGTATTTTTTTGTTTGTAATTTCACAGTTGTAATACCATAACGTGAAAGCGCCGCTTTTCTATCACGAATGTGCCGAATCTGCTGATGTAAATACAACCGCTAATGATAGAGAAGGGGAGGGGGAGGCCGGGGGAGAGCTGAGCTCTCGTGCCTCCGTTGGTAAAAAAAAATTAGCCAATCAGCATCGAGTGTTCCCCAACCTTTTTTTTTTTTTTCAGCGATTGAGAGTGTGAGGAAAAGAAAACCTTGTAAGGGACGGGAGGCCTCCCTTCTGATATCAACCAATCATCAAAGAGACGTAAATTATGTGATATTAGTTTGAACGTCTCCCGCTGCGCTGATAATGTACCAAGTACTATGATGAGTAGCGATATTGAATATTTGATTGCCAACAGATTTACCAAGCTGTCATTCAAACAGTACATATACAAATTTAGGGAAAACAGCCTAAGCTGGATATAGACTAACGTTACAGCAGTCGGCTTAATTAAACGGCACAACAGGCAGCTCTCTTTAACACAGACTTTTAAGAAGGGATGGATGTTTGCTCAAGTGATAGTCCAGGTAAGTGAAGTTATATTATCTTGCTGTATGTGTGTCTTTTTCTGACTAAAAGCAACCAAAAAGCCATTTTATAGTGGTTAAGCAAATAATAATAATAATAATCGGCAGGGATCCCAGACCAATACAATTAGTGTGCCTCCTCTATTTTAAAACCCACGAGCCGCCACTGTCAAAAACAGGTCAAGTATGCAAATCAAATTGACGTCAAAAACTTGACATGACATTAATTTAATGTAAATTGAACGTCAAACATATTAGCCTACATATACATTAAACCAGGCTTGCCCAAACTCGGTCCTGGAGGGCCGGTGTCCTGCAGAGTTTAGCTCCAACTTGCCTCAACACACCTGCCTTTAAGTTTCTAGAA
This sequence comes from Sinocyclocheilus anophthalmus, assembly GCA_018155175.1. NCBI lineage: Eukaryota > Metazoa > Chordata > Actinopteri > Cypriniformes > Cyprinidae > Sinocyclocheilus > Sinocyclocheilus anophthalmus. The sequence continues at coordinate 242,848 of JADLZN010003745.1, forward strand.
TGCCTAGTAAGATCTTGATTAGCTGCTTCAGGTGTATTTAATTGGGGTTGGAACTAAACTCTTCAGGACACCGGCCCTCCAAGACCGAGTTTGGACAGCCCTGATCTAAACCATCTCAGTGTGGGATAAACTTCCTATTTTCACCCAATTACCACTGGAAGAAATTGCCGTCCAAACTGAATTTTAAATGATGTTACAGCATCTTGATCAAGTTTTGACTAATATTTGATGTCAAATTTATATCAAGGTGCCCGCTGGGAAAAGCTGCGTGAGAAACAAATCCATCCTTAAGACGATTTTAACGTCATGGACTCATATTTTAGCTGAAAGCAATGGTTTTAAAGTTAAAAACGTTAATGCGGGAGTAGTTTAAGCTTTTGTCTCGCCAGATGTAACTGATGGATGGAGTGCTGTGGATTAATTGTGAGTTTTTATAAGCTGTTTGGCTTCATTCTGACGGACCCATTCACCAATGGTGAGCACGTGATGCAATGCCTACATTTCTACACACTGATGAAGAAGACACAACCTCGAATTTGCAATGAGAACATTTTCAGCAAATTTTTAATTTTTGGGTGAACTGTTCCTTCAACAAAACTAATAAAAATGTCTGTTTATCTAACCTTGCTGAGAAGCCAAGGTCTGGTATGTTTTATTGTGACTAAAATCTGTCCACAAGGGGTCAGCAGTGACAAAAGGCTGTTTTGTTTTAGTGTTCAGCACGTCTATTATAATGTAAGCCTATCTTACAGAGCTTCCAGACTTCATTTTCCTCATCCGTGGAACAAATTCCTCTTAAATCCCCTACAAAATCTAGACAAAACTAGTCTCAGATAAACATGACAGCAGAAAGGCTTCCAACACTCATATATTATTGTCATTGCGAGTGGAATTTTCCCAATGATCTCTGGCTAAACCAGTCTTTGTTTTCTTCTCATCACTAGAGGGCTCTGTGTGTAGCATCATGTTTGCTATGAGGAAGTATCCGTGAGGAAGAGGAGGATACGTTCAGCATCGGCCTTCATCAGGGTTAAAGTCAAACAAGGAAGGAATGTGGCAGAAATGAAAACCTTCATTCATTAACCATTGTGTGTTTTCAGGAAGCAGCAGCAGCAGGAAGGCTAATGTGTTTTTTCTGTGGTATATAGCTGACGTTTAAGACGAACGGCACATGCTAATGAGCCTCTCGAGAATAATGAAACCATGTAAAGACTCACTCCAGAGGAGGGAGAAAGCACAGAGGAGATCTCTTGAAGTGCTTCTGCTGATAGTGTTATTTATTTGCATGCGGTATCTGCAGTGTTTTAGCACCCAATTCACTAAAGAAACAGTGCAAATGAGGTAACATCACACCCCAGAAATAAAAGCTAAAGAGCAATTTGTCATCTTACAGGCTGGTTCTGATGTGGATGACATTGATCTGAAATTAACTGGGACTGTACAGCATTAAAGGAGTAGCTCAGCCAAAAATGAAGATTAGCTGAAAATGTGTTCACCCTCAGTTCATCCGAGATCAGGAAGAGTTTGTGTCTTCATCAGGTTTGGAGAAATGTAGCAGTCAGTGTCTCAGCAATGGATGCTCTGGAATGAATGGGTGCCGTCAGAGTGATAGTCCAAACAGCTGATAAAAACACACAATAATCCACAAGTAATCACAGCACTCCAGTCCATCAGTGAACATCTGGAGAAGACAAAAGCTGAAACAAATCCAGCAATAAGATGTTTATAACTAAAATACGAGTCCATAATCCATAAAAACGCTTCCTCCAGTATAACATTTGTCTCTTCTAAATCAGATAAAGACAATGAATGAATAAATGGATGGGTCGATATATATATATATATATATATAATCCAAACCATCCATTTATTCATTCCGTGCTAAACCATTTCCTCGTTGTGTCACCAAAACTATTAAATTTTCTGCAAGCAACACCGCATTCAGAACAAACTTATGTTGAGCAGAATCTGTCTTAATTGGCAAGTATAACCAACATGATTTCATACAGTGAACGATTCAAGTTACTGATTAAAGTAACATTCTTATAGCAAGATCGATTTACTCGGGAACTAAAATGGCATAAAATATTATTTCAAAGGGTATAAATTATAAGTTGCATATATTTTTTAGTGAGATTTATGCTTAAAACATAAACAACAGTTTGCCAGTGGGGTGCAACAAATCTATTTAAGATGCATTCGCCAAAAACTAATATCTAATTGCTAAACGAATTGCTTCTGAAATGAATTTCTGATGTTTTAAGTAGTTTTATTGTAAAATGATTTTGCAGCGATCAGGTCAGCGAGGCAGTGAACGGCTTTCAAACCTCCCACTCGAGCAGGATGTGGTTGTGTCAAACTTTCGAAATAACTCTCTACCCTTAAGGCCGCCTCTCCTTTTATAGGCAAAGACGGCGAGATGCATTGTGTTTTTATCAGTGTCACGAACAGTCAGTCAGTCAGTCAGGCTCCTGATGCATCATCAGCTCTTTAACTGCACTGCTTTATAGGAACAACTGTTCAAAAGAGCTGCACACGGAGTTGTTATCACTTAATTATGTCTCAGATTCCTTGGGAGAAAAGAACATTTGTCAATGATTATTTGATCTTTGGTGTGAAATCTGATTGAGTTTATATTGAGTTTATATTGAGATGTAGATGCAGACACTGAAGTCTCTTCTGAAACCGAAAATCATCGGAGAAAGTCTGCATTTGCTCTCTATTTAAACACATTGCTCTATATGGGGCGAATTCACTAAAGTTGCATTACTTTTGAACATATTTTTAAGAACATTAAGATTTTTCATTGTTCTTTTAATGACAATTAAATATATTTTCATACCAAATTCTAATTTTAATGCAAAGCAATCTCATTTATTACTAATATACTACTTTATAGTATTTATACATTTACAGTATGGTAGCATTTGTGTACATGTGTGCTGCGGTTTATATATACTGTAGCTTATATATATATATATCTTATATATATCAATTATACGGCGGATTTAGGAATTTTACATTTTATTGTAAAAATAAATGTTAGTACAAAATCAAAATTGTTTTTTATTTTAATAATACTTTTTAATAAATTAAATGATTGGACAAATATGTCAAACAATTACCTACACATTAAGTATTATGTACTAACTATTTTATCCACCGTTGGAGTTATATATATATATATATATATAACTTTATTTTTATATATAACGTGTATAAATCAAATTATATGCAATGTATCAATTTAAACGTTATTACAAAGAATTTTATTACAACATTATTATCTAATAAAAATTAAATGATTGTAAAATAATATATATAATATTATATACAATCATTTAAATACACTTAAAGGCATTACAGTATTTTATACGATTAATAAATAAATGTTACAATAAATAAATATCACATGAGCCTACCAAATACTTATTTTTCACCCACGTTCTGCAAACTCTCTTCGGCAGTAATGTCTCTTCCATCAACAGTGGCGAAGTGAATCGGACTAAATATCTAACTATGTTGTATCTAGCTCGTTAATAATAAACACAGCGCTTTAATGCCCAGACCCTGAAGGACAACTCTCTGCATACAACTCCAGCACACGTACTAAGCTGGCAGGGAACGCCGGCGCGCTGGGCCTCTTCTGTAATGTTTAACCGTATTCTCCAGCACACCTGAGAGGAAAGGCCTGCTTCTCTTGTGAATCACTGCAGGAAGCTGAAGTGTGTGTAAGGGATGCATTAGGAGCGGCGCAGGAGACGAACACTCAGACGGATGGAGCAGCAGACAGAAGAGTCTCCAGCCCTTCCCCCCATCCACTGTTAAACAACACACTTTCACTTTTGAAGGGGTTTCAATGAGAAAAAGCGTATGAACCAGACATATGGGCCAAACGGAGGAGATTCCGACTAGAGATACTCTACTGTGTTTTGTGTGATTTTATGATTATGAATGCTGAATTAGGATGTGAATATGATCACAAGCAAAGCCAGGGAAAAAACAATGAAAACGAAGACAATGGACTGTGCTTACCTTAATACGAATAGATGTCACCTTTGAGTCCAAAATCCCCCCCAAAAAAGGAAAGTCTTTGTGTTTTTGGCATCTGCTATTATTATAACGATATTTTGCATAAAGAAAGCACAAAAGCAATTTTTGGACCTGAGAATTTTCATTGGACTTTATGTTTAATGAAAATTAATGTATTTTTTGGATCTTATTTAACAAGTATTACAAAACGATGGTAGTTTTGTATACTGTCTTTAATATATGGGTGATTTTATTTAAAATAAGTATATATGGTACGTATGGTATTCAGTTACAGATATATAGATTATCTAGGATATATATATATATATATATATATATATATCTATATATTATATATATATGCAGCATGTATTTGATGCATTAAAGAGGAGTTAAATGAGGTAACATTAATTTGATATGTACTAATTATTTACATGTATAAAGACAAGAGTCAAGAGTAAACATGTCTGGAATCTGCACTATATAAAATAGTAATAAATAGTTAAAAACTGATATTTAGTTCAAAGTATGGATATATTATATTGATATTTATAAAAAATAAATGGAAAATCTTTTCTATTTATGTGTATATATATACGTGTGTGTGTGGGTGTGTGTATATATATATATAAGCTCAGACAGAGCATGGGTTCAGCCTGTGTGCGTTTCTCCTGACGATCATTAAACTCAAGCCTGTGTAGATGCTGGCTGTGTTATTGCTCCAATTACACAGAAACAACTCTTATCGGGTAGTTTAAATGGGATTTAAGTGGCTTCCTGTCAGCTGAGAACTCGTCGATAATGGACGAGACAATTTTACAATGCAAAATAACTATTTTCTGTTTGAATATATAATCAAAATGTTTCTCGAGCAGCAAATCTGCATATTATACTGATTTCTAAGGGATCATGTGACACTGAAAACTGGAGAAATTCAGCTTTGAAAATACAGCTGCGCATCACATGAATAAATTACAGTTTACAATATATTCACATAGAAAACAGTTATTTTAAATTATAATAATATTTCACAATTTTACTGTATTTTTGATCAAATAAATGCAGCCTTGGTGAGCAGAAGAGACGTCCTAAACAATACAATTATTCCAAACTTTTGAGCAGTTGTAGTTATAGGCAAAAGTCTAAGGGAGCATCTCATGTTTCCTATTTAGACACTAAGAAGAAATAAAGGCCTCTGATCTATAAAGCTTTGGAGAAAATGACTATATTTCACAGAAATGACATTATTGACCAGATCCATTTCTCACTTCAGTATAACCTTTTAACCCTGATTTACTGCACAAGAGCATCTGCTGCTGCGACGTTTAGCCATGAACACTATGATCGGGCTGACAATTATCTGGCTGTTTTCTCACGGATTCAGATTTTGATCTGGATATGAACTTTATTTCAGAATGAATATGTACATTTCCTCCCTTCAGGTCACTGGAAAGTTTGGATTTTCCTCACACGAGCGAAGCATATCCCTTACATCCGGGTGTTTCTCTTCTGCATTGAGAACATTTCAACATGGACTTTGAAATAAAGGTGTCTTGGGAGGTTTGTGTAAAGTTAGAGGTCATTTTCAAAGACGCATAAGAGTGGATTTGTTCACCTGCCACAATATAAATCATTAATAATTAACCTCTTGCTTCTCCAGGCCACATACAGAATCACGGTGAGAAAGATACACCAAACCAAAATCACAGATGTATAGTATTAATATATAATATATATATGGTAGAGGTGACAGTCAAAGCTGTTTCTGTGAGCCGTGGCTGGCATTATATGGCCCCTTTTCACTTCCTAATTTAAGTTCTGCAAACTGCGACAAAGGTGCATTCTGAATGGCTGCTAACGATCAGGAATACGTGCAGCATTATCTGACATTTATAGGTCAGCTTCTCTCAAATCGGCTTCTGTTCAGCTGCTGGTTGAAATGACAAGAATTTTGCAGGCTTTCATTTTTGAACTCTTGTGTGCAAATACAGGAAATAAGCACATGTAGAAGGAACAGAAAAACACATATGGCGCGCGCGCACACAAACTCACACACAGGTTTGTTTTTATGGTTTATGGGGACTCTCCATAGGCATAATGGTTTTTAAACTGTACAAACTGTATATTCTATCCCCTTAACCTAACCCTACCCCTAAACCTACCCATCACAGAAAACTTTCTGCATTTCGATTTCAAAAAAACGAATTATTTACTGAATTATTTATAAGCCTTTTGAATTACGGGGACACTGAAAATGTCCTCATAAATCACCTTCTCGTTGTAATACCTATGTCATACCCATGTTATTATACAAATTTGTGTCCTCATAAACCACATAAACATGCACACACACACACACACACACATTCTCTCTCTCACTCACACACACACACAAAGGTTTGTTTTTGTGAAAAGTGGAGACATCCCACAGGCGTAATGGTTTTTATACAGTACAAACCGTATTTTCTATTGCCCTACACCAACCCTAAACCTAAACCTACCCCTTACAGGAAACTTTTTGCTATTTCAGATTTTTAATACACTCCATTCTGTGTGATTTATCAGCGTTTTGAAAAGTGGGGACATGGGATAATGTCCTGAAAACCTGTCACCTTCTCCTTGTAATACCTATCATACCTTTGTCATTATACAAATGTATGTCCTCATTTGTCACAAAAACACACAAACACACACACAAAAAAAACACACACAAACACACACACACTCACTACACTCACACACAACCCACACACTCCAAACACACCACACACACACCCACCCACACAACACACACACACACACAACAAACACAAACACACACACACACTCACACAACACACACACACACACAACAACAACATTCACCCCACACACTCCACAACCCAACAACTCCCCCACACACACACCCGCACACACCCTCACACACATCACACACTCACACCACACACATCACCCACACACACACCACACACACACATTCACACACACACACTCACACACAATCACACACACACAATCACACCACACTCATTCACTCACTCACACACACTCACACACCACACACACTCACACACCACACACACACACACCAAACACACACACACCCACACACCTTCAACACACCCACACACACTCACACACACTCACACACTCACACCCACACACACACAAACACACAAAAACAAAAACACACACACACAAACACAAACACACACACACACACACACATCACCACACACACTCCCCCTCACCATTCACCACACACCACTAACACACTCACACCTCAACACACACCATTCACACAACACCACCACTCACACACTCACAATTCACACACACACACACCCACACCACCTCACACCCACACCACTACACATTGCACACAACCACACACAACACTCAACACACAACACTCACACACCCCACCACTCACACACACACACACCAACCAACACACATTTCACACACACACACACTCACACACTCAACACACACACACACACGCACACACACACACACGCACACAACACACACACACCACCCAAAGACGAAGAGGAGGAGTTATGTGCAAAATAACTTAAGAAGATGTCATGCAGGCGCTTCATGTGCTCAGTGGGGGTGTGAGATACATATACGTATGTTTATGTAGCGTGTATATGTACTGAAATATATAGGAGGTTGCCATATGGTCTATATACATTTAATAATTGGTAAATGTACTAAAGAATAAACAGAATGAAAAATTTGTAAACAATTTCATTAATTACTAATAAGATACAATAATAAATAATTTTTAACGGTGTGTGTAAATGGATACACATGTCATTAAGAATAAATATGAAATAATTGTAAACATTGTAACATTTTAAATTAAGGCATAAAAATACCAATATATAATTACCTATTTATTTAACAATATCAAAAAATAATAAAATTTTTACATTATTATTTAATAATGATAAATAAATAATATATGAACAAATAATGAAATAATTTTATTAATGCGGATAAAATAATAAAATAAGAGAGACATATACACAATTACACAAAAGCTTGTTTTCTCTTAAAATAAATAGAGTAAATATTAAATTAACAAAATTAATAAATGTGTTTAATAATTTTAAATTTAAATATATACCATTTAATTTAAGTTTAATCATTTTAATTACCTATTTGTTTAAAAATACAATAGTAGTAAATATTTATATTTTTAATCATTATTAATTACTGAGTTTGATTAGTAATGCCTAAATAAATCTGAAATAATGTAAATTAAATTATCACAATTACTGCGATGTTATGTATGTTGGATTCAAACATTTAGTTCGGATCTACATAAAAATAATTTATGGAATTATTTCCTCCAAAATAATATTGCCACACCATCATATTTTGTTTTGTGCTTCCTCATTGTGTCGTGTTTTCGTGACTTACGAACAGGAAACATACACTGTGCAATAATGACCCTTCTGAACTAGCTGAAATGTCACATGCGTATCAGTAAAACGACTTTTCTTCAAAATGTCTGAAAGAGCATGTGAGCTAAAGACGAAGAGGCTCTCGGCTGGGTGAGTTTTATATTTCCTCCGCAGAAAGAGATACAGGAAATTATGTCATCGTGACTAAAAACACCACGGCTGTTCAGATCTGTCAGCACCACATTTCCTGCGGCCTGAAAACTCGACGTGAGATTCAGAGCAGCTGTGAACGCAGGTTTATCGACTGCTGTTTATCCAGCTGGAGTCTGGAATGAAATCCAGCCACATGCTAAACCTGATCGCGACGCTTTGAGGCTTTTGCAAAAAATGTGCGCACTTCAAATAAAAGAGTACACAACGAGTGTCACTACATGCTGTACTTTGGAGTCAGACGCCCTGGAACACATCAGTCCTCTGCATGTTTCCTGTGACAGACTGCGTGCCATGCAAAAAGCCACAGACTCTTCTAGAAGACTTCATCATTATCTTTTGCTTTATCTACAATAAAAGACTTGCTCAGGAAGTTGTGTCAAGAAGAGCGTAGATTATTGTGCATCATGTGATCTGATGTGTTCATTACAGATCTGAGGCATTAGGACATTAGCTAACCTTTAACTCACATTTCTACACACTGATCTTTCTCTCAACACCTAAAATCATACACGACACAAAGTCGAGTGAAAAGGTTTTTAAAGACTGAGCGCTTGATTGTGTACTCGGTGGCGCCAAACCGCACAACTTCCTGTGTGACACGTGCATTAGCTCTTCATCCTCTGTTTGTGCTGAATACAGCTGCTCTGTGTCATGCTCATTATATTATATGCATTATATTCTGAGCATATTATATGCATTATGACTATATAATATGCATTATGTTATATGCAGTATATTCTGAGCATATAATATGCATTATGAGTGTATAATATGCATTATATTATGAGCATGACACAGAGCTCATAATACACGTTCATAATATTACATGCATTGAAAAATGTAGTTCTAAACGTAAAAAATAAACATTTCATTCGCAAATGTGTCAAAATATATGTAATAGAACGCATATTATTAAATACACATTATGCGTGTAAATGCAGCAGTTGTCTGTTATTGAAATTGGTTAACACGTGTTACTGTTAATGCAAGATAATATGATCCATATGCATATGAAAGAGATGGATGTGGATGTGGATGTGGAGGTGTGTATATGTGTATATAATTCACAGATCCAGCGGTTCCCGTCACCACACAGGCAGGTTCAAATGTGATACGCATAACAACCGATTATGTGTTCAGCCATGAATAAAAGCACAGTCACACCAGGAATGATAACTATAATGAAAAGCATATTAGCATCCGCACCACTGGACCATAACGATCTGTTAATTATAAGTGTGCACTTCGAGCTCTTTAAAGTCAGACGCATGTTTTTATTCTGCATCGGCTGGAACAAACATTCTGCTATTCTCTGATAGTTCAAGCGATTTTTAAAAGCTATTGTTTATTGTGAGATTTATATTTTTGTTAGTATTTAATTTTTTTTAATTTTGTGATATCATATTAATTTTAGTTTTAGTTAAGTTTTAGATAGGTTAAATAGGTTAAATAGATAGGTTGGTTTTCTTAGACAATTTTTATTTGTATTTTTATATAAAGGTTTTTGTTTTAGTTGCACAAAACACCTTTTCACTCTTTGAATTTTCTCTTTTTATTTTTTATTTTTTAAGTTTTAGCTTTTGTTATTTTAACACATCTGTCTGTCTCTATCTATCTGTCTGTCTATCTACCTACCTACCTACCTACCTATCTATCTATCTGTCTGTCTGTCTGTCCTGTCTGTCTGTCTGTCTGTCTGTCTGTCTCTATCTATCTGTCTGTCTGTCTGTCTGTCTGTCTGTCTGTCTGTCTGTCTGTTTGTCTGTGTCTGTCTGTATCATCTGTCTGTCTGTTTGTCTGTGTCTATCTGTCTGTCTGTCTCTATCTATCTGTCTGTCTGTCTTTCTGTCTGTCTGTGTCTGTCTGTCTGCCTGTCTGTCTGTCCATCTGTCTATCTATCTATCTATCTGTCGGTCTGTCTGTCTGTCTGTCTGTCTGTCTGTCTCTATCTATCTGTCTGTCTGTCTGTCTGTCTGTCGTGTCTGTCTTCGTGTCTCTATCTATCTTTCCTGTCTGTCTGTCTGCGTCTTCTATCTAGTCTGTCCTGTCGGTCTATCGTCTGTCTGTCTCTATCTATCTGTTTTCTGTCTGTCTGCGGCTGTCTCTATCTCTCTATCTAGCCCTTCTGTCTGGTCTGTTCCGTCTCTATCTCTTAATCTGTCTGTCTCTATCTATCTATCTATCTGTCTGTCTTCTGTTTGTCTCTAGCTGTCTGTCTGTCTGTGTCTGTCTGTGTCTGTCTATCTGTCTGTCTCTATCTATCTGTCTGTCTGTCATCTATCTATCTATCTATCTATCTGGCTGTCTGTCTGTCTGTCTGTCTGTCTGTCTGTCTGCGTATGTCTGCTGTCTCCACTATCTGTCTGTCTGTCCTGTCTGTCTGTCTGTCTGTCTGTGTCTGTCTGTCTGCCTGTCTGTCTGCCTGTCTGTCTGTCTTTCTTTCTTTCTTTTTTTCTTTCTGTCTGTCTGTCTGTCTTCTGTCTGTCTGTCTGTCTTTCTGTCTTTCTGTTTGTCTGTCTGTCTTTCTGTCTGTCTGTCTTGTCCCTGTCTTCATCTTCTGTCTGCTTTCTGTCCTGTCCTCTATCTATCCCTATCTATCTGTCTGTCCCTGTCTTTCCTGTCCTTCTACTTCTTCTGTCCTTCTGTCTGTCTTTACTATCTGTCTGTCCTGTTCTGTCCTCTATCTATCTGTCTGTCTGTCCTTCTATCCATCTATCTATCTATCTATCTGTCTGGCCCCTTTCCTGTTCGGTCTGTCTGTCTGTCAGTCTGTCTGTCAGTCTGTTTGTGTGTCTGTCTGTCTATCTATCTATCAGTCTGTCTGTCTCTCATCTATCTATCTATCTTCAGTCCTGTCCTGTCTTCTATCTATCTGTCTGGCTGTCTGTCGGCCTGTCGTCCTCTATCTAATCTGTCTGTCTGTCTGCTTTCTGTCTGTCTGTCTTCTGTCTGTCTGTCTGTCTCTATCTATCTGTCTGCCTGTCTGTCGGTCTGTCTGTCTGTCTCTATCATCTGTCTGTCTGTCTGTTCTACTGTCTGTCTGTCTCCTCTTCGTCGTGTCTGTCCTGTCTGTCTGTCTCTTCTATCTATCTGTCTGTCTGTCTGTCTCTATATATCTATCTATCTATCTGTCTGTCTCTATCTATCTATCTATCCTACTGTCTGTCTGTCTGTCTCTACTATCTGTCTAACTATCTGTCTGTCTGTCTATCTATCCAACATCCATCTATCTATCTATCTATCTAACTATCTTTCTGTTCCTTTCTGTCTGTCTGTCTGTCTGTTTTTCTATCTATCTATCTGTCTGTCCGTCTTTTTTTGTCTGTCTTTCTGTCTGTCTGTCTCTATCTATCTGTCTGTCTGTCTGTACTACTATCTATCTATCTATCTATCTATCTATCTATCTATCTATCTATCTATCTATCTGTCTATCTATCTATCTGTCTATCTGTCTATCTGTCCCTTTATCTGTCAGTCATCTATCTATCTATCTATCTTATCGTTCTATCTAAATTATATTTTGTTATTTTAGTACTTCAAGTTAAACTAAATAAAAATAAGAGATGTTGCCTTGGCAACTAGATGAATAAAAATAAGTTTAGAAAAAAAAAAAAAAAAAGTAAGGTTTTATAATAACTCTGGTGTGAATTCAAGACTGCATTTTTCAGAATGAATCTGATTTTTGGGAATACTTTCTGAAATCTCTCCATCTTAATCAACTCCTGATGTTCTGTAGATCTTCAAGAACTCAAAGTATACGTAAAGCCTTCAAACAACCTTTAATAAACCTCAAGTAACTTCTGCGCTGAAGCAGAACTGTGTCAATTTGCACAAACTAAAGTTCCTCTTTGCCTTCGGCCGGTTTCTTTCTCACATAATGTGATAAATCGAAGCGCTCTCCACACACTTTCTGTCTCTGTATCTTTCCACGTGAGATTATTCAATCCTCCAGAACACTTGGAACAAGAGACGATAGTGTGTGCGACTCAAGAGCAACATTCCTCAGCTGGAAAGAAAAAAAATGCTATGCTAGCTGACTTTTTTTCTCTTTTTTTTCACCCCCTAATATGGTGAAAGGCAGTGAGATAGTTCAGTGGTTACATCATCATCAGCGCTCTGGAGTGAGGAAATGTGTGACTTTGCTTTGAATTTAAACCCATTCCATTGGACTAGAGTCTCTTACAATCGATAAATATTACAAAGGCTACAGCACCTCCCTTATTTATGCCCTTATAAGGGACTGATTTTCATGTTTTGGCACTAATTAAACAGAGATTCAATACATTTAAAAAAAAAATGGTGCTGAGAGGATCAGGCAAGAGCAATGGCTTTAGATGAAAGCATGATCAAATTCAGTCACACAAGATACGTGTCATCTGCATTATTCCACTGTATAAAACGTGTTTAATGTATTTAAATGCATTCATACTGAGCCATAAAATAATGATTTTTGTTGTCATTTACATTATTATAGTTAACTAAACTATCTATCTATCTATCTATCTATCTATCTATCTATCTGTCTGTCTGTCTGTCTGTCCTATCTATCTATCTATCTATCTATCTATCTATCTATCTATCTATCTATCTGTCTGTCTGTCTGTCTGTCTGTCTGTCTGTCTGTCTGTCTGTCTGTCTCTATCTATCTGTCTGTCTATCTGTCGTCTGTCTGTCTGTCCTATCTATCTATACTATCTATCTCTCTGTCTGTTCTGGTCCCTGCCTGTCTGTTCTGTCTTTCTGTCTGTCTTTCTGTTTTTCTGTCTGTCTGTCTGTCTGTCTATAGTTCTATTCTATCTGTCTGTCTGTCTGTCTGTCTGTCTGTCTGTCTGTCTCTATCTAGCTGCCTGTCTGGCTGTCCGTCTTTCTGTCTGTCTGTTGTCTGTCGTCTATGCTATCTATCTATCTGTCTGTCTCTATCTATCTATCACTATCTAGTCTGTCTTCTCTATCTATCTATCTATCTATCTGTCTGTCTCTATCTATCTATGTATCTATATATCTGTCTTTCTATCTATCTATCTGTCTATCTATAATCCATCTATCTATCTATCTATCTATCTACTATCTACTATCTATCTATCTTCGGTCATCATCTATCGATCTGTCTGTCTGTCTGTCTGTGTCTTGTCTGCTGTCTGTCTGTCTGTCTTTCTATCGTCTGTCTGTCTGTCTGTCTGTCGTCTATCTATCTATCTATCTATCCAACATCCAACTCTATCTATCTATCCATCTATCTATCTATCTAGCTATCTATCGATCTATCTATCTAGCGATCTATCCATTTATCATCTGTCTGTCTCTATCTATCTATCTATCTATCTATCTACTATCTATCTGTCTGTCTGTCCTCTATCTATCTATCTATCTATCGTCTGTCTGTCTGTCTGTCTATCGTCTATCTATCTATCTATCTATCTAGCGATCTATCTATCTATCTATCTGTCTATCTATCTGACTATTTCTATCTATCTTAATATCTATCTATCTGACTATTTTTATCTATCTATCTGTCTATCTATCTACTATCTCTATCTATCTATCTATCTCTATCTATCTATCTATCTACTCTGTCTCTCTCTCTCTCTATCTATCTATTATCTATCGATCTATCTATCTGTCTATATATCTTTCTATCTGTCTATCTATCTATCTGTCTATCTAGCTTCTGTCTGTTCTATCATCTATCTATCTCTATCTCTCGATCCTATCTATCATCTCTATCTATCTATCTATCTTCTGTTTGTCTGTCTATCTATCTATCTATCTCTGTGTGTCTGTCTGTCTATCTATATATCATCTATCTGTCTATATATCGTCTATCTATCTATCGTCTATCTATCGACTGTCTGTCTATCTATCTATCTTTTTTCTATCTCTATTCTGTCTATCTATTATCGTCTGTCTATCTCTCTGTCTATTCTGTTATCTGGTCTATCTATCTAGTCTGTCTGTCTACTATCTTTCTGTATAATAAAACATTCTTGCAACCATCCAGAACATCTAAGCACTAGCATAGCAACACCTAGCAACCACCCAGAAAACAAGACCCTGGCAACCCACGAATATTCAGAAACTGATAGTTAACACACCCTTGCAAAACATCCTACCACATGCAACACATAGCATTCTTCCAGACGCCTACGCACTGCATAGCAACACCTTAGCGCCCATCCAGAACACACAGAGGACTATCAAAAATACTTCAGAGACTGCATGGCAACACCCAGAATACCCTAACAACCCCATAACACCCTTGTAACCTAGATGGCAACATGCTAGCAACCTCCTAGCAAACGCATCCGAAATACCCTACAAACTGCATAACAACACCTACAACCACAATAAACAATTATATCTGTCTGAAAACATTGACTTTGAGCCTTTAAAACTTCTATAAACTTAAAACTACAACAAACTTCTTTCTTCAAGATTTTAAAAAGCTCATAATTTTTCCTTTACCTGAAATAAAACATGATTAACTAAAATGTATTTAAAAAAATATATATTTGACAAGGCACATATCTCACTTTCACTTACTTTCAACTTGATTATGGTAGCTGAAATTAAAATTAATAAAAACTATACATTTGAAAAAATTAAACATAAAATGGAAAATCTAAAACTTGATTCAAAATATAAATAAAAACGGGAATACTGTCTCAATGCTACTAAAAATACTCTGATTTACATATCAAGATCTGTCGTCTGACATATTCAACAAGAAAAAAAAGTAGGGAATCATGAACTGATTGGATCATTAAAAGTGTGATTTACATACCAGAATGGAGCCGTTTGATTGGACGAGAGGATCTGAAAAATAAGAGGACTTAATGACGTCAACTGAAAGCGAAAGCTGTTTCAGAAGCTGATATCATGGTGAAAGATTGTGCAGACAAGCTCTTGTTTAATTTGGAATAACGTGCACCGATAAGACATGCACACTTTGTGATTGTGGATTATGAACATAAACAGGGTCGATTTTATTTCTTGTTGACTTTAAAAGAAGCTCCATTAGTCTTAATCAGATCTGCACAGAACCAGCGGCCAACAGTTGAGCTGCTCATCATTCAGAACGCTCTACACGTCCCTCGTGTGTTCTTTTATTAAATATTTTGATAATGATTTAAGTTTCCAAAAAAAAAAAAACACGGAAGTACTCTGCATTGCATTTAACACATTTTGCACTGTTAAAATCCCTAAAATCAGTGCGTGAAATGCGACAAAAGTCCGCAGGTTCTGCTTTTTGTGTGAAAGAGGAGAATTAAATGATGTGTTACTGAACACCGGCCTACAGGCCCTTCACAATGCTCCGGTAAACATGTTGTTCTTAAAGCTGTCATACATGCTTCACTGGCATGAACCGAACCCTTTCCCCTCTCTATTCAGTGTTATGAATGGGTTTTGATTTCAGAATAAATCCAGGTGTCATTTGACTCCGCCTCGTCTATTTACAACCAAAACTAGGTAACTAGGTAAAATCATTCTTTTGGCATTGCAAGATGATTGCAGAGGATTTGCAGTGTGCTTAATTGCATTAATTGCGCGCTTGAACTTTAAATCTTGAGAGTGTTTTAAAACATGCGCAGGTGATATATCAGAAATTATATAAAAGGCCATTTAAGTGCACTTAAAGAGAGACACTTTCACGACTATGTTTCTTAAAACACACTCTGCAAAAATGATTTAAAAGTTTTACTTTAAAGTCTTTAGTGCTTTGTTGACTACCATACTAAAGCACATGTGATAGATTGTAATTTTAACTGTAGTGTTATTTGATATTACATGCAAAATCAATATTTTAAATGTACTAAACTGCAACGTCATACTCAATAGATTTAAATACATAACATACACATTTAAATAGAATTGACATTAAAGTATATTTTAGTTTACCATAAATGCTTGCTTATATTCAACAGTGCACTTTAAGCATATTTCAAAGACAACATAGAAGTAATTATGAATTTACATATAAGGATGTGCTTAAATCCTACTTAAGTTGGTCAAAATCGCACTCAAAACTAATTGCAATTAATATAAATTTAAATTACAATGCATTTTAAATTATTGCAAACAAAATTAAATGAAGCGTCTGAAAACATTACATTCAGATCGCACTTAAGTATATTCTTTTAAATTATAAGTACTATTTTTATGCTAAAAAAAAAATTCACAAGGGTTTGCCGATGCTTTCTTTCAGCAAATCAGCTTTCAAACTGCTTTGAATGTTGCACATCCGGTCAGAATTTAGAGTAAGTTTTATTAAATAATTTTTATCCGCTGTGATCAGACTGTAAAATATTGCAGCAAGCTTAAAACATGCACACAATAAGCCAAAGCTTCTATTTCGAATGCATACAATTATGACACACACACATCTCTTTTCAGTAACTCACTGTGTTGAAAATAGCTTGATTTCTTAATTGCTTTTGCTTCATAACACCATAACACTAGCTGAACATTCAGTTTATTATGGTGTGAATAGGCCTCTTTAAAACTGCAGAATGGCGAAAGGTTGTGCTGATTTTCCCAGGAATGCCATTGCTGTGGAATGATGATTGTATTTTAATCTGGAGAATACGGGACATGACTGTTTGGCTGGAAAGATAAAAAAAAAAAAGTTCTATTGCATAACTAACAGCTTGACTGGCTGCTGTTGTGAAATGTTCGGAGATTTAGGTCAATACCTCAGAACAAGGTACTTTTGTGGTTTGAATGTTAGTCTCATTCATTCAGCTGTCATGAGGCTGAAAACAAAACATTACAAACAAAGAAATAGCTAGGATATTTTGACCTTTGACCTGTATGAGGCGTTTTGATGCTTAGGTTTGATTTTGGCATTGACATAACGGCAGACAAGAGACATTTAATTGTTTGCTAGGGACAATTTAGTAGTCTTTAGTAGGGCTGGGTGAAAATATCGATATCTCGATATTAATCGATTCTCATTTTTATGGAAAGATATCGATTCTTAAATCCCAAGAATCGATGAATCTAGCCTGTTTTCAGTTAATGGACAGAACGTTGAAGGGCACTTCCCATCCAATAAATCGCAATAAGAATTGTGCTTTGGTACTTTTCATGTGAAACAAAGTCTCAGATTTCAAATTCTGTCCATTGTTTTGCAGTATTCAAACAATTAATGTCTTTTTGGCGCTGTTTAATGTGGAGTGACAGATCGCTGTAGCGCCTCGATCAACAGACGTGAACTGATCATCTCCTCCACATTAAAACCAGTTTCAGCACAAAATAAACATGACTAAACATCTGAAGGCAAGTTAAAAGAAAGAGTACAACTTTACAATCCATATCCTGTCTCATAATCGCTCAATCAGTGTTTCAGCCGCGCAAAGACGTCAATATAAATGCTAAACAATTAATGTAACGTCACATTTACCTCAGAAAGCATATTCGGTGACCATAAACTCATTAGTCAGATAGAAAAAACTGTAGAGAGGGGCGTATATGTACCATATAACATTTTAGTTATTTAATTGAAGTAGAAATATTATTATGTAACTGTAACTTTATTATTTTAAAAACTTCATTAAAAATGCTGGGTTAAAAAGGGACAAACCCAACCACTGGGTTGTTTTGACTCAAAACAACCCAACCGCTGGGTCAAAACAACCCAATAGCTGGGTTTGTCCCTTTTTAACCCAGCGCTGCACTCAAAAAAATGAAATCTGGGTGTTGTTTGATTAAAATAAATAGAGTATGTTGAAACAAATAAAATGAATACGTTTAAGGGATGTACAAAGTTATTTCAAGTCAGTCTAAAGTAAATCCAGAGGAAGTTGAAAGAGCTCAATTTATTTATGCTGAAACAACAAATAAGAAATTAGTTGAGTCAACTACTTCTCCTGCACTGCTCAGAAGACAGGAATTCCCCATGACCTCATCAGTTGCTGCCGACGCCATTAAAGTGGTGAAATGCAGTGAAATCAGTAAGTACAAAAATCTTTTATATATACCTTGTCTGTATTGTGCAGATAGTGAATATTAACATGTTTAGAACAGTCCGAGTTAAACATAAAGCGTATATTTGACTGTTTATGTAAACATTTGAAACGGAATATGTTTAGACTCGATGAAAAATAGCGGATTGATAAAAATGCCTGCATAAATGTACATAATTGGATATTAACGCGGTAGTTGTATAGCCCTAACACTTGTTTTAAGTGGTATTTCGTTAGATGGATCGGTTATATTAGCCATTTCATTCAGGCTAGTGTTGCTCAGCATGTTGTTTAGCAAGCAAGGGGATATCTCCATACAGGTAGAGACGAGAACACAGCACATTCAAGTAAAAACTAATGAATATTTATGTAACATTTATGTTGTAAGCTGAAGGCTGTGTTGTCCATATGATACTACTGTACATTACTGTTACAATACAGTATTATTGTTATGGCTGCTGTATTTATTAATTCATTTGTATTGTTCATTTCACAGGTTTTAATAAGAGCATAATAAACGGCTTCCTTTGTTTGGCTTTAGTCTACTTTCATTGGGTAAGTTGTATAAAGTGTTGTTGTATAATGTTCTTAAACTAATGCATATTTTTCCAAAACCATTTATTATTGCCATGAAATTGAGGAAAGTGTTTTATTGATTGGTGTTTGGACATACTTAATTTTTTGGTTGCTAGAATAAAAACATAATAGTATGATAATCTGATATGATTCATAATGATTGTTTTACTAATGATTGAAACCTAATAACTAATTGTTGTGCTTGTTTTTCTTCTAGTTATTTGAAAAGATTTGCCTTGTAAAGAATGTGGAGCATTTGAGTCTAGCAGGTACAAACTGTGTACATTATAACATTTATAATTTGTTATGTTATTTACTGTATATCTGTGTGTGTGTGTGTTTTCGCATACATTTTCAGTTAAAATTACAACATCTTCAATCTCATAAATGCTTTGATTGTTTTTCCATAGGCTAGCAGAGGCTTGAGCAGATGTGACTTTCAAAGGCTATACAGTACAACATAATTTCTAAAGTAGCGTAATACTTTTTTTCAAAAATATTCAAAATAATATTAAAATGAAGAAAATAAAAATCTACTTTTAAATGCACTTACTGTCTTGCCATTTGTAATGTATCCCATCTTTAGGCTGAGTCCATGCAAATTACAGCAGTCCCACTGGACAGCCACTAGCCGAACAATTAAAAAATGTTCAGCTCATGCACAGGTTGGTACATTAATTATTATTTTTTTTCTTGTATGTACTTGGTTATACAATGCAATTTGGTTATCAATATTGTAATGCCAGATATGACCATTTATTTGCAAGTTGTTTAATTCCTTTATTTATTTATTTTTTACGTAGCATTGACGTGCAAAGAGAATGCATCCTCAAATCGTGTGTATGCTTGAATGAGGACCATATACAGCTGGTCAAGGAGTGCAATGTAAGCAAATGCTTATCTCTTTCATCATCTAGTTCACTTTCATCTATTTCCTGTACTGCATTAAATATTAGATGTCATGTCATCACAAATGCAGCATATTTTGTATGGTTTGCACAGGATTGTGATTGGTTGACTGCCAAAGAAGCCATGAGCCCAGACAGTAATTGGGATCTGCATTGTTTGACATGACGGACATGACCCAGTGGATCAGAAGGGGTTGACATTCTCATTTCTTTGAGGAATGCAGCTGTGGCACTGGCCATGTTATTCAGACTCATTTATGCCTTTAACCTTAGCTACCCATGAGGACTCAAATCTATATTTGAGGTCTTCCAACAGTGTTCTTCAGCCTGGATGGACGCAGACTTTCATCAAAAGTGCATGCTCTGAAGAACAAGATGCTGGAGTAAGTTGATCCTGTTCTATCTTATTCTAAGCTCAACACTGAGCAGATTTTGTTCTATTTAACAGTATTTTTTGATTGTAATATCAATATTGTTAGTCCTCTTTTTTTGTATTTTGCATTGTAGTTTGTTTCTTTGTATTACTTAAATGTCAACCTAGCTGAAACTTTAAAAATACTAATGTGGTTTATTTAAACTGATTCTGAAAATACTGCATTTTTGATCTTGTTCTAAGATGGAGCTCAGCACTGAACATGAGTTGTTGTCTTTATCTTGTGAAATTGGAATAAAGAAAGACTTAAGACATTTACATTGAGCATTTTATTTATTTGTACATTAAAATATATTTTGGTGGAAATATCAGTAATTACAAGCTGGTTAAAGTAAATAAAGTTGTTCAGTTAAAACATTTCTGATTGTCGTAATTAAGTGGTTAAAATTAATTGGCTCAACAAGATTAAGTTGTGTACAAGTTAAATCCACAAGATAATTCAAATGAACATGATTTGATCTCATTGGTTGGAGATTAATTTTGCTCTTTGGTTCTATTTACCTAGATTAAGTTGAGATAACATAATTCAAATGCGTGGAAATGTGCGTCATAATTAAATTAAGTTGCACCAACGATTTATTTTTTTGAGTGTGGGT
Organism: Sinocyclocheilus anophthalmus; assembly: GCA_018155175.1. Classification (NCBI taxonomy): domain Eukaryota; kingdom Metazoa; phylum Chordata; class Actinopteri; order Cypriniformes; family Cyprinidae; genus Sinocyclocheilus; species Sinocyclocheilus anophthalmus. The sequence goes on from JADLZN010003745.1 coordinate 263,986, forward strand.
TCTATTTAACCTAGCATTTTTTAGAGTGTGTAATTTTAGCAGTTGTATATTAGCCTACAAATAAGTCAATTTTAACCTTCAATATTATAGTAATGTAGTACCAAATGACTTTCATGTATATTTTACAGCATTAGTTGAAAGATTTTTTTTGAATGAGAATCGAATCAGTAATTGAATCGAATCGCAAGCTTGTGAATAAGATTCAAATCGAATCGTGAAATTTGTGTCAAAACCCCGCCCTATTCTTTAGGTACATGACAAGTTCTCGACAAACTCATGAAAATCATAAGAAGCGATGTCTGACTTTGGAAACTATAGTTCTCTCCTTAAATATGAAGAGGTCATACACGAAGGCCCTGTCCCAAATTGCACCCTAAACCCTCAAAGTCTTCCTCTGAGTCTAGTCAAGTCACCTTTATTTATATAGCGCTTTTAACAATACAGATTGTGTCAAAGCAGCTTTACAGTATTAAATAGGAAAACAGTGTGTCAATAATGCCAAAGGACAATAGTAAACACTCAAATTTCAGTTAAAGGCAGTTCATCAATGAATTCAGTGACGTCATCATCCAGCTCAGTTCAGTTAAATAGTATCTTTGCAATCATTTGCAATCATGTCAACGATATCGCTGGAAATGGAAGTGTCCCCAACTAAGCAAGCCAGAGACGACAGCGGCAAGGAACCAAAACTCCATCGGTGACAGAATGGAGAAAAAACCTTGGGAGAAACCAGGCTCAGTCGGGGGGCCAGTTCTCCTCTGGCCAGACAAACCAGCAGTTCAATTACAGGCTGCAGCAAAGTCACATGTGCAGAGGACTCAACTGGCTCCGGTGCGTCTTGTCCACGGGCCGTCTGAGACAAGGTTCTTACAGGGGATTTGATCTGGGGCTCATTAGTTGTCCTGGTCTCGATGTCTTTCAGGGCTGTGCGAGGTCCTTCTAGTGATGATCCACGCTGTATGAATACGTACTGGTTTCCTGTTTACCCCAACCTTTTTTTTTTCCAAAATGATGTAATGCCGCTTTGATTGTCGAGTAGAAGTGGGCTGCGTAGCTCACAGGCTTAGCAGAAGTGCGTAGCGAGGGCACATAGCATATTTTCTAGTGTATTTCTATAGCTTCTCAGGTAATGTCAATGGTGTGACCTATTTCAAATGCATCCTAAATTACAACAACAGTGGTTACATACACATATATTTAATTGTTTGATCAAAATTTTTGCTAGGGACAATTTAGTAGTCGCTGGATATTGGTAGGGACGTGTCCCTAACATCCCCTACTAAATTCTACACCCTTGCTAACTTTCTTAAAGGAACACTCAGAATTCAATACAAATTGTGCTCTATAAATGGCATAGCCTAATGTCAGTTACAACAGTAAATCATTTCAACCCATCCTTCCTTTAAAGGAATAGCTGAAAATTTACTCACCCTCAGGCCATCCAAGATGTCAAAGAGTTTGTGTCTTCATCAGATTTGGAGAAATGTAGCATTGCATCAGTGTCTCAGCAATGGATGCTCTGCAGTGAATGGGTGCCGTCAGAATGCAATGAATGGGTGCCGTTTTTAGAGCTTGTGAGAGACAAAGATATTTCACATGATGAGTTGAATGCTATCGGTTCCTTTGGACAGGGCTTTATTATCAGTTTCCCCATGAATATGTTCTGGAAAAAGGAACATGCCATCAGAAGTCTAAACAAACATCTTCCCCCTGAAGAATTCATGACCAGATGTGACATGTGGTTTAATTTAGGTATTCGGGAGTTTCATTTGGTTAGAATCTGATGCACAACTATATAATATAAGTCTACAAATGCTTCATGTGTGTAATGACACAAAAATAACAGTGTAGCAGAACATCATCACTGTTTTCTGGAATTGAAGAGGTTGTGATTAATTTATAGTGACATTTAAAAGCGAGTCAAATTTTTTTAGACTCCATTGGCTATCTGGAATATTCATTATTGATGATTTTTGTTTATTAATATTTAATATTTCCGACTAGACTTCTGAGCAAGTCATTTAAGTACAAGGAATATGAACAAAATTCCTTTTGATCTGGATGTCTGTCTCTGTTTACACTATTCCCTATGTCTCCATTCCATTCACTTTTATGTAAATAATGCAGATATGCAAACGCAAATAAATGGAAAACCAAATTCCGAGATGAGAAAAACAGCCATTTGTAGACATCAAAAATTTAACTTACTGATGAACTAACAATATATATAGCAATATAACAGTATAAAAACAATACATTTTAAATGTATTGCATTACATTAGTGCATTAGTGTAATGTAAGTTTCATACGCTTGAGATAAGAGGGACACATCATGAATTTCTGATCTGGCATCTGTTGGATTCATTCTTGGATCCAAATGTGGCATGTAATGAGATTTCTGGATGTCTTACGTTAGCTCCAGTTATTCTGGCTGACTGTAGCCTGTGGAACTTCCTTTCTTGGCAATCATATAGAAACTGAGTGTTTGTAGCACTATGTGAGCACATGCTGTTCTCTGTATTTCAGCTGGAATGTTGACTATACTTATTCAGCAAGGATGCATTAAATTGACACAAAAAAATCCACAAAACTAGAAGCAGCAAATGTTCACATTGATAATAATCAGAAATGTTTCTTGAGCAGCAAATCAGCATATTATACTGATTTCTGAAGATCATGTGACACTGAAGACTGGCGTAATGATGCTGAAAATACAGCTTTGATCACATTTTAACAGATATTCACATAGAAAACAGCTGTTTGAAATTATAATAATATTTCACAATTTTTACTGTATTATTGATCAAATAAATGCAGCCTTGGTGAGCAGAAGAGACTTCTAAAACATTAAATTTATTCCAACTTTTGAGCAGTTGTAGTTATAGGCAAAAGTCTAAGGGAGCATCTCATGTTTCCTATTTAGACACTTAGGAGAAATTAAGGCTTTTAATCTATAAAGCTCCAAATAAATGGAGCCTTGGTCCATCTTACCAACAACAAACTTTTGAATGGTAGTGTATGTGATTGTTTTAAAATGTAAATGATTAATATACAATGTAACATCAAGTTCTGATAGACTTTGCTCATGTATTTTCACGTTCAGTGTGGACAGTCATGATTTTACTATATTAATTGGCAAAAAATAATTAATTATTACAGTGGCTCGCACATGTAGTCTTCCTACATTTGGAAGATTTTATGGTTATTTTAAGCATGCAGATTTACACAAATTTGTCAACTCAAACAATAGAAAGATGCGTGGTTTGAAAGCGACTTCAATGTGTAAGCTGTGCTTACTGACAATAGACAATGGACCTATTTGGCAGCAAAATTGCGCTGAAAAGGAAATAATGTGAGCTACACTTTAGTCAGCGTGAGCTCAACAGATATCAGTATTAATCTGAAGGGGTCTGCCTGCTCTTACAGAAGCAGCCGTTCAAACATGGCAGATGGCAGCTCAGCAAACCGAGGGCCAAAACTGTCACAATCACTGCTCAGTGTGCATGACAAAACCACCACACACACACCCACACACACACACACCACACAAGACAGCTCAGCGTGCCTGGCATTAGCTTTCCTCCGCTCACACATTTGTGCATGCTCAAAATCACACACACAATTAATAAAAACTTGCTGCCTACTACCTACATAGGGAGCTACCTTCAAAGAGAGCATCCTAACTGATGGAGAATATCAAACAAGTGGCCAGTTTTTTTTTTTTGGAACATGTTGGGAATATGATTATGATGCCTGAAATGTTCCCTATAGGTAGACAGCACACTAGATTTTGTAACAGATCCCTTATAATAGAATTACTATATACTCCAACCCCTCTCTTTCAGGGCAAGTACATGTAATTTACTGAATACAGTCTGAGAGTTTGTAAGGAACAATAACAGTGAGTGTTGTGTGTTTTTGGCACATACAAACACACTCAAACGCCAACACACACATTTCTTTCAGTTAGCTCTATTTCTACGGAGCTTCAGCTGGTGTGAAAGTATAGATTGACTCTTTGCCAAGCGAAGACTTTCATATCTGAATCAGCTTCAGATCTCTGAGAGGGAACCCTCGTCATTTAGCACTAGAATTTGGATGATTTTTATTGATTTACAAATGCATAAACACATTTATATATGTCTAGACTGTGGCAGTCAGATGCAAAGGATTATAAAAAGCACTGGAGTTGAATTCAAAAAAAACAAAAAAAAAAACAAATAAAATGGATGGATTGACATGCTTTAAATCTGCAGCATACAAACGGAAGCGAAGAAACACATAATGAGAACAGCAGTGACCTACAGGAGGTCAGAGATCATCTATTTTAACTGGTTTCCTCTCAGGTGCAGCTATTGTTACCAGCTGTGGGAAAACACAGCAATATATAAACCTGCACTGTGCATGAACATGAACAAAGCTACAGAAATAATGATGGTTCACAATGATGTTACTTTTGAAAATAATAATAGTAATAATAAATGTATTATTATTATGAGGGAAAGGAGTGCAATCATTGTCTAAAAATAACTTATGGATGGCATGAAGCTAGGACATCACAGAACACTCTAGCAACCACATAGTAACACCCTAGCAACCGCCCAAAAAAAGTAGCAATGCCCTAGCAACCATCAACTGTAGAATACCTTAGTAACTGCATAGCAACACTCACAGCAATGGCCTACAAATATCCTAGAAAACACCTAGAATACCCCAGCAACCACATAGCAACACCCTAGTAACCACTTCGAAATTTACCTGCAACTGCAAAGAATACCCTTGCAACCACACAAAACTGTTGTAGCAATACCTAAAGGCCTAGCAACCATACAGAATACCCTAGCAATTGCATGGCAACACCCTAGCAACCACCCAGAAACCCCTAGTAACCACTTATGCAAATGCATAGCAACCATCTGATGCCCTGTCGTCACCACCCAGAACATCTTCAAAACCACATAAAAATGCACTAAAATGTATTTATGCATAAGCATAGAGAAAATGTAGAATTCTAGTTTGTTGTTGCTGGTAAAGATGAAGTGTTTAATCACGCAGCATCAAACTGGAATGCAAACTGTTTATTTGAGCAGCATGATTGAACCCAACATTACAACGTCAGCTTAGCCAATGGTGTGAGTCTAGGGCGTATTTTAGTGGCAGGAATGACACACTGCAGCTTTAATAGTGTTTAGAATCTCGTAAATACATGAAAACAATACATGCTCTCATTATGTGCCCACAGTCACACAACAGTCTCAATACCCTTCATTATCAGATCAGAGCAGCTGGAGTTCACATGCATTTCTTCACTTCTTTGTGTATAATATGAAGTCATTTTTTCACTGCAGTGGTCCAACTGTGTATGTTTTTCCAGTTGTTATCACTTTCCTTTTAAGACTGGTTTCACAAACCCTCAATAAACAAACCAGACTTAAGACTTTCTCAACCAATAGCATCTCTAAAAGACTAAATACAATATCACTTATCACTCTGTGTTTTCTATGGAAGCCCGTTTCCGACACTGAATAAAAAAAAAAATTACAGCGTGCAATTGTGACTTTTCAGCAATTGTGAGTTTATATCTCCAATTATGAGAAAGCAGTCAGAATGTGAGGATAAAGTCCAATTCTGAGGAAAAAGGCTATTTTTCTTACAATTGTGAGTTTATGTCTCACACTTCTGACTTTATATCTCAGAATTGCATTTATATCTCACAATTTTGACTTTATAACACACAATTGAGACTTTACATAATTCACACAATTCCGAGGAAAATGTCAGAATTACGAGATAAAAAGTCACAATTACCTTTTTTATTTTTTAATCAGTGGCACAAACGGGCTTCCATAGTCAGTGCTGGGTAGTAACCAATTAGCTACATGTAATCTGGATTACGTAATCAGGTACCAAAAATTAAGCACTTGTAATTAGATTATATTAAATTTTAAAATATCATAATTATACTAGCTACTTTTTTTATTGATTACATATTATTCACATGACATGCAGGTAAACGGGTATAAAAAGTGTTTGTTTTTTGATTGCTGTAATTTCAAATTTCAATTTAATGTTACATTTTTACGATGTAATTTATTATTAGATTTTCATTAAACTCACAAACCTAATTTGGAAAACTTTGAGGTCTGTCCATAGCTTTCTATATTCTGTCTAAAAATAGCTTCAATGCTGTCAGAAAGCTGCAGATGTCTGACAGCCTCATCACAACGAAACTGCTGACAGAAAAAGCCTAAAACATTGTACACAATGTAGCATAATCATAATTTGTAATGCTTCAGACCAATATGTTTCTCCCAGTCAGGTGTGTCTAATGATTGCTAAGCGAATTAGCGTTAAAAATGAACAGTGATCAACTAACCAGTATTTTAATGTCTACCACTGCTTCAGGAAGTTGGAAATAAAGTTGAAATCACACAAACAGGAGCAAACATTGTCACTAAACAACTTAAAGGTCACATATTTTACACCTTTCTGGAGTTTTATTTTAAGTTTTGATGTCCTTAAAAATATATATATATTTGCGGTATACAGTACCAAAAACAATCTAATCGATTTTTACAGCTACCTCTCTCAGGGGACAGCCCCCCCTCTGCTGAGAAACACGCGTCGATTTTGGACTGTCTACTAATATTCATGAGCCTCTCTTACTGATTGGCCTGTTGTGTTCTGGAGTGAGCACGGCAGGTCACCACAGGTAGCTTAGGGTCACAGCGCTAGCGGGAGGCGGCCTATTCAAACCAGCGTAGATTCGGCTACATAAGGAGCTTATAATATCATCTTGTTGTGATGTTGGGTTCTAGAATCGACGTAATACAGCCTCAAATGAGAAATTTGATCACATATCTGCTGCCACTACCAGACAAAAAAAACGACGACAGCTGTGGCTAAACGCGATAAAACGAGCAGACTGGACAGAACGATCGTCAAAAATGCACACGTTTGCAGTGCACACTTCTTATCAGAAAAGGTTAAAAAAAATTGTCTTTTGTTGTTATGGGCATGTCTAAAGATTTCTTGCCATATGTCTATGTTTATTGCATCTCACTACTATGTCGTGTATGAAATAATGTCTATGTGCATGTGTGTAAAACAACAAACTAAAAATTTATATATAATCATTTGTAATTGCATATACATTGTTGTGATTAATTGTTGCTGGAACAATAATGTAGCTGTAAAAAATAGTTGCCTGCTGAAATTGAAAAATATATACATCTTCATCATGACTAGACACGGTGAGTTTGTCTACAGGTTAGATGTGATCCACCTCATAATAATAATCCTGTCAGATCGTCCATCCTTTGAATGAGAGTGTAACATTACAGGTCGGGCGATCTGGTTTTGTGGTTAAAGTTAACATTTTTGACATGTTTCCGTGTTGTTGCTCAGCAAAGGCATGGATGCCATGTTGTCTGGGGGTTTGGCAAAAGGAGAGCGGGACGGTGGGCGGTGCTCGGGGTGGTGACTGAAGACGGTGACTGTGTAGTTCTGACCTCAACTTTTTACGGAAGTCACAACGTTTTGTGAAAAATCACAGCTACTTTATACAGGCTGTGTGAATTTTACTGTGGACCGACTGTTTTGAAACTTATATGATAGTTAAATAGCCCCTAGACCTCAGTAATCGTGAAAAAAGCCAGGGAATTTCTGTTTTGACAATATGGGACCTTTAATGGTAGCGTCTAGACGTTATCAATAGCAATTTGGCTACAGAATCCTATACAGGGAGATAAGGAAAAAGAAAAGGAGAGAAACAAAAGAGCAAGAGGAATTTGTTTATGTATTGCGAAGCACATAAAGTCATATTTGTTGATATCATAAACGCTTGGGAAAAGGGCAAGTACAAGAGTTATTATCAGTGTCTGTTATCATAAACACAAGCTAAAAATAAACCATAAACATTAGAACTATGTGAAAAGTCCCCTAGATTGTGAGTCCAACAAGATATTTATGTGTTTAAATCATATGATCACTTGTTTATGCTGTACTACTGTAGAACAAACTCAGTAGGCCTTATACTGACGGAGGTAAAAGTGTTCAAAGGCAAAGTGAAGGGACATTAGATGTGGTCATTCTGGATCTGGCAGATTAAACCACCATTAACAGCTCCAGATTAGTGCTTATCCACTTTAAATGAGGGCTTAATGAAGCTAATGCTGCTTGAACAGACTTGCATGTATATTTACCGTTTGCTTCCAAGTTTATGATCAATTTGAATTGTAGTTCGACCACAAGCTTAATGATACAATGTAAACAGTTTGATACAATGATACAACGCAAACTGGTTTAAAAACATTTTAAATCTTTGTTGCCATAGCAACACCTTCAAACATCCTATAAACCACCTAGATATAACTCAGCAACCACTGACTAGGAACACTCCAACAAACGGATAGCAACACCCTTAGCAAACCAATGAGAAACCCTAGCAACACAAACAAATCATAGAAAAATGTGCTACTTGTCATTAAAAATACATGCAAGAAAAAATAATATAATTATATATATATATTATATATATATATATATATATTTGTGTGTATATATATATATATATATATCTACAGGTATTATGGATGTTGAAGATTGGACCACTCAAAACACCCTAGCAACCAGCTAGAAAACCCAAGCAATGTCTACAAACATCCTAGAAAGCACTTAGAAATAACTCAGCAACCACATAGTAACACCCTAACAACCAGCTAGAAAACTGTAGCAATGCTTAAAGCACCCTAGCAACCACCTGCTGTAAAATACCTCAGCAAGTGCTTAGCAACACCCTAGCAACCATATAGAAAACCCTAGCAACGCCTACAAACATCCTATAAACCACCTAGATATAACTCAGCAACCACATAGTAACACCCTAGCAACCACCTAGAAAACTGTAGCAATGCTTAAAACATCCTAGCAACCACCTACTGCAGAATACCTCAGTAAGAACTTAGCAACCACCTAGAAAACCCTAGCAACGCCTACAAACATCCTAAAAACCACCTAGACATAACTCAGCAACTACATAGTAACACTCTAACAACCAGCCAAAAACCTGTAGCAATACCTAAGAAAACCCTAGCAACCACCTACTACATTAACCCCAGCAACCACATAGCAACACCCTACAAACCACTCAAAACAACCACATAACAACACACTAGCAACTATCTACTGCTTAGAATCCAGCACGTGCTTTAGCAACACCCTAACAAAACACTACCCTAGCAACCATACAGAACACCCTAGCAACCATCCAGAATACCTTAGAAACCACATAGCAACACCCTAACAACCAGCCAAAAACCATAGAAACAATGTGCTTAATTGCCACATTGCAAACATTAATGTTTTTTTTTTAAACAGCTTCTAAATAAGATTCATTTCTTTCTTCTTCCTGTTCTTGACAGTTTTGTGAAATGCATCCAAACAGTCACTTAAATATAAATCAGAATTAATGTTAATTATTTAAACCTCAAGGGTTGAACCTAATTATTAAGTTCAAGTAGGCAGGTAACAAGTTATACAATACAAGTTATCTACTTAAAAGTACAGCAAATAAATATAAGAGATTATATTTCATATGGCATGTACAGTGGTTGAAGTGTTTTTGCACTCAGTCTTTTATAATGTGCAGAAATCTTCAAAATACCTCTCCAAACATAATTAAAACATTTGTGTAGGGAACTGTACCGATCTGGCCATTATCAGCAGTTCCAGAGTACAGCAGATATTGGGTCTGTCCTTGACTATTGACTAACTCCTGGCATGCGCTGAAACACATTCGCTCCGGAGCTCTTTTATGGGTCAGATAAAGTCACAACATGCCAGTGTGGGTCAGTAGTGGCCAACATTCACTTAACAGATAAGAGATCCTACAAGGATTTGATGAGAACAATTGCAAGACTGAGCTGCACGAAGGTTTTAAGATTATATTTGTTTTGCATTTGAATGGAGTCTGTATAACTCAATTTGTTTTACTATCTAAAGTTAAAAATGCTGTACTATATTGCAAAATAAATAACATGGGAAAAAATAATACAATATATATAGTAATATACACACACACACACACACACAATAGCTAGAAATTGTTCAGATTTTCCTATTTTTTTGTAGATGTAAAACCCGAAAATTTTAATTTCCAGGCCGGGAAAACACACAATAATTAATTTAAATAGGCAACTATTTTTAGTTTATGTACTTTTTTTCTGCTCATGCTCGGCTCTAAAATATGTAATTGGCTAGAAATAATTTTTTAGGTATATAAATGGGCTAAAATTAGTTTTATATTTACTTTTTTGTAGATGTAAAATCTAAAAATTGTGCATCTATAATTTCCAGGCTTGGAAAACAGACAATAATTAGTAATAAAATTCTAATATTCTCAGTTAATGCACTTGTTTTTTTCTGGTCTTGTTCAGCTTTAAAATATAGAATTGGCTGGAAATTGTTCTTTTTTTTTAGGCATACGAGTAGACTACAATTAATCTTGCATGTATTTTGCATTTTTCTCTATAATTTAGTTTGTTTTGTTATCTAAAGATACAAATTCTGTAGACATAAAATCTGACAATGGTTCGTTTGTACTTTCCAGGCCTGGAAAACACACAATTAGTTAACAAAAAAGTACAATATTCTTAATGTGCATTTTTATGCACAGATCTAAAATGTATAGCAGGCTAGAAATTGCAGCTATTTTTATTGCCAAAAAAAAAAAAACATTTCTATTTATTGCTCTATTTTGAAAAGTCCTTATCTAGTAATACCAAACAGATTGATGAAAATAAGTTCGATTCATGAAAGCGAAAAGCACAGAACAAACATTTAAAAAGACGTCCATCTGAATATTACAGATTTTTATTTGCATTACAAAACAAAAAATTGTGCATTCCAAGACGTCAACATACAAAAAAAACACTGCATGACTTTAAAGCATTTGAGCAAGTCAACCAAGGTCACAAGAGATGTTAAAAGAGCCAGTCTCTGTTACGTGTCACTCAAACTCTTAGCCCCGCCCCCTCGCCACTTTTTTCAAAGCAGTGAAACTGGTGAAGCTTCACGCCAGGCTCCGCCTCCTCCTCATCCATATCAGCAAACTTCATGAGAATATCAGTGGTGCGGTTTACAAAAAGAGGAGTACGTGGGCACAGAAACATAGGGCTTGTACGGACGTCTGCATTTTTTTGGGTTGTCCAATCACAATGCGACTTAGGTCATATTTTTCCGTTAAAAGTTAAACAGCGAGAAGACGTGAAAAAGAAGGCAATGTGGAATGTACAGTGCATAGAAGTGTGCCGAGCGAGGTTCATGACGAATCCGCCTTTTTCTCCTGTTCGATGGCTGAAAGACAAGAGCAGAGCGTTATTGGTTAGCCTCGGGTTTATATCGGGTTAATATCCATGCCTCAAAAAAAGTGTGCGAAATCGTACTTTCTTTAGACGGCAAAGGATTTTTCTCCTGAGTTTCTGTTTTCTTCAGCTTGGTTTTGTCGAAGCTGGTCACCTCCTCGAGATTTGGCTTGTCAGACATGTTTGCAGTGGGTCTGAAATCAAATGAGAGGAAATGGCTTGCTGTTAATGATGACACACACACACTCACTCTCACACACACACACACTCACACACTCACACACAAGGCCTTATGACTAATACAGACACATGCACCATTAATATTCATATTAGTGCACAACCAATATGGGCTTTTCCAATACTTTAGTTTCCCTAATCTGTAATATTTGGCATCCTAATGTAACAGAATGCTCTTAAATGTGCATTGCAGAAAAAAATCAATAAATGCAACAAAAAGAAGAAAAGCTACAGTCTTGTTTTGATGCTATAATGTAATAACTGAGGTTAAAGGCAACGCTGGTGTTGCATCACAGTCTTGAGTGTTTGGAATGTAACCACCGCCCTTCCCTGCTCATATTTCACTTCATATCAACATTTCTATCTGTAAAAAAATCATTTAAGCGTTTGCAACGATTTGCAACTCACATTTATGCATTATTTCCCCTTTTGGCGCATCGTAGAAAAACTGATCAAGCTCATCATTCCTGAACAAAGCAACTACAGGAGCCTTATCTATCGTCTATATATCCAAAGAATCACATTTTAGCTATAGCATATTTAAGTTTTGTCACATTTCCTGGTAGTGATTGTAAAACGGATGCATTAATAATGTGATGCATTTTGCCAAATATTCATAAAGGCGAAACCAGCTTATGAAAATGCATTCGGATTGACATTATAGACTATAATCTAAAAGATAGGGAACGATATGCATTTTAAATGCATAGCTTAAAAGCTTACCAGAGTGTGTGGTAGTTGAAGTGGTGTATTCTCCAGCGGATGCAGCAGTGGGAGGAAAAGCGCAGAATCACTGGATTTATACGCAGAGATATGCAAATCACCTGACTGACGTCACCGCACTGTTAGACCACGTTACTTCGCATACAGGCCGCATGCATATGTAAATCAACCAGCTGGATAATCAGAATAAAGGTTTTAGCTCAGAAACATTGGGAAAATGCATGCATTTGAGACTTTAGCAGTGAGAAATCGCACGCGGAACTGAACGCCCTCTGAGAGCAACGCTGCTGTTGTGCGACAGCGACATCTGCTGGACATATTTAGAACACAACTATACATCTGTACATAAATATATAATATTATTAATTTTGAACGGGACAATTTTTTTTTATTATTATTGAACAAAATTCAATTACAAACATTTATGGCATGCTTCTCTTATATTTTGACATGGGGAAGACATTCTGTTGTGTTTCTTAAAATATGTAAAACTGTGAAAACTGAACAATATCACAAAAAAAAAAAAATGTATTTTTTTTGCATGTTTATTTACCCAGTAAAGTCTGTTCAACAAGACCAGAGACAGCAAATATTAAGCTGTAAAGGTATAATTTTTTTGGAAATACACTGCACAACTCCTGCATTTTCTCAGGCTAACGCTAAGCATATTGTTTTGTGTTATGTAGGCCCATATGCACCAGACATGTATAAACGAAACCGTATTTTAGCTGGCATGGGAGGAAAGCTGATCTCGAGCGTAACAGGAAGTATGCGAGATCATTTCCTGTTAGCAGCTAGCAGACTATTTAGAGACATTTGAGCAGTTCCTTGCAAAATGCGCTGCCCTTTTTCATCATTTTGTGATGAAAATAGGAGACAGATGCTCCTTGTTAAATGTTTTCGTGCATCTCTTTCTTGAGTGTGTGTTTGCAAAGAGACACAATGAAGTTTAAGAGGTTGGAGTTTGTTTTAATAGTTTGAATTTACATTTTACAAGATTTTACTAATTAAAACATTAGTGAGCAAGTGAAGGATTGATCAAGCTCTTTTCATCTTGAAATTTCAAAATACATGCACAGATCAATTTAAAATAAAATTAAAAACAAAAAATGACTAACAAGAAAGCATGCTGCATTTATTCATCATTTCGTGATGGAAATTAAGAAAACAGATGCTCGTTAAATATTCCTTCGCATTTCTCTCTTATGTGTTTGTATGTGTGCAAAGACAAACAATGAAATTTGGACTGAATTTGAAATAATTTTGCTTCAACAGTTTGGATTAAAGTTTTACAAGTGAGATTTTCTTTCAAAAACCTCTTGAAATCTCTTTTTTCTCTGAATATTACTTTTCAGCTCTTGGTCTGTGAATTGTATTTTGTTATGGATGTTGGCTAAAGTCCCACACACTCCATCACACACTCAACACACTCACTCACAAACACTCACAACACAATCACACTCACACTCCACTAACACAACCACCCCCACCCCCCCCCCACACACTACTCACAAACACACTAACTCACCACTCACACACACCACTCACACTCCACTCACACACCACATCACTCACACTCAACACACCACAAACACAACATACAACTCACACTCACAACACTCCAATCACACTCACCACACACACACACAACTAACTCAAACACACTCCACTCACACTAACAACTCACACACACTCACTCACTCACTCACACACACACACTCTCACACACTCTCACTCACACACACTCACACACACTCAACACACACTCTCACACAAAGCAATCAAGCACACACACACACACACGCACACAACACACTCACACTCACACACACTCACAAACACACACACAAACACAAACAAACACAAACACACACACACACACACACTCACACTCACACTCACAACACAGTCACACACCTCACATCACACACAAACCACTCTCACACTCTTCACTCTCACACACACTCACACACACTCTCACCACACTCACACACACACACACACACTCACACTCCCACACACACTCACTCACACACATTCTCACACACTCACACACTCACACTCACTTACACACACACACACACACACACTTTCTCTCTCACACTCACACACACACTCTCACACACCACTCTCACACACACTCACACACACTCTCACACCCTCTCACTCACACTCACACACACTCACTCACACTCTCACTCACTCACCCACTCACTCACCCACTCACACACACTCACTCACACACAAACAAACACACACAAACAAACACACACACACACACACACACACCCTCCCTCCCTCCCCCCTCACCCCCCCTCCTCCCACCCCATTCACATCTCACACTCACACACACACACAATCTCTCTCACACTCACACACACTCTCACTCACTCACTCATTCACTCACACTCACTCATTCACTCACATTCACTCACACTCACTCACACTCACACCCACACCCCACCCCCCCACTCCCCCCTTCTCCCCTTCCCCCCACACGCCACACACCCACTCTCACACCACTTCACCTCACCCTTCACCACACTCCACACACACTTCCCCCCCCCCCCCCCCCCCCCCCCCCCCCCCCCCCCCCCCCCCCCCCCCCCCCCCCCCCCCCACTCACAATCACACACACTCACTCACTCAAACACAAACACACACACACACACAAAACACACACACACACTCACACTCACACTCACACACACACACTCTCACACACACTCCCACACACACACACACTCACATCACACTCACACACACTCACTCACTCACATACAACACTCTCTCTCACTCACTCACTCACTCTCTCTCTCTCACACACACACATACTCTCACTCACAATCACACACACACTCACTCACAATCACACACACTCAACCACACACAAACACCACACACACACACACACACACACACCACACACACACACACAAGAAGAAGATGTTTTTCTTTTTCTTTTCTGGTGCACTTTTGTACTTTGTTTTCACTTTATACAAAAATCTAGAATAGTAAAATATTCATTTTCATCGAGATTCATTGATAGTTTCTCAAGGCTATTTGCTTTCTACTACACAAATTGGCAAAAAAAAAAAACTATAAAGACTAACAAGATATTAATTTAGTTTCTGTAGCTCAAACCATGTTTATGCTTCGTTCCTCCTACTTAGTGGTGAAATATCTGCTGTAGAGGTCGCTGTACATGGCCTGGTTGTCCACCCGGATGGCGTTCCGCAGCGACTGCCAGAACCAGGCTTCAGCGGACGGTGAATGCGGCCACTCGAGAATGCTGCGCCCGCAGAGCCGCCTGCGCAGCCGCAGAAAGTGCGAGTGCTGCAACACGGGCTCCAGGAGCAGCAGCACGATCACGTCCTCGTTATCCTCCAGGAGCCTCTGGTGCGCCAGGAAGATGGCCAGCTTAAAGGAGCCACTGTTCACGTAGCGCTCGGTCAGGACGAAGACGGTTTTGCGGCTGTGCTGGATGCTCTGCGTCAGACTGTCCAGAACGGGAGAACCAGGAATCCAGTCCCGTTCCTCCAGGCAAATGGGCAGGAATCGCTCGCCTTGTTCCTCCAGCTGCACTCGCAGGTGACTGAGCACCCAGTCGGACACCTGCAACATCCACACTTATTGAACTGAACTGAATCAACACTTGAGATGAATAATGACACCATTTCTGAATGTTCTCAAAGCTTCCAGTTTTTAAATGATTTAAAAAAAGTTTTTCTTGTTTAAGCCAAGGTTGGCAAAAACATTCAGGTAATGTTTCGTTTTATAATTTTAAAAACATTATTGAAATGTTACTTTTTGAATGTTGAACATTTTGAAAAGGTTTAAAAAAAGTCAGATGCATGACTAATGTTTGGTGCCGGTGTGTGTGTGTGTGTGTGTAGTTCACCCAAAAATGAAAATTAGGCTGTGTTTTACTCACCCCCGAGGCATCCTAGGTGTATATGACTTTCTTCTTTGAGACGAATCCAGTCGGAGTTATATTAAAAATTGTCTTTGATCTTTCACGTGGTTTCATGGCACTCAGCGGGTGTTGCATTGCTTCAGTCAAAAAGAACTTAAATAAAAGCGCCCATCCATAAAAAAAAAGGTCTCACACGGCTCCGGGGGGTGAACAAAGACATCCTGTAGCGAATCGATGCGTTTTTGTAAGAAAAGTATCCATATTCATATCCGTTTTGAATATGGATATTTTTCTTACAAAATGCATCGATTCGCTACAGGAGAACTTTGTTCACACCGGAGCCGAAAAAAAGTGAGACACTTTTTTTTTTTAAGGATGGGCGATTTTTATTTAAGTTATTTTAGACCGAAGCAATGCAACACCCGCTGAGTACAACAATAGAGCTTGAAAAATCAAAGACAATTTTTAAAATAACTCCGACTGGATTCGTCTGAAAGAAGAAAAGTCATATACACCTAGGATGACTCGGGGGTGAGTAAAACACGGACAATTTCATTTTTGGGTGAATTAACCCTGAAGGTATGCAATATATCTTGACTGTGATGAATGTCTATGAAACGTTTTTTTCTTTTTTTTATGCAAACATTAAGGGAAAATTCCATTTGATAATTTTTCAAACATTATGGGATTGTAATTTTCGAATGTTCTGAAACGATTAGTATTGAACGCCCAACTAAAACATTTAAAAACACATTGAATAAATAATGTTTTTGTGAGAACATTTTGAGAACATTATTAAAGACAGGATAACTGAATGAATGTTCATTAAGGAAGAAAGTTTGTCAAAGTGAGAGAATGTTGCCAGAACATTTCTTTTTTTTCTTAGAACAACAAAAATGTGTTCTAAGAATGTTTTGCTAACATTCCCATTAAGTTATGAAAACCTTATTTCTGAATGCTCTCTGAACGCTCAAAACATCTAGATTTTTTTAAATGTTTCAAAATAATTTTTTGGTCATGTGAACATTAAAAAAAACATTTTATTTTATCATTTTACAAACATGAGAACGTTACTTTTTGAATTTTGAACTAAACGTTTCAAAAAAAGTTCCATGAACAATGTATCAACAATGTTGAGAACATTATTAATGACCACATAAATTTGAACAAACATTCTATTAAAATTACTGGAAGAATGTTTGTTCATAACATTGAGAGAACCTTGCCAGAACGTTCTGAGAACATTCCCTGCTAGCGAACAAACAACAAAAAATCGAATATCTAACCATTTGCACGTTCCCATTAAGGTATGAAAAGGTTATTTCTGATGTATTGATGTATGGTTTGTTAGAATAGGGCAATATTGGCCGAGATACAACTATTTGAAAATTGAATCTGAGGGTGCAAAAAAATTGAAATATTGAGAAAATCATCTTTAAAGTTGTTCAAATGAAGTTCTTAGCAATGCATATTACTAATCAAAAATTAAGTTTTGATATATTTACAGTAGGAAGTTTACAAAATACCTTCATGGAACATGATCTTAATATCCCAATGATTTTTGGCATAAAAGAAAAAACTATAATTTTGACCCATACAATGTAGTGTTGGCTCTATGTTTTTTTTTTTTTCTACAAATATACCCCAGCGACTTAACTCTGCTTTTGTGCTCCAGGGACACATATGGTTTTATCCTGATTAAAGCTTTAGTACAGCACAATACATGATTGCGTTGTAGCATTTTTGTAAAGTAATTGTTTAATTTGTAAAAGTAAGAAATGTTTGCTTATTAACAAAATCTAGTGTACCGGCATTGAACTCGCGGAGATTGAGGAAGCTGTCCTCCATAAAATTTGCAGCACAGAGAGCTATATTGGTATTATAATTTTCAGGAACAGAGTTAAAAATACATTTGAAACATTTTTAATTTTAACCAACAAAGAGGTCCTGCACTGGGGGTGAAAATAACCGCGTTTTGACGGCATGGCAACAACACTCCCTGGGGGCGGGGTTTATGTAATTTTAGGGTTTGTGATGTCACAAACCCAGGAAGAAGCTCGTTGTAGTCCCTACCAGCCTTTTTTTGTAGTCCTTAAACAGCGATTTCTTTAAAAGAAAATATCTCCCTTTGCATTGAACTTTGAGCTTTGTAACTTTGCAGACATTGTTTGTTGTCTAACAGCAACATGACACACTAAGTTAAAAAAGTGAATTCGTAATCAACCACCCCTTTAAATATCTCTTTTCTTGGTTATGCGAAAATTAAGGGAACATTTCATTTTATAATTTTGCAAACATTATGGGAACGTTACTTTTGAATGTTCTCTGGTCGTTCTGAAACAAGTAATAACATTTCAAATATATTAGACGAACGTCAAACTAAAACGTTTCAGGACAAACATTCCATGAACAATGTATAAAATAACATTTTTGTGCTAATATTTTGAGAACATTATTAAAGAACAGATAACTGAACGAACATTCTATTAGTGATAATGTTTGTTCATAACCTTGCCAGAATGTTCTTGTTAGTTGGATTTACAGCAAAATTTAAGTTTGTCTCATATTTGATGAAATTTGCATCACTGATTCTGTTGTTTCCTGTTTATTACTGTGAAGCAGAAGCTGTATTGTGTAAATGCAAAATAAATAAAGGTGACTCGACCTGTGTGTCCTTGGTGTCGTAGGTGATGAAGGCATCGTAGATGCAGCTGTCAGAGCTCAGGTGCTGATACCCAGTGAATCTGGCTTTCAAATAGTAGAATAAGTAGGAAACGTCCCAGTAGAAAAGGTGCATTGAGACGGCCACGAAAGTAGTGCATATAATGCAAACAATGGAGAAGAAGTACGCCAGAAAGGCCAACTGGTCATCGATGCATTCTTTAATGTCAAAATGCACCACTGCTAAACCTTTCCTCTCTTCCGGCATGGCACACGTCACTGCAGTCACCAATCTGGGGATCTTTATGTCAGTCTTGCGAATCCACAGAACGAATTCAAGCAGGTTGCATGTGCAGTGGAAAGGGTTTCCATTGAGCGACAGCGTCTTTAGGTAACTCTCAGTTTCAGATGGAAATGTTGACTGGTTGATGGTTATGAGGTTGTTGTGACTGAGATCAAGATTCTCTAGGTTTACCGCTCCCAGGAGGAATCCACCGAAAAGCTGGAATATTTGGTTGTGCCGCAGATCAAGGAACTCTAAAGAAGGAACATCACTTGACAAGTTACTAGATATTTTAAGGATGTTGTTGTAACTTAAAATGAGCTCTTGGAGACGAGGGAATTGTCTCAAGCTTTCCCAGCTAACATTCGTCAGGTGATTGTGGCTTATTCTCAACCTTTGAATGCTTCGGGGAAGATGTTTATAAATTCTAAGAGGGATCTTCTCGATGTAGTTATAGGATATGTCAAGATAGGTCAGATTGGTCAAGCTTTCGAACAGCCTATCGTAGGTTCTGTCTTTCACCCTCCACATCTTGCCGAGACTGTTCTGCTGGAATTGCAGCTCTTGAAGAGACATGCTTGACATGGTTTTGGTGGTTAGCGTATAGATGCTGTTGTAGCTCATATTTAACACTTTCAAGGAGGGCAAATATTTGAGAAAGTTCAAATTGTGCGTCACGCCTTGTACAGTGAAGTAATGAGGGTTGTAACTCAGATCTAGCACCTCAAGACTCTGTAACTCTCGGAAGGCGTAATCGTATGCCAGATCAATTTTATTGAAGGACAAGTCCAGATATTTGAGGTCTGGGAGTGATGTGAATTCAGATCCATTGGGAGCCGTGGAAAAGCCATTTCTTGAGAGATTGAGGCAAGATATTTTCCCGTATGTCTCAAACTGTTCAGGAGAAATTAAGAACAGGTTATTTCGGCTGAGATCCAACACACGGCCGGCAGCATAGCACTCTGGTTTTACGAGTTCTTTTGGAACGTCAAAAGAATGATCTTTAGGATAAGGTTCTGACATCGAGGGCATCATGGATGAAGATTTTAAACCAATGCCCACGCCTTTACGCAACTCTCCATTTACGGTCACTGGGTAAAGTCTGTTTTCCGAAAGATAGATTAGTTTCACATGTTGAAATTTTTCAAATATGTCCGCTTTTGCACGGACGATGAAGTTTATTCCTACATCCAACACCGACAGATTTTGTAAACCAAACAGAGAGCTGAAGGTCTCTTCTTGGATTTCTCGAAAAACCAAACCTCGAAGGTGCAGCGTCCTCAGCGAGGTCATGTTCGCAAAGCTGGGCGATAGTGTAACCGTGTCGGGGTAACACTTGAGGGCGTAGTTAAACGAGAGATCGAGTTTTGTCAGCAGTGGCAGATTACTCAGGAAAACATTCTCGGCAACAGCACGGAACAAGAAATTAAACGATAGGTAGAGTTCCTCAAGCTTTGAGATGTTTGCGAACCAAGTAGGATCGATTTTCATGATCGAATTCCCCGCAAGGTGCAGAATCCGCAGCTTTTCAAGGCCGGCAAAGGCTCGTGGATGAATTTCAATGGAAACATTTTTACACTGAATGCATGGATATGGAGCATTATGACATCGTGGACAGTTCCCTTGGATTTTTAGACTTGTCAGATTGTCGAGTCCTTGGAAATCATGCTCTCCGACGTACGATATTCTGTTTGAAGCAAGCTCAATTGACATCAATGAGACAGGTAAGCCTTTAGGGACTTGAGTTAAGTTGTTGTAAGACAATGTAAGATGTTTCAACTTGGTCAGGACAGAAAAACTTCCGTCTTCTATATGATAATAACTTGAGCAAGGATTCCAGTAGTAGCAGTTTCTCGAAAGGTAAATGAGTGACAGATTTTGCAGATGCCTGAAGGATGTTGAGTTTAACCGGGTTATCTTGTTCTCAACCAGCTTTAGTTCTTGCAGATTCTTTGGAATATCTTTTGGTACATCCTTTAGCCCAATCCCATTGAGCTCCAGTGTATGTAGCTTGGTCATATTCGTAAACACCCCGGCGCCAACAAGAACCCCCTGATTCTTATTCAACCAGTTCAGATTTAGATTGGTCAGATTCGCCAGGTCTCGGAAATCTCCTGCTGTTATGTTCTTGATCTTGTTCTCGGATAGATCAAGGTAGGTTGTGTTTGGTAAGAGCATTGGCACCTTTTTGAGTTCACGTCCACGGCAGTTGACCACAACAGTCATTGCGGTTACATTGTCATGTATATCGCAGGGTTGAGTCTTCAGACTCGCTGTGTCCATTTGACACAGGGTTAGTGTGATCTTCAGTGTCATAATGAGCCAGAGGTCTAATTTTATCACCTGTGGGATATGAAACACAGAGCTGTTAAATGGAACTGAGCAATACGACAAATTGTGACAGAAACATTTTTAGCTTGTTAAAATAATTATTTTTTTTAATGACGTGCAATTGTCTTTGTAACCATGAACAGCATATGCAAAAGTCTGAGAGCAAGGCGTCTAATTTTATCACCTATGGGAAAATGAAACATATGCAAAAGACTATAAAAGCCATACATTGCAACTAAGCTCATTTCTTCAAAAACCAATAATATATCATACATAACAATGAATAACTATAGCAGAGGTAAATATTAGCTCATTAATTGAATGAAGTGCACTTTCTTACCATGGTAGCAATGTCTATGTAATGTCCCGGTGAAAGCTATGCAATGCGTAGACCCAATATAACCGGAGTCTGGTGATGTGCACACAGTTGAATTTAGGAAACAGGAAGTTTTGGTTTAACAGTTAAAGATTATTTTAACACTAACAGCTCTAAATGCTACTTGTGATCGGCACTTGGCAGTCCACTGACTAATATGAATGGTTCAGTTTCTGTTTAATTACCATCGTTTGTTTGATGCTTTTCCATTAGTCACATCTTACTGGTCGCTGTGTGGATCAGTACAGCCACTAAGATGAAATTGGTTTCGTCAGTTGCCAGAATAAGTGAGGAAGTTCTGCCTACATTGTTCCTTCTTCTCAGGGAAGCAATGACACAAATCACATGCACATTTACAAACGTTACAGGGGCTCTCTTTAGCAATCAAAACTGGAGGAGCCCTTTCTCTGTATATTGCCAAATCATAATTTATTTTCAAGACACAATCCCAGTGTTTACAACATCAGGTTTATGCTCAGCTTGCTTCATTATTTATGCAGTTCAAGATATAAGAAAACATGTTATTTTAAAGGTGAAGTGATTTTTCTCGGTGGCAAGAACAGTTTCCCAAATATCAAGAATCAGTATATACCACTGTAATATGCAGAGTCACTGTAAGTCAACCATTCACAGGTTTATTTCCTTATAAAAATGAAACTCTGACTCTGTGGTCACTGCAAAGATGTTTGTTTGAGCGTTATTTTAAGCAGTTCCTTTTGGTGACACTACTACCTCAGAAATTTCACACTTCGTCTTTAAAACTTGAAATTTAATTAACAGAGTTTTTCTAAAGTTACTGATTTTGGCAGAACAAATTGTCTATCTGCATACTCTCTGCAAACCTGCAACAGCATAATAGCATACAAAAGGCACTTGTATCATGGGGATTTTCACTATGATTATAATAAAAATTTGGCAACACTTTATTTAAAGCCTTTATGCATAATGCATTATAAAAGTTAAATATAAACACAGTTAAAATGCATTATAATATTTGCAGATTCCTTTTTACATTTAGAAATGGTCATATGTTTCAATGCATTATACTTTCTAAAGGTGTAACAAAGAATAGATAAGTATTAAAAGGTTTTAAAACTGTGGTTGCAATTATTCATGAAATCATTCAGTGCATTATAGGGTGCATTACAAGGAAAAATTAATGCATTGAAATATTTTATAAGTAATTTTATTTTAAGGCTTCAGGTGCTACTGAAAATTCTAATAGGTAAATTGTTATTATTTAGGGCACTTTATAATTCTACTATATTATTCTACTATAATTCTACATCATTTTTACCTGTATGTTCTCTGTATGTTTTTGAGACATGATAAAGAGGTGAAATTGTTATTTTACCCATAGATCAAGGCTACTTATGTATCATTAAATATACAGTGGGTACGGAAAGTATTCAGACCCCCTTAAATTTTTCACTCTTTGTTATATTGCAGCCATTTGCTAAAATCATTTAAGTTAATTTTTTTCCCTCATTAATGTACACACAGCACCCCATATTGACAGAAAAACACAGAATTGTTGACATTTTTGCAGATTTATTAAAAAAGAAAAACTGAAATATCACATGGTCCTAAGTATTCAGACCCTTTGCTGTGACACTCATATATTTAACTCAGGTGCTGTCCATTTCTTCTGATCATCCTTGAGATGGTTCTACACCTTCATTTGAGTCCAGCTGTGTTTGATTATACTGATTGGACTTGATTAGGAAAGCCACACACCTGTCTATATAAGACCTTACAGCTCACAGTGCATGTCAGAGCAAATGAGAATCATGAGGTCAAAGGAACTGCCTGAAGAGCTCAGAGACAGAATTGTGGCAAGGCACAGATCTGGCCAAGGTTACAAAAAAATTTCTGCTGCACTTAAGGTTCCTAAGAGCACAGTGGCCTCCATAATCCTTAAATGGAAGACGTTTGGGACGACCAGAACCCTTCCTAGAGCTGGCCGTCCAGCCAAACTGAGCTATCGGGGGAGAAGAGCCTTGGTGAGAGAGGTAAAGAAGAACCCAAAGATCACTGTGGCTGAGCTCCAGAGATGCAGTCGGGAGATGGGAGATGGGAGAAAGTTGTAGAAAGTCAAACATCACTGCAGCCCTCCACCAGTCGGAACTTTATGGCAGAGTGGCCCGACGGAAAACTCTCCTCAGTGCAAGACACATGAAAGCCCACATGGAGTTTGCTAAAAAACACCTGAAGGACTCCAAGATGGTGAGAAATAAGATTCTCTGGTCTGATGAGACCAAGATAGAACTTTTTGGCCTTAATTCTAAGCGGTATGTGTGAAGAACAAACCAGGCACTGCTCCTCACCTGTCCAATACAGTCCAAACAGTGAAGCATGGTGGTGGCAGCAACATGCTGTGGGGGTGTTTTTCAGCTGAAGGACAGGACGACTGGTTGCAATCGAGGGAAAGATGAATGCGGCCAAGTACAGGGATATCCTGGACGAAAACCTTCTCCAGAGTCCTCAGACTGGGCCGAAGGTTTACCTTCCAACAAGACAATGACCCTAAGCACACAGCTAAAATAACGAAGGAGTGGCTTCACAACAACTCTGTGACTGTTCTTGAATGGCCCAGCCAGAGCCCTGACTTAAACCCAATTGAGCATCTCTGGAGAGACCTAAAAATGGCTGTCCACCAACGTTTACCATCCAACCTGACAGAACTGGAGAGGATCTGCAAGGAGGAATGGCAGAGGATCCCCAAATCCAGGTGTGAAAAACTTGTTGCATCTTTCCCAAAAAGACTCATGGCTGTATTAGATCAAAAGGGTGCTTCTACTAAATACTGAGCAAAGGGTCTGAATACTTAGGACCATGTGATATTTCAGTTTTTCTTTTTTAATAAATCTGCAAAAATGTCAACAATTCTGTGTTTTTCTGTCAATATGGGGTGCTGTGTGTACATTAATGAGGGAAAAAAAATTAACAAATGATTTTAGCAAATGGCTGCAATACAACAAAGAGTAAAAAATTTAAGGGGGTCTGAATACTTTCCGTACCCACTGTGTATCTAAAAATATACAGTTTATGTTTCGTTACCTCATATTTAAGGCAATGACACGCTGTTGTGGTTTTCTCTTTTAATCACTTTCATACCAGTCCCACGAGGACCCTGGGTAACAAGTCTTTGGAGACCAGGGGAAAAGAAAAGCAGATGCCTCGCAGTGTTTCATTTTTGAATAAACTGAAACATACTTAATACTGTACATTGATTTGTTAGCATGATTTGAAAATCCATTCTTCCAGAAAAACTTTTAGTTTGGAGGACAGGATTAACAAAAACACTGTAATTTAAGACTACAGCAAATCTGACCTGGACATTTAAAGCCAACATTAAAACAACAACAAAAACCTGATTAGCGTCCTGACTGGTGAAATGACTGTAAGGATTTACAGTTAGCATAAAATTACTTAAATTAGCATAAAACTACTACTACATAAAACCTGAGTCAGAGAGTTTATAGTTTACTAAAAACCTTTAAAAAAATAATCAAACAAAAATTAAAATTCACAAACAAAAAATATTAAAAACCTCTAAACTTGATGATACCATGATACTAAAATAAAAACTAAAACTAAAATTAAAATCTATATAGACATTTTAAAAAATGGCAAAAACAGACAACAAAATTAATAAACTTTAAAGTTAAATAAAAGCTAATTCAAAGGATTAATAAACTATAATAGTATTGCAACGATAATAAAATAACACTGCTATGTATAATAATAACAAAAATAATGATAATGATTAAAACAGTAACATTTTCAATAAAAGCAGTAATATCACTAATATTAATTTTATTATTATTATTATAGTTGTAAAATCTGCATGCATAATAAAAGAATAAGCAAAATGCTGTTGAAGCACAATATGTTACACTGCAGGACTACAAGTCAACTTTCCAAATATATGTCAGCTACCCAGGAATGAAAGTGTATTTGTCAACAAACTCAATTGTTGTTTATTTGTAGTTATATGGACAATAAAACAAAGTCTTCCAACATTATGTTAAAGGTTATACGTTTCATTGCTTTCAAATGCAGAAATGAAGCTGCAAAGCTTCCAATGTGTCATCAAGTCCATGGAGTGTGTCCCAATCACAGCGTTTCCTGGAAGAGTTTGTTGTATTGCTGACTCTCAGTTGCCATGACACTTCTGAGACTGAACCAGAAGTACCTCTGTGCTTGAGGGTTCCTCGGCCACTCGAGAACTGATTTTTTATACAACCTCTTTCTCAGTCTGAGATACTTGGATTGACAAGGCATTTTCTCCAAGAATATCAGTACGATAACATCATTCCTTTCATCCATGAGTCGCTGGTGGGCCAAATAAAATGCTGTCCTGAAGCTCCCGCTCCTTATGTATCGTCCGGTCAGAATGAAAACAGTGCGTTTACTCAGTTGTATGCTTTGGGAAAGGTTTTCAATGAGGGGGCATCCAGGAACCCAGTCCCGCTCCTCCAAACAGAGTTGCATCCTCGGATCGCCCTTGTCCTCCAGCTGAATGCGAAGCTCTTGCATGACCCACTCGTGAACAGCTAGATCAGTCGTATCGTAGACCACGAAGGCATCGTAGACGGTGCTGTTGGAGGACAGCCGGCGGTATCCCTTGAGTTTGGCCAAGCAGAAGTGGTAGATGTACCAAACATCCCAAAGAAAGAGATGGCTGGAGATGGTGAGGGTGAGGATGCTAAGAATCACAGAGGTCAGTAAAATGCAGAGGATGATGGATAGGGAATTGTGTTGGCAGGCCTGGATGTTGAGGAAAATCACACTCTGACCTTTTTGGGCACTTGGTGAAGCGCAGGTGACGTCCATGGCGAGGCGCGGGATGTTCACGGACGTCCTGTTGATCCATCGGACAAACCACGTGGCATTGCAGGAGCACACAAACCGGTTGTTGTTCAAGTAAAGGGTCTGCAGCTGGTCTATAACATTTTCCGGGAAACTCGACTCTTCGATGAACTGGATGCGATTGTAACTGAGATCCAGGACCTTGAGGCTGAATGCATCCTTGAGAAAATTGGGAGTCAGTTTTACAATGCTGTTCTTGTGTAGAACCAGAGTTTCGATTGATTTCGTATAGTTAGACAAGCATGCAGGAACATCCGTCAGGTGATTCCCACTGAGGTCTAACAGTTTAAGGTTTTTTAGGTACACAAGGCCCTCCCAATTAAATGACTTTAACCGGTTGTTAGTGATGTACAGCTTTGTGAGGGTCTCTGGAAGACCATCAAAAACTTCTAGTGGGATGAAGTTCAGGTTGTTGCGAGAGATATCAAGAGACTTCAAGGTCAAAAGTTTCTTAAAGTAGTTGGCGTACCTCGTGTCTCCATCTCTCCACAACATATCAAGACGGTTCCCTTTAAACTCCAAATGTTCCAGAGTAAAACTCTCCATTTCTGTGTTCGTAGATGTCGAGATTTGATTATCATTCATGATTAATTTGCTCAGTTTACCCAGGTTCTTTGTAAAATTCAGCATGTGAGTTAAACCCTCAGCTACGAAGTAATGGCTGTTACGGCTGATATCCAGAACGACCAGACTGCTCAGTTCCTGAAATGCTGAAGAGAACATCAAATCCAGACGATTGTCCGAAAAGTCTAGATATTGTAAATTCTTCAACTGGACAAACTCAGAACCGTTCAAACTCTGGCTCATGGCATTCCCAGAGAGATTTAAACACCTCAGTTCACCAAGATCCAGAAATCTGGAATGAAGGAAAAATATGTTATTCCTACTAATATCCAACGTTTTTCCAAAGAAACTACATTTGTTGTTGAAAGGACTTGAAATCCAGAGTTCCTTGTCCTTGTATTTGCAGCTGCGTGCATATTCATCATAAAGGAAGTAGTGGATATCCTTCACTTCTCCATTGTGGTACTGGGCACCTTGAGACATTGGGGAACTGTAATGGTTTTCTCTGTGGTTAGAAAGTGAAGTTTCTCCTTGAGAAGGCATTGAGATCTTGTTGTCAGATAAGTTGATGATTTTGAAGCTTTTCAGGTTCCTCAGGAGGCTGAGATGTGCTATCTTTATGAAGTTTGTGCCAAGATCTATGACCTCCAGTTTGCTCAAATTAGCCAAAGGTCGGATGTCTTCCTGTGTGAGTTCTTGAAACACATACCCTCTGATTCTTAGGACCTTCAGAGATTTAAGGTAATGGAATGACCTTGAAAGGTTGAGGGATGCAGGATACACCTGGAGCTCGTAATTGAAAGACAGATCCAACTCTTCTAGATTAGGCAACAACGAAGGAAACGAGGTGCATGTGATCTCCTTAGCCAAAAAGTTGCTTGAGAGGTCTAGAAGACTAAGTTGAGTCAGGTTTTGAAACCACTCCAAAGGGATGTGCGTTAAAGAGTTACTATGAAGTCGAAGAGTCTTTAGGTTCTTCAGGGTCTTGAAGGAGTTTGGATGTATCTGAAGAGGAGCATTATTTGGGCATGGAACGCATGGGAAAGGTGCATTATAACAACGTGGACAATTCCCACTCAAGTCCAGTATCTCCAGCTCTGTCAGGTTGTGAAAGTCCATCTCTGTTATTGTCTGAATATTGTTGTTGTACAGGTACAGCTCTTTGAGGCTAGATGGTAGTTGGTGGGGGATGTAGGACAAGTTGTTAGACTTCAGAGAAAGCAAAGTCATCTTGTCAAGCTGCACAAACGCATCCTTTTCAATGTAATATGATGTGTTGCACGGGTTACGGAAGTAGCAGTTCTGGCCGAGATACAGCATCTGGATATTAGTCAGTTCTGTCAGGTTCTCCTTAAGGATTGAATAAATACTATTGACCTCGAGACTCAGAAGCACTATGTTGGGAGGAAGGCCCTTGGGTATGCTGGACAGCTGGTTACCATCCAAATAAAGCGACTTGAGGTTCTTTAGCTTCCAGAACGTGCCGTTGTCAATCGTCAAGCTCTGGGTGCAGACGCGGTCTTTGGGCCCGACCTTGATTGGTACGCAGTTGCAGCGCAGGTCAATCTCAGTGATGTTGTGCAGTTTGTGAAACGAATTGTTCGTAATATGGGGTATGTGGTTTATCGTTAGCGTCAAATTGGTGGTATTCGTTGGGATTCCCAAAGGAACTTCGGTTAGGTCTCGTTCTGTGCAGTCGACGCTAACCTCACTCCTGTTACTAGCCAGAGAAACATCACACTTCAGACTTTTGGGGTACCACTCAGCTGCATGCAGAAATGAGATGAGACCGGCAAAGATGATGAATGTCTTCTCTGTCATCTGAAAGAGGAAGATAGCAGGTGTTAAAATGTATAATAATGATAAAATATGAACTCATGAGTCTACATACAGTAATTGTCATTTGTAAACTTGACACATTCCTACTCGTTATGCAGTCAGGAAAAAAAAGGTAAATAGCTGTAGGATATCAGACAATCTAAGATTTGGTCAAAACATGGTTGAAACATTAGGAGCACAAAAATTCCACAAGAGGCCCAAGACAACAGGATGTCATAAATCAGACCCTAGCCAGTCTGAAGCAAGCCTAACCAACTCTTTCACAGAACAGCTTTCAACATTAAAACAAAAGAACACTTATTGACAATTCCAAGGAGATTGTCAATTTTGGGGACAAGTTATCAAGAATAATGGTCAAAAGAGATGCACAGCATGACCATCACATGGAAACATGTGATAGTGATCACAAGCTATTGATTAACTCCCCCCCCCCACTTAGGAGGCACAGAACAGACAAATTCCTTATGAGAGACCTCTTAACCTCTGGTCTTCATACGTTCACAGAACATGTCCTTATGTTCAGAGAATGGCACAGAAACTGCATTTCCATGTAAATATGCATCTAAATGACACTAAAAGGACCTGAGCAACTAATCATTGCTATATATATACCCCCATATCATGTATGTAACCCACATGTGACTTATCAGGTCTTAATCATTTATCGTGTATGTATTTTTAATAACTATTGAATAGATTAATGGTTCGTATTCATGTTTGGTATGTGTGAGTTTGAGAATTCATGCTTGAAATGTTTATTCCAATCACTTCTTTGTCAAATGTATCATATTCTTGTTATAGAAATCATGTCCAAATGTATACTCTGCAAGAGCGGGAAAAACGCGGACCATGTGACTGATAAGAGAACATTTGATTTATTGAATGGGGAGGAGAAATATACAACACCCCGAGCAAACACGACATCTAATTGGTCAAAACACCATTTGGGGTGTGTTAAACAGCCTGGTTTAAATACTCAGGACAC
Organism: Sinocyclocheilus anophthalmus; assembly: GCA_018155175.1. NCBI lineage: Eukaryota > Metazoa > Chordata > Actinopteri > Cypriniformes > Cyprinidae > Sinocyclocheilus > Sinocyclocheilus anophthalmus. The sequence continues at coordinate 294,139 of JADLZN010003745.1, forward strand.
CATTCTTTTCCCTCTCTCTACGCCCTTTTCCTTCTTGCCTTTTCGAGCCGTGCTTTTTTTTCAGTCATCACCTTTTGCGCTCTTTGAGTGTGCTCTGGCTTACATGCCAGCTGCTCCTCCAAAACCATGAGGAGAAACTCCACCTAGTCTCGTCAAACTTTACTTCTATTTATTTCTTTAGTTTATTTTATTTTCCATTGAGAGTTTCGTGTTTCGAGTTAAGTTTGCCTAACGCCGCATCTCCGAAAGAGTGCCGTCTAAAATTTCAACTTCAAACCACAACTCCGCATATCAGCCAACGCCCAACCACTGGCTTCCCCAAGACTGAACCTCCAGCCAATCAGAAAAGCGGGAAAACCCCTTTCGGCAACCAGACAAGGAAGGGAACCCCACACAGGAAAGCAAGTACCCCAGATTCTGCTGAACTGGTGCATTTAATATAAATTTTAACCTAATTGAGGGACTCAATGCAAAGGTTAATTAAGTGACCGATGGTTGTTTAGGTCTATGCAATTACACATATTGCTGTAAACTTGGGATTTCACATTTTCATTCTCTTAAACTAATTATTTCTTCACATTCTCTCTTTCTGCAACTTGTGTGAATGCGTGTGTTCATGTGTTAGATTAGTTTATATGTCTTAGATTTATCTAATAAAGTTTTATTTATATTGAAAAGATAAGTATCTTGTGTTTTGTGCTCATAAGTTAATGTCTTAAACTGCCGATCTTGTTACGTGTGCTAATTAATAGTGTTTTCACTATATTTTGGATATAAGTATCCATTGCAGAATTGATGTCATACAATCGCTGGCTGTCTCAGTGATCAGCCATAAAACAGTGATTCTGTCCAAATTCCCTAACATATTATTGGTGGAGGTCCCTTAAAATCTTAAATGATTCCCTTTGAGCTAAATTATTGCCCTGTTTCCCTTACATAGCTGTCACTGGGGAGGCAACGGTTCAAAAATATACACATTTGTATCTTATGTACCCCTAAATTGTGCATATTAGTACCTAAAGTGTGTAGCAAGTACAAAAACTGTACATGCTAGTCATTTTGAATAGTATGTTGTGAATAAAGTATGTTTTTGGCCCTGCGATCTGTACATAGCCCTGTTTAAACCACATTTCACATGTTACAGTAAAAAACTAAAATTTCCCCCGCCCACCAAATCAGTGCACAAAATGTAAAAAAAAAAGTAGATTGGTTTACGATCTTTGCTATAGCTGTAAATAAATGATAAATAACAAAAATTTTAAAAAATTCAGAAATAAACATGACATTAATGCATAAGCAGCATATTAAAAAATGCACTTGCAGAAATAGAGAATCTTGTTTGGACAATATTATATGAGAGAGCCGATTACTGTAAATGAAATAAACATAAAAAAAAAAAAAAAAAAAAATTTTTCACATCTTCATCAGACCTGGGATTCTTTTTTGACGTTCGTGACTTGTTGTTCGGTACTTTTGCTGGTTTGTCAAGTTGTACACCCTGTGCTACTTGAAGAACAGGTGTTATTGACCAATGTTAAACCACAAAAAAATTACAAACAAAAGTGAGAGTGGATATATTTAAACAACATAACTTCCCCTTGCAAACAAAGTTGTTCTGAATCTTTTTCCTTGTTTTTTCCTTGTAATTATGTAAAGTGATTATATTACCCAACTGTTATCTTACATTTTTATGATGTATAATTAATTAATTATATGTCATTAGGACAATATTGTCACTGAAACACCACCATAAAGAGGAACAACATTACTTTCGTCCTTTATCTCATGGGACGAGTTTCTGTACTAGAGATTAAGCAAAACAATGTCAGGGGTTTGCTCAAGTTCTGCTATGATTTCCTCATAAATGAAAGCAAAGCAGAAAAAGTGAAGCACTTCAATTATGAAATGACCAAAAATATTATCTCTGTCCAACACAACAGTGGCTTCTTCAGCACACGAGGAAAAGAAGAAAAATTAGAGAAAAGAAAGAGGGAAGAATATTTCAAATTATGTCATTCACGCTATTTATAAATTAATTACTGGCATATGACAGGAAATAAAAGAAAGACAGCATGAGATCAGTTTTCAAGCTGAAATATTTAATGAAGATGATTCAACTAAAATACATTACGTTTATTATTTAAAGTCAACATGAAATCAAAATGGACCTACTTACATTCTTAAATAACTTTCCTGGTCTTACTGGGAATGACTCATCAGTGCATGTTATTCTAAATAAATAACAACAATCTGTTGTAATATTTCATCAAAGTTTAGTAACTTAAGCTCAAAAATGATTTATTCACTTTCACCATCCTCACAGATAAAATCCTGTCCTTTTCATGATAAAATTACACTGGGAAATATGTCAGATGACAGTAGTAAAATAGATGGAGAATGATACTTCATGTTGACTTTAAATTACTTAAGTAAATATATGCATTAGCCAGTCAAATAAGAACGGCAAATTAAACTGGACAAGTTACGAACATAACAGTTTACAGATCATATAGTGGCTTAAATGTTCATATTTTTGAATGTGAAGCTCTTCTGTTATGAAGTTTAAAATAAACACATAGAACAAAAATGATGCGTCTATCAGGTGATGTGGTTTAAACGGTCTTTTAAAAATTCTATGTATTGTAGAATACTTCCTTTTCATTTTACATAATACACAAAATATACACAAGCACTGTTATCACAGTGGATCGCAAATACGGATTATCTCAATCTTCATGACAAACGTACAGTATGCGTGATATCATATGGCTTTAATATGGCTAAATAAAAGCAGTGATTTTTGACATATGGCCATTGCTGCAACCAAATAACAGCGTACTGAATGCAAATGTAGTTTTGCTTTGGTCATCAAAATAACTTTCCAAAGCCTCCACGCAAAGTAAATAAAGTGACTTCCTGAATCGCTCCAACTAGCGCTTCAAAATGTCCTTTTGCTTCCTCAGAGCACAAAAGCTCCGCACATGCTGTCTTTGAGAAATGTGGCTAAAATCGACATATTAAGTGACCAGTGCAAGAATTTCACAGAGCAATGCACAGTTCGTATGTCTGGATTGTGTGTCGTCCAAAAGAATCAGGAGATGGACTTGCCTTGTTCCAATGCTTGTTGTCTTAAACTTGTTTTCTGTGCTGAACATCAAACCATCTGTCATTCGCTTCCACTTCAGAAGATTAAAGTCAACAAGAAATCAAAATTCACCCCATTTACTTTCTTAATGCACATTCGTGTCATTCCAACTCCTCTCCAACAATTCTGGCACAAAATGCCTACTTTTCGCAATCCAAATCTGGTGGATACAACAAAGTGTCACATTATGGCAGTAACATGGGTTTTGAGTTTCATGTTGACTTTAGGAACGACAGGGTTTTAATCCTTCCATGGATGATTACCGCCATCTACAAGTTGCAGTTTCCATTAAAAGTGTCAATGCTCCCTGAGCCAATAGTTGTCTTATTAAGATTCCCTTTCTGGCTCCCTGAGGCAACCAGAGCGGGGGTCATTTGAGGCCAAGTGCAAGAATAAACAGGGAAGCATTCAAGACCTCCGATCACCTCTGGTTTGGCACATAAGAAACTGTGCTATAGATGAATATGGACATATCGTGAGCGAAGACGACGATTCTTCTGTTTTATCTCCATCTGCAGCATGCTACACTGGGGGAGGAAAAAGAGAGGGATAAATTAGTCAGCCAGTATAATGTCTCATAATTTCATGCTTCTGGATCTCTGAAATCCCCCTCAGTGTTCCTGCTCATCCTGATTCAGCATGATAAGCTAATGACCGAAATGCATGACGTCAATGATAAGCCTGCCCAGGATTCTTCAGAAACGGTCTACACAAGGCTTAATGTTTCAAATTAGGGAATTCTAATTACATCCTAAGACTTAAAATCTGCAAAATAGTAATTCCTGATTAAAAGGTGAAGTGGTCCATTTCTGCGCCACTAGTGGTACCGTATAGAATTGCAGTCTGACTTACAGCACACTGACTCTAAAGCGTGGATATTTTTATTTTGATAAACATCAATTTAATTCATTTGCACAGCTATTTTCATAACACAAAAACACTGCACCCTTAAATGTAGTTAGCTACTTTTCATGACTAACTAAAGTGTAGCTAACTATGTTTTAAAACGGTAATGGAAGGAATAGTTCACACAAAAATGTGTTTTGTAATCATTTACTCATCCTCATGTTGTTCCAAACTGGTTAGAATTCCTTTCTTCTGTTGAACACAAAAGAAAATATTTTGAAGAAAGTCGGCTACCAAGCAGTTGCTGATAGCCATTGACTTCCATAGTATTTTTTTTCCATGCCCTTTTATAATTGGCATACATATTCACCCCCTTTTAATATGACATATCAGACTCACCACTGGTGCAACCTTTAGGTTGTAAGTCACATAAGTTAAATAGCTTTTGTGTACTCAAGTACCTTCAACTGATTGTAGCATAAGTGAATCATCACTGTGGAAGACCCATGAAGAAAAAAACCTCCAACAGCTCTACGGAACACCAGGCAGGGATTTCCATGTCTTTGAGCTTCCCTTGGAGTAGCAGTTAAATCGATAATTAAGAAATGGGAAAACATGACACAGCAGTAAATGCACCAAGAGCAGGGCGTCCTCAAACGGTGCGTCACTGTGCAAGGAGGAGACGGTGAGGGAAGACACCAAGAGATCAATGACAAGTCTGAAAGAGTTACAAGCTCCAATACTGTGCAAATAACAACTGCTGCTACCGCTGAAGAGAAGCTACTGTTAAAAACATCATGCAATATCTCTGTTACAGTTATGCCAGAAGACATGTGGGAGCCTCTGAAGACTAACCTATCAGACTAAACAACATTTTAGCATAAGCCAAATAATGTATAATCAGAAATACACCGTCTCCACAGTGACTCATGCTGTGAGGATCTTCTTTTGAAGGTTTTGAGGCTGGAGGGCCAAATAAATGCAGCAAAATATAGGGAAATCATGAAGCCTGGTGGAGTCAGCAAGACATCTGGTACTCAAGGAAAATTAGTTTTCCAGCAAGACCCCAAGCATAAAGCCAAAGATACACAGGAATGACTTCAAAACAACAAATTGTATGTCCTTTAGTGGACAAGAGTCCAGGGGCCAGTTGCGCCAGTTTTGCGCAAATTACAACTTAGCCTAGTTTTGACATAAAGGAGTACTAAGTTGCAACTTATGCACTACTAAATGTTTTTCAATTGCACCTTTAAATGCAGTTAAAACATAACTATTTATGGAAGCCTCTGACCAGGAGTAATGGTTGGAATAAAATATCAAATTGAATTGCATTAATAAACTTGTTTTACCTGACAAACTTAAATTCTTTAGACATACAGTATAAGATTGACAGTTACATCGTTTACATTTTAAGAGAGAGAATATTATGTGATTAATTTCTTTGTTAATGAACCCAACCTAACACTTCTGTGCTTCTGTGTGCATGTCAAATAAAATCAGTCATAATAAATACATTTATTGTGTTCTTGTTGTATCGGTATTTAATGATCCTTATTCATTTCAAATACAGTTTCTCATAAAAATGTCTATTATGCTATTCATGATTAAGTAGTATCGTATGTCAAAGGAAATTTATTTTTACCATTAGTTATGCAAGGCAAAAGAAGTTAGAATGAAGAAGACACTGAAACCCACAGTACTTCAAACTTAGATCATCGCTAGCTTTCCCAACACTTGTTTTTTTTTTTTTTTTTTTGCTTGACAATTAGTCAGATTAGGTTAGCTCAGTTTAAATCAAGACGAGGGCTACAAAAACCCTTAACTTGCTCACCAGACAAAACAGCACCACTGCACAGAAGACTCCACCTCCTCCCGGCGACCAGGTGATGACGCTGTCCCCAGACAGCATTAGGAGATCCCTCAGCAGGATCAACGCACGCAAAGCTCCGGGTCCTGACAACATTCCTGGGCATGTACTGAGAGACTGTGCAGTGGAACTCACTGATGTCTTCACAGACATTTTCAACATCTCGCTAAGCCAGGCTGTTGTCCCCACATGCTTCAAAGCTACCACCATCATTCCAGTCCCGAAGAAGTCATCTCCATCCTGCTTCAATGACTACCGTCCAGTTGCACTTACCCCCATCCTCATGAAATGCTTTGAACGGCTAGTCATGCACCAAATCAAGTCTGCCCTCCCCCCCTTCCTGGACCCCTTCCAGTTTGCATATCGGTCCAAACGCTCGACAGATGACGCCATCGCCACTACCCTCCACACAGCACTCACACACCTGGACAAAAAAAACTCATACGTCAGAATGCTGTTCATAGACATAGACTGTTCATACTGTTCATCCCTCTACAGCTCATTCACAAACTGGTCCAGCTGGGGCTCAACACTTCGCTGTGCAACTGGCTGTTGGACTTTCTGACTGGAAGACCTCAGGCAGTTTGGGTCGGCAGCAACACATCCAGCACCATCACACTGAACACTGGGGCCCCCCAAGGATGTGTGCTGAGCCCCCTCCTCGTCACTCTGCTGACCCACGACTGCACACCGTCACACAACTCCAAACTCTTTAAGTTTGCGGATGACACGACTGTAGGGGGTCTCATTAGCAACAGAGATGAGAAAAACTACAGGAGCGAGGTGAGCCACCTGGCCGGGTGGTGCAGTGACAACAATCTCTCTCTGAATGTGGAGAAGATGAAGGAGATTGTTGTTGACTTCAGGAGAGTGCGCACTCAGCATGCCCCTCTGTCCGTCAATGGTGTGACTGTGGAGAGGGTGAGCAGCACCAAGTTCCTGGGTGTGCACATCACAGAGGATCTCTCCTGGACTGACAACACCACAGCACTGGCCAAGAAAGCACAGCAGCATCTCTAATTCCTCCACAAACTGAGAAGAGCCAGATCCCCGGCCCCCATCATGTGCACCTTCTACAGAGGCACCATCGAGAGCATTCTGACCAGCTGCATCACTGTGTGGTATGGCACCTGCAACGCATCCTGCCGCAAGACACTTCAACGCATAGTGAGAGCAGCTGAGAAGATCGTTGGTGCCTCTCTCCCCTCCCTCCAGGACATTTACAACACCCGTCTCACCCGCAAAGCCCTCTGCATTGCAGGGGATCCCACCCACCCAACACACCCAACACACAGCTTCTTTAGTCTGCTGCCATCAGGGTGGAGACTGCGGAGTCTCCAGGCCAGGACCAGCAGACTGAAGGACAGCTTCTTCCACAAGGCTGTCAGGAAGCTGAACTTCCTCCCGACCTTGCCCCCCCTCCCCTATTTTGCCCCACGCACCACTGAACTCTGACCCTCTGACGAACTCTCCCACTCCCCCCTCCCAAATACACACACACACTGTCACTTTAATCAGTCTGAAATAAGCTCTTTGCACTACAAATCATTATATCTGCACTGTTGTCTACTTCACTGGTTTGCACTCTATCTGCCATGTGCTGCTTTATATATATATTTTTAGATTTGATCGTATTTGTATATTTGTATAGTTGTATTTTATATTTAATCTGTATATCTGTATTTATGTTCTACTGTTAATGTTATCTGTATGCACCAATAGTCTGAGAGTAACGCAATTTCAATTCCCTGTGTGTATGTGCTGTACATGTGGAAGAACTGACAATAAAGCAGACTTGACTTGACCAGCTCCAACAAATTGTTAAATTATTCAGCTGCTGACCAACAATGTGAGTCTTTAATTCCACATGGTCAAGCTTTGCAGTTTCTACGTAACAGAAATGAACAGAAATATAACCGTGTCATTAGGTTAGTTGAATGTAACATTTGACTTGTTAAAGTTTCAAGCTTGCAGTACCTGTAGTTTCTCTGATCTTGGGCAACCTTTGGCATCCTTCTCGGCCCGACTCTTGGCCAGCCTGTCCATGGGGCTTCCGCAAAAACGTTTCATCTACGTTCTGATTTGGATATCCAAGACCTTTCAGAGAGGACTCTCCGTGCAGATGGACGCTATCTACCATGCACAGAGGAGAGTCCATTGGTGTCACGCAGCTACTGCTTCCTGTACTGCTGCCGGCATCGATGGACGAACACTGGGAACTCTGCAGGGAATGAATTCCCTCGCTCTGTAAAGATGACATCCTTTTGGACAAGTGGTACTCGTATAACCGTGTCACTTCCTGTTCGGATGAAGCCACCTTGCGCTGTTGATGTTCGTTCCGGGCTCTCTCAATCATATATTGTTTTTTGGCGGGGGAACTTGTGTTCAAGTCTATCGAGTCCTTCAAACTGACTTTTTGTGTTACCCTGTCTGCATGCAACGGACCGCCATCGCCAACCACCTCAGAGTAAATATGCTCTTCAGATTTATTATTCAAAATCATATGCAATCTTTGATTGCTTTCTTGAAAAGCGTAAGACATCCTCTCCAAGTCAAAGGGACCTGAACGTTGGGAATCGCGTCCATTGAAGTTGTTGTACATCCCAACAAGATCCTCAGATTCTGTGATATTCATCTGACAGGCTTCCGCTTGGGCACACAATTTCATCCCGCCGTCTTGCTCCTTGATCTTCCCCTGTGACATTCCCATCATTACGTCCCTGTGCATTTTGTTGAAGTAGTCCGTCAACGATTTGGTTTCCATTGTTTCTGGCTCCATTTCGAAATGGTCCGAGCGGAGAGTGGCAACCGCGGCAGACTGGGAGTCGTCTAGAGACGCCCGGACCTCACACGGCACCAATCGAAACTCGGTCTCCTCTTCGGCTAGAGTTTGGTACCCTTCGGCTGTGGCTACTAACATTTTCAGAGAGTTTTCGGAGAGTTTCTGAGCTGCGGCCAGCTCCGAGCTCTCCGTCATTTCTGACGAATTTGTCTCGTTCCCAGAATCAGAGGAAGACTCAGGGCTAAAGGACCGAGATATTTCTACACCTGTGTGTCACAAAGAGACAAACATTTTAGCCATCACACCATACACACGTATATTTTAAAATAGTTTATTTGTATAAAACGTTGAAGGCTATGAAATGCAACAAATAAGAACATAAATAATGAAATACATGAACAAAAATGAACCACAAATTATAAGGAGATCACATTTACATTGCTAATAAAACAAATGCACACACAATACATGGCATGGGGTTTGCATTGAAGACAATGGAATACGGAACAATGAAACCAAAATAAAGGAATGGCTGGAAGGTTGTACAACGTCAATGAATAAACGTTACTATAGTGTAAGAACCTGAACTATTGTCCGATTGTGGATGAGACTGTTCCTCAGAGGCCGCCAAGGCCTCCAGAGCTTGTAGTGTGGAGACAACGGCATCATTGAACACTTCCTCGGTTCTACCGGCCACTTGTGTTGGAACCGAATCAATCAGCGACACAGGGATGTCATTTTTTAAGCCTTTTCGCTCTTGGTGATCATCTTCATCTGAACTATCCCTGAACCCTGGTGGCGGAGCGGCAATTGCCAAGTTTAGCGATTGCAGCAGGTCGTCGCTGTCCTCCTCGTCGTCGCCCTCCGGTGGCGGCGGAAGCGAAGTGAGGTCAATAATGTCGTCACTCGATTCTGAGAGTGACAGGAGAGAGTTTACCTTGTCCTTCATCTCTTCCATCATCATCATCATCATGTCCTCCTCGCAACTAATGTCGTCGTCATCCTCGGCGTCATCCGTAGTCTCGGCGTAGCAGATATCGTGCAGCAAAGGCTCCTCGATGCCTTCCGTCGTACCGAAGATCTTGGCGTCACCATAGACCATGTTGGAACCGTACTGGAAGCCGTCGACCTCCATTGATGCTTCCAGCGGCTTGTAGTCCTTCTGTTGTGCGTACATGTATCGGTGTTCCTCCAGCACTTCTGGGATGTCCTCCATCAGTCTTTGGTATCCCAAGTTCTGAGGGTTCACAAAGTCCAGTGGAGGATCACTGAATATGAAGGACACCTTGGCGCTTCTGGGCGACTCTTGAGGTTTGCCTTTTGGGACACTGAAGTAGGGCTGAGGATGCATGTGGCTTCCTCTGCTCACCCTCTCCCCGTCCCCGTGCATGCGATGCTGCGGCTGGTGCATTTCAGAGACTGTGGGGGAAATATCAAACTCTCTTCGCCCACAGATGGCGTATTCGTGGTGGGGCTCATCACATGCACTGCAGGAACCGTAATTCCAGTCAAT
>JADLZN010003745.1:309291-339291 GCA_018155175.1 Sinocyclocheilus anophthalmus
CCGGAGATCACTCAGATATTTCAGGTAGTGAACCTTCGCCTGCAGCGCCGTCAGCTTCAACACACAGCACAAATCCCAGCAGAATTAGGGAACAGAAAGTGTCAATCACATATACAGAGCACTCTTTCTTCTGCTTTTTGAATATGTGCCTCTGGGAAAAACAAGTCCAACTAGGACAGACTGTGCTTACAAGATGCTTCATAACAATATTATAATATTGCAATACACAATAACATAATGCAGTACATTATACCTGATCGTTTATTACATTTTAATCTTGGTTTTAAATGAATTATATATTATATCTGCTTATATCTCACATATATTCTAAAAACAAAATGTAAATAAAAAAGATAAAACATTTTTTTTAGCATATACAGAAGCAGATATACATACAAAAAATTATAACATGCACATACATATATATTAATTTAAAACTCACTTGTTGATAGATAAATACATACAATTTTATGGAAGAAGAATAATGAAACAAAAAAAGCATGCTGAATTGCACTAACTGAAAAAATAATGCATTGTATTAAAATTTAATATATTAATTTACAATATGATATGCATTATTATATACAATGTGATAATATATATATATATATATATATATAATATTATATATATTAATACATACACAATGCATTATTTTTTTTCAATTAGAGCAAGTCAACTTGCTTTTTTGTTTCAAAGATGTTTCTCATTATTTTTCTTCCATACAATTTTTATATTTAAATACAAGTCTATTTATATATGCTTGTATATGCTAAAATTTTTTAAATAAAGCGTTATATTCAACAGCATACAGTATTAGTCTTTGCTATGATAGTTGTATTGAGACTCGTGACATTTGACTGGTACTGCTGTTGTGAAAATCCTAATCCGTATTATATTATGCATTGAGGAATCAGGATTTTCAAAGGCAGCTGAAAAGATCGATTTGAAACACTTTTCATATGTACATCGGGCTGTGAAAGTTTCTTCACCTTTTTGCCAGGAGGCACCAGGTTCTGGTTGGTTTTCAGGATGTGTGTGAGCGCTTTCTTGATGTTCTTCTCTTTCATGCTGGACAGAACCGCTGGAGGCAGGAACTGCGCCAGACCCCACTCCTTTCTGTAAAGACACAAGAGCTTTCACGCTGAATTCAAGCGCTCGTCACATCAGTCAAACGCCTTTCATCTTTTCTCCTCATTTAAAGGAACAACCAGCCGAAACGTTTTCCTCGCCCTCATGCAGATCAAACCCGAATAATTTTCTTTCTTTGGTGAAACACAAATGGAGAAGATTAGGAAGAGCATCTGAGCTTCTGCTGTTCATATAGTGTAGAAATTGAAAGATGTGTGTTTTACAAGAAAAAACGATCAGTGTTCCTACTTCAAAATTTCACATTTAATTGAATGTGTTACTCGCAGTGTTATTTTATTATTGAGATACTATTATAGTTTTTATTAATATTTTGAATGCATTTTTATTTTTCTATATAGTTTTTATTTTAGTTAAAGTTTTAGTAATTGTTGCGTTTTTCATTTTTAGTAGTTGTAACGAGGGAGGCGTGACGACAAAGTGGGGATCCAAATGCAAGGCTTTAATAAGAGCGTAGTCAAACAGGCGTGGTCAACAGCAGCAAACAACGATGGCAGTGGCAAGGCAAAAGAGTAATCCAGATAATCAGGCAATGGTCAGGGCAGGCAGCAAAACAATCATAAACAAGAAAACAGTCCAGGGATCAAAACACGAAGGCAAGGAAACAGCGAAACACGGAAACTTAGAAACCACGGAAGAGCTGTACAACATTCAATCACCAGCGATGACAGAGAGTGTGTGTGCTATTCTTATAGTCCTACTAATGTGAGACAGCTGTGAACTGATGATGAGATCTGATGAGAGACAGGTGATGCACTTGATGAGTCCGGGCAAAGGATTATGGGAAATGGAGTCCTGAGTGAATGGCAAGGTACAGAATGGAGTGCCCTCTAGAGGAGCTCATGGGCACTCCAGCTGGAGATCATGACAGTAGTATTCGTTTTTTTTATATATCTACATTGTTTTTATAAATTTTTATTTTAATTATAGTTATTTTAGTACAGGTTAAACTAAATAAAGTTGATTGGCTTTGGCAACTAGCTGAAATAAATTTTTATTTTATTTCAGTTATTTATTTTTAGTAATTGGGGAGAGATATAATTTTTTATTCATTATAATTTTTATATATATATATATATTTCAATATAGTTTTCATTTTAATTTTAGTTGAAGTTTTAGTAATTTTATTGTGTGTTTTTGTCCTTTTTAGTAGTATTTGTATTTTTTAAAAATAAGTCTATATAGTTTTTATTCATTTTTATTTCAGTTTTCGTTTTAATCGTTTTTGTACGTCAAGTAAAACTAAATTAAATTAAGCAATGTTGCCATATTTTTAGCTGCAATATGAATGAAAATGAAAATTTTAATGGTTTCAGTTTCAGATTTAGTCTAAGTTAATAATATCCCGGGTTACTTATGATTTCTGTGTAATTATTTGTGAAATTTACCAGCGATTTCTGAGTGAAAACCACACTTTTATTTTAATTAAAAGTTGATTATTTATACAGTTGATCACCACCAAAAAAAACATAAAAAGCACTGTAGAAGTAGCTCATATGACTAGTTCACTATATTACAAGTAATTTTCAGTGCTTGACAAATAAAACACATTTCTGAAATGCCTGTTACTGCATATTGACTTTCATTTTTGTCCTTTTTGGAGTTTGAGTCATTGTGCAAAAAAAAAAAAAAAAAAGCTGCATGAATGCTCTTATAAAAAAATTTGTTGTGTATTTGTGTTTAGAACAACATGAAGGCGAGCATAAAAAAACATTTTTAATTTTGTTACTCCATGACCGCTGAACACTCACTCAATGTATTTCAGTGAGACTTTCTGTGTTTGTTTGGTGCTGAGCGTCAGGATGTACATCTGGAGAGCAGCCAGGCGAAGCGCTGTGTCGTATTTGAGCTCAAAGCCAAACCGCTCCTGCACCACGTCCTTACAGCTCTGCAAACCAGAATAAATACACAGCGTAGTTTAGCAGGCGTAACCCTTCCCTCAGATGTGACAAACTGAAAGGAACAGTTCATCCAAAAATGAAAATTTGCTGAAAATTTACTCACCTTCAGGCCATCCAAGATTAGGATGAGTTTGTTTCTCCATCAGATTTGGAGAAATGTAGCACTGCATCAGTGTCTCATCAATGACTCTCTGCTGTGAATGGGTGCCGTCAGAATGATAGTCCAAACCGCTGATAAAAACATCACAATAATCCACAAGTAATCCACAGCACTCCAGTCCATCAGTTAACATCTGGCGAAGACAAAAGCTGAAACTAATCCCACTAAGATATTTTTAACTTGTTTCTGACTAAAATATGAGTCCATAATCCATAATAACGCTTCCTCCAGCGAAAAAGTGCATCTCCTGTTGTCTCTCACATTAAAATCCACAGACATATTTGTTTAGAGCTGTTTTTTTTCTTGTAAACGCTGCTTGATCTGTGCAGATTTCTCTCCTGATTCAGACCAGACCACTCTTTCACTGGAGGAAGCGTTATTATGGATTATGGATTATGGTATTTTAGTTAAAAACGTCTTAATGCTGGATTTGTTTCAGCTTTTGTCTTCTCCAGATGTTAACAGATGGACTGGAGTGCTGTGGATTACGTTGATGTTTTTATCAGCTGTTTGGACTCTCATTCTGACGGCACCCATTCACTTGCAGTGAGACACTGATGCAATGCTAAATTTCTCCAAATCTGATGAAGAAACAAACTCATCTACATCTTGGCTGGCCTGAGGGTGTCATTTTCAGCCAATTTTCATTTTTTGATGAACTGTTCCTTTAATATCATAACCCCAATTAGGGCTACATGACAAACAAGACTTTCCTTCACCGTTCATACTCCATTAACACCAACTATACTGCGAACAACATATATTCTTAAAGTGATACATCCTTCCTTACAATTTACAGTAGCAATTTTATATTATTTTGTATCACACTGCATCTTCTAATTGCACAAACACTGCATAAAGAAATTGAAGAAATAACGTTAAATGTAAACCCGATTAACAAACAAAATCTGATATGAATTCATTATTGGTTTCCGATATAGCAGGCTGAATAATATGGATATTTTTTCTGAGGATGAGAATGGGAAGCATCCGGTTTTCAGTTTTAAAAGACTACATTTCAAAAGATGTGTTACCTGAACGTAAAGGTAATCGAACGCAACAGCGTCTCTCCTGAGAAGATCCACCGGATCCTTTGGAAGGAAACTGATGCGGAAAAAGCATTTCATTTTATGTGAGCCCGGCCTTTGCGTCACCTAAAAAACAATCATTCATTAATGTATTTCTCTATTTATTCTCTCATCATATTTAACTGCTTGAAGCTTCAGCATCATGCTGTGTCACTCAGATTCAGTAGCGGCTCAGAAACATCATTCACCAGCACAACAAACCTGCATCAGCATCTCCTGCTCGTGCAGAAGCATTAGCTTTGTTGCAGATCCTTCCATCTTGTGCTCCAGCGTCAGAGAGAAGTGCTCAATGCTTTTAATAGACAGCTTCTCTTGCAAGGTCAGAATGACATCCTTTCAAACAGAAGAACATCTGTTATTCATGTTCAACACCACCAACACGTGACATGCTAACAGCATTAGAAATGGCTGTACAAATGAAAAAACATTTTCTATTACACATACAGGGTTACACATTTGTACATTTTGTTACACATTTGTACATTTTGTATATTTGTCTAATATCAGACTTGTCAATTATACGTTTTCAAATATATTTGATTTACTTTCAAATTACGCAATATTGCATAAAATACACTACCGTTTAAAAGTTTGAGCTCGGCAAGATTTTTTTAGGGCTCAGCAAGGCTGCATTTATTTGATAAAAAATACAGTAAAAATTTTATTTTTGTAAATATGTATTGTAAATATTATTACAATTTAAAACCGCTGTTTTCTATGTGAATATCTGTTCAACTGTAATGTATTTCTGTGATGCGCAGCTGTATTTTCAGCATCATTCCTCCAGTCTTCAGTGTCACATGATCTTCAGAAATCAGTCTAATATGCTGATTTGCTGCTCAAGAAGCATTTCTGATTATTATCAATGTTGAAAACAGTTATGTAGATGTATGTTTTTGTGCAAACCGTGATACATTTTATTTTTCAGGATTCACAGTTGAACAGAAAGTTCAAAAGAACAGCATTTATTTGAAATATAAATCTTTTATGACATTATAAATGTCTTCACTGTCACTTTTAATAAATTGAATGCATCCTTGATAAATGATAGTATTCATTTCTTTTTAAAAAAATTGCTTGCTACCATTAATTTTATTACTCCATATATACTGTATGCAGAGTATTTTGCTGATATGGAGCATCAACAGTGATTTGTAAATACTGCAGTGCTGAAATACCTTAATGGAGGTGTTGCAGTCAAACCTAAAGGACTTTGTTTGTCCGTTTTCCAGATACACCTTCAAGACGTTTGGCATGAAGAGCAGAGAATTATCCTTCACAGTCTCCTGCAGATGAAAACCCTCCGTCATGTTTCTATTATCTCCTGAATAATACACAGCTAAAGTGGCTTTCATCTGTTCGCTGATCTGTCAGTGATTCACATCCCTGTGATGAATCATTAACCTCTTGTTGTGCCACTAATTAAGACATACAGTATGAATGAACACTGATTTATGTAACGTGCATATTCATAATCTTTCATCACAATGCAAAACTTTGCTCTAGAGCTAAAATCACATCAATCCTCTTATTCTAAACACATGACTTCATTCTGGTGCATAACGCCCACTTTTCACGATCCAATCAATCTCAGATGATTATAATCAAAACCCTAAAGTGTTTCTCACTGAATATCTGGCTTTCACTCAGAAATGTCAGATTACGCAAGTAGAATTGGTTGCGAAAGACAATTTAGATCTTTACACTTAAAATAAACCCTTTGAAACAGCTGTACATACTGTGATATATGACATGCTTTTTAAGCAAAATGTGTAATTTTTCACTTACAGGTTCTTGTCCGTTAATAATGACTTCTTCAGCAAAGCGCACTTTGACCGGATTGGATTTCAGCTTGGCCTTTTTAGCTGCACTGATGAAGGCAGATTTGGGCAACTGGATGGGAATAACAAAGGAACAAAAGCAGGAAAATTACTGAAATATCAATGCTATCAAGTCATTATCTTCTGCCTAAGAGCTGAGCCAGAAAATAAGAAGCAGATCCAGATGGAATCCTCGCATCAGCCATAAACAAATATATTTTTGTTCCTTGCAATAAAGTCATGTACTTAACTGAAATGTAATATTAAAAAAAAAACTTAAACTGAACAAAAATTAAAAACATGGTGCCTTAGCAACTAACTGAAATAAATGGAAGTACTAAAATAATTCAAACTAATAAATAAAAGTGAATAAAACTATATAAGCATTAAAAATAACTAATGAAAATGACAAAAACAAAATTAAACAAAAATGGTGCCCTGGCAACTAGCTGAAATAAAATAAGTATTAAAATAATTCAAACTAATAAATAAAAAGGAATAACAAAATATAAACATTAAAACAAAGACAAAAACACAACAAAACTAAATGAAAATGGTGCCTTGGCAACTATCTAAATAAAAGAGTAACATTAGTTAAAAGTGCAGGAAAAACTACATATATAAAAAAAAACGAATAAAAAATTACAGAAGCACAACTAAAACCAAATGAAAATTATGCCTTGGTGACTAGCTGAAATAAAATAAGTTTAAGTACTAAAATAATGAAAACTAATAAATAACAATTAATAAAAACTAAACATTAAAAAATAATAATGACAAAAAAAAAACTAAAACTAAAATTTACTAAAAATTTAAGTGAAAACAGGAAATATTCAACATATCAATAAATAATATTGTATAGTGTATCACTGATAAGAAAACAACATGAAATACCTAAAATAGCACTGATCTGCAGACTTTTTAATTAGTGTTTTCTGTGGACTTCTAAAGAATTTAACCACAGTGTTATTGGTTGATAACTGCATCATTAAATTAGCCACAGCGCTGACAAACTAACATGCAAAACAGTCAGTATGTTGACTTACAGGGTACGGCTGCACCACGGTCAGGATGATGGACTCCTTACAACTTCTGCAAAAAATAATGAAAGACAACGATAAGGAAGTGAAATTCTCTAGATGGAATCAGGGATAGTTTGAGAAACCCTGATCTAATACAATGACATTTGACTCTTTTTGGGACCACGGTCTGTACTGAGCAATGAAGACTCTCTCTGTACTGTTATTGTCTGTCAGCATGTAGTGACTTCAGCTGAATAACACAGGGAGTAGATGAAGAACGGCAGTAACCAGTTGATTGAGTTCAGTACCTGACCAGGTCAATGACTCGTTCCCGTGGAGCCGAACTCACGGCCTCCTCATTTATCATCACTATCTCGTCTCCTGGGACCAGCTTCCCTTCTGAAGGCCCTCCTGTACATTCATCACAAACACACATCGCAATTGTGTTTATTTTATGCTCCTTTTTCTAAAAGATGGAATTCTAACAAAAGGCATCATGATAATGGACTTTTTATTTGGCCATTAAGTTTCCTTATCATCCGTTTTCTTTACACAATATACTAAACATTTTTAAAGAAATTAATACATTTATTCATCAAGGGCCCATTAAATTGATCAAACGTGACAGTAAAGGCATTTATAAAGTTACATAATATTCCTATTTGAAATAAATGCTGTTCTTTTGAACTTTCTATTCATCAAAGAATCCTGAAAAATAAAATGTATCACAGTTTCCACAAAAATATTCAGCAGCACAACTGTTTTCAACATTGATAATAATCAGAAATATTTCTCGAGCAGCAAATCAGCATATTATACTGATTTCTGAAGATCATGTGACTGAAGACTGGCGTAATGATGCTGAAAATACAGCTTTGATCACAGCAATTAATTACATTTTACAATATATTCACATAGAAAACAGTCATTTTAAATTGTAATAATATTTCAAATTTTTACTGTATGTTAGATCAAATAAATGCAGCCTGGCTAAGCAATAGAGATGTCTTTCAAAAACAAATTCATGTTGCATGAAATGACTCAATTTTATGAATAAAGGCAGAAGAACTAGTTTAATCATCTGGGATTGCTGGTATACCTGGAGTAACCGATCGTACCACCACTGGTTTCTCGCTGCCTGCCACGAAGCCGAAGCCGAGCACCGGGTCGCGTCTCATTTCCACCTTTCGCGGTGCAGGAGGGACGAACTTATCCACATCAACACGCACTTCCTCCAAAGAACTTGACTTCGAGAGATGACTGAAAGACAGAGGAGGATAAAGATCAAATTAGTTCAGTGTTAACATGAACTCAAAACTGACTTGACTGCTTTAACCCTGTAACCCTGACTACACAATAACAGTCAGAAAAAAATCTAATTTTTTAAATGGAATGGTTTATTAAACCTTACTCTCTCTCTTCCCCTCTTCTCTCCTCTCTCTCTCTCTCTCTCATATAATATATATACAAGTTTGCATATTTTCTGTTTGTTTGAGTATCATTATTGTCCACACGAGATAAATGGGAAATCATCTGAATTAACGGCAGTAAAGTATAGAGTGCCACAAGGATCTGTCTTAGGCCCTCTGCTATTTTCAATAAACATGTTACCCCTTGGTATTATTATCAGAAAATATGGGACTAGTTTTCATTGTTATGCTGACCATACTCAGCTATATATTTCAACAAGACCATCAGGCTTTTATGGCTCATATATCTGATATAGTGAGCATATGGAGGAATAAAACAGCTCAAATTTATTCAGAGACTCAAACGGAGCAAAAATATGCAATTTGGTGCAGATGCTGATATTTATATGGGCATAAAGTGATGAAATCTCACTTGGTTTCCTCAGGTGTCCAGATTGCATAACTCCGATTGACCTCTTTCATAACTCTGAGATGTAGGTTTGACATTTCCCATCCCTCTGAACGCAATAAAAGCCGTGGAAATAATCGGCCTCCGCGGGAACATCGATGCTGTGGCTGTCACAGTTCTCAAGGCTCCCGAGAACCATAATTTAGTGGGAGGAGAACAATGACTTTCTAGTACAAAAGGTTGACGGGAGAAAGTGCTACAAGTGAAGGAACTGCTGCAAATGTTGATGACCCAGTTACACACTGTAATCATTCAAAACTGTTGGCTGGTACAGTTGAGTCACTGCACACTTCAACACGCCACGTCATCTGTGAAGAGAAGAACTGGATGCAAAGGCACAGGTTTCATTTGAAAAATGGGGAGATGCTGTTACAACCTCCCTGTCTGAACACTCTCATATTTATGAGTATACAGCTGAATGATATATGGAAATAAAATTGATAGAGACACAATTAATTATATTTTATAGTCATTGAATGGGTCAAAAACAGTGGGAATGTGTATAATAGTAAGTAATATAATTATTAACAGTAAAAATCATTTTATAGTCAAATTGAATGTCTTTTATTTTACAGTAAATTACTATTGTTGCAATATATTTATTATATTGTTTATTATTTTAATTTAATAATCACAGTAATAATCATATCTTATAGCAATATTAATAACAGTAAAACATAATTTTATAGTCATATGAATGCATTAAGAACAGGGGAATATATAATATTGCAGTCCAATTTATTTGTCAATGGAATGTTTGTTTTTAATTTACAGTACATTATATTATTGAAATATATCTTCTGATTTTGTTATTTTTAATAACAACATAAAAGAATAATGTTTAGTCAATTAATGTTTTTTTTTCAATACTTTAGTTTTGGCTGCAATATTTATTTATTTTAATTTAATAATCATCCCATTATGAATCATATTTTATAGTCATTGATTTTTTTTAAATTTTACAGTACATTAGTATTATTGCAATATATATTTTATTGCAATAATATATTTATAGTCATATTGAATGGGTCAAAAACTGCAGGAAAATGTTTAATATTCACAGTAAAGTTAATATGTTAGTCATATTGATGTTTTTTATTTTATTTGTTATGTCCATTTTTTGTTTGAAGTATAACTGAAATATCGTTCTTATTTTGTTTATTATTTTTATTTAAAAATCACAGCAAAAATAATATTTTATAGTCATACTGAATGGGTCAAAAACAGTGGCAATGTGGCCTATGAAAACTTAATTTTATTTAAACTAAATTGTATTTGGTTTGAGTTGATTTTTGTAAAAAGTATACCCAAGAATGAACACCCAAATTTTACAAGTTGTTCAAAAATCGTTTACTTCTAAAATGATGGTTTGCAATAAATAAAAAAAGTGAGTAAAGAGTAATGTTTCAGCTTTCTAAAATGTTTTTATTTTCTACACAGACGCATGCAAAATCACTCAAATCATCCTAGAATTAATAATATTTTTTTCCAAATATACCTATTGAAGTCAGCCGGTAAAAAAAAAAAAAATCCTATATTTTGTCATATCACAAATCATTTAGCAGAAAAACTAAATATTGCAATATCAGTTTTTCCCTACTCATGAGTCATGAGATAAAACGTAACCTTAGAAAACTTAACAGACAATAAAAACATTAAAATCATCACACAATACTGCCCACAAAATCATAGCGAACATATTGTGAACATTCAACATATCGCCATTAAGTCATATTAATAAATGTTCACTATTGTACTTCAGTATTTAATTTTGCCTTTAATTCGTTAAAACGAATTTAAAAATTAAAAACATTTAAATTAATGTTTGAATGATTTCAGGAGGATATTCATTTTTGCTGAGAATTACGTTCACAGTTAATGTGTGCACATTTTGTGTATTGTTTCTAAATAATAGCAATAAAGCTTGTCTGGAAACACTATGCATTGGTTTATGAGATGCAGACTTGTGCAAAACTACATTTCTGAGCATCTTCTGTAGGTGCATGTGAAGTAAAACACAAAGCATGATTAACACACCTAATGTGTATCTTTACCTCTTTATTTTCTTGCATAAATGCTAAAAAAGCTTCCCGTCAAGGTCTGTCTCCAAACAAAACTCAGCCTTTGGTCTTTATGTGCAGCTCAGTGTCCTATTATCTGTATTTTATCACTCTGCATAAGATTGTATTGTGAATTTAATAGCATTATGTTTCCGCATTACGCTCAGGTAACCAGCAAATGGCCTTTACATCACATCTTCTCGTGCTTCACTAATCTAATCGGCACTAGTTGCTCAGCTATTGCTCACTCTTTATATCATCTTGCATTTGTTGGTCTGTGAAGCGTGAGCTCTTTGCATGTCGTTAGCTAATTAAAGCCGTGGGCTGGAGGAGACGGCAAGGAGGCGCCATCATTCTCGACACATGTTCCAGCGCACTGCAAAGGGCTACAATTAATCTTTCAAGCCACGGCGAGAGCGCGAGAGGTTGTGCGCACACTGCATGAGATATTCAATGCAGTTACACACAGGTTTAGCAGCAAATCTGTAAAAGGGCCATTAGTTCACGAACGGGTCTTTGTTTAATAAATCCGGGATGCTGCAACACTAAGGTCAAGGGTTCAGTTGCAAAGGAATTAATGTATTGATGAAATGCAATCGGTGTGACCAAAATCTTTTGCTTTTGTACATGTTTTTACTCAAAAGTCAAGCAAGTCTTTGTAAAACAGCCGATATACACGTCTATGATGCTCAGCTTAATTCTGTATTAATTCAACAAGTTGCAACATTGCTTTGCCACATTAAGACAAGACATTATAGGTGAAATTTATACAATTAAAAATTGTAACAAATATATATCACTTACTTTCCCCACTGGATTAATCACAGTACATTAAGACCATTGTTTTGTATTACAAGTTTTCTGAAATGATTTGTTTAAATATGCAAATTAGCAGGGTTATTATAGTTAACTACAAATTGAACTAAAATTAAAACCATTAAAAACCATTTTCATTACTTGAAATAAAATAAACATTCATTTGTTTTCTTTCAGCATGTTTCCAAAGCAACACCTAATTTTCATCTAGTTTAACTTGATAACTAAAAATAAAATGAATATGCAATTAAATATGCAGTAATTTGCATAAATTTCCATAAGACAAATCTGAACATTAGATAAAACCAGGTTCAAAATTCTTGTTTGATTTTGTTGACTTAGAGTTAAAGGTTTTCAGAGGAAAATCTGGATTTATTTTTTAATCACTCCATAAATCAGAAAATACTGTCAACAGCTGAAAAAAAAAATTTAATTCACAAAGTTTTTCAGAATAAAATGTTACATAAATCAGTCTGAATGAAATATGAACAAACCCCTCAGTAAAAACCTTCAGAATACTGTCAATTTTGGTTTATGGCTTATGTAAGCGGGCTTCAAAGATACGTATTGTAATTGAAATCTACAGGTGCAAATAGATAAAGTGCAATAAATAAACACTTAAATTTGCATTATCTATGTTTTCTGTCCAATAGCCTAAAAAGATGACATGTTATGGAAGCAAAAACCCTAAAAATTGTCTAGTGCATGAAAAACAAACAAACAATGGCTTTACCTAGAGTTTCTTGCCCTAAACAAAATCTTGACTTTGGGACGCAACCCGCTCTGCATTATTCACATTATATGTTTGTTAGTCTGTCTCAGAGGTAAGTGAAAGTAAGCAGTGCAAATGGACATTTCTACCATTGCAAAGTAAATACTGTCACACCATCCAGCCATAATAAAAAAGTATACCTCGTACACACTGTAAATCTCTCTGGATAAATGCATCCTACAAATGCATGAATATTAAACGCATTCATGCAGCAACGACCAAATTATCCAGGTTAATGCTGGATGATGGCAGTGAGGCGAGAGCTGAGATAAAAATATGAATGGGATTTGTGCCATCACTCAGAGGAGCGGGAACACGGCAAGCCCTGAAAAAACATATGGGATGCAGGAAATGCGTCGCCTTGTCTTTAGCCACGACCAGCTGATATAGATGGCCAGTGTCCCAAAGTCTTGAGCGCTGAGGACACTGATGACCGATGTAATGTGTGCGAACGGGTCCTGCCTTTAAAGGGGTGTTTTTATATTGTTAAATTCATCAACAGGTGACTGTATAACTGGGTTAATATTTTATATTAAAGGGGTGGTTGACTGGTTTTTTTCTAGGCTTGATTGTGTTTATGGGGTTCAGTCTAACTTGTGTTAATGCTTTGTTTTTAAAAAACGCACGTTATTTTTCACATAATTTACCTTTATTCTACACCGCTCTGTCCCTTCTCTGATAAACACTCCGATGATTTCCTGGTTTTATGAAGCCCCTCCCTCAGAAATACGCGATAGGCTCTGATTGGTTAGCTGGCCCAGTGTGTTGTGATTTGCTAAATTGCCAGCCCAAAGCGCGTCTAAACGTCCCGCCCCTCAGCTCAGCAGCATGTGCTCCGGTTGTATTGTAAACAATGGCGTCGTCAATATTGCTTATCAATTTGAGCCCGAATGAGATGCAAAGGACATTAGTGAAGAGGATCGCGCATAACCTGTGCAAGCACACAGCTCTTAATGTTATGTTTTTTGTTTGTTGTTGTCTCATACTTTTAGATACGCTGTTATTTGTAAATGCTACTGCTTCTGTTAGCTATTAATATACGGTTTTATCCTAATTGAAGCTTTAATACAGTACAGCAACCGCGTAAAGTGTATAAATTGTATATTGGAACAGATTCATTGTTGGAGCTTGAGCTGGTGTCCATGTCTGAATGAGAGAGAGAGAGAGAGAGAGAGAGAGAGAGATGCAGCGCTTTTGCAGAGCAGGGAGACGCGAGGAACAGGATTGAGAACCGCTGCTTTAGAGAACTTTGATTGTGAAACTTGTGAATCTATTAGAATCGTTAGAAGTCAGAATCACGATTCATATACGAATATATTTTTCCATGTACGCACCCCTACTTTTGACGGCATGGCAATAACTCTTCCTCTTGTCTAGGCATTAAACTGCCATAATTTTAAAAGACGATATCTCCGTTTGCATTGAACTTTCAGCGTCGCAAATTTGCGATATTGTTTATGCTCAAACAGCAACACTACACACTAACTAATGTTAAAAAAGTTAAATCTCTCAACCACCCTTTAAAACTAAGGAAGTACCATTCGAACGTTTTGGATAATAAGGATGTTTTTTTAAAAGAAGTTTCTTCTGCTCACCAAGGCTGCATTTATTTGATCAAAAATACAGTAAAACAGTAAAACTGTGAAATATTATTACAATCTGATCTTAATAACTCTTAAGATGTTTTGTTCAACCTTCAACTAAGTACTATAATTACCAAAAAATTTAAATATACACTGAACAAAATTATAAACGCAACACTTTTGTTTTTGCCCCCATTTTTCATGAGCTGAATAGATCTAAGACTTTTTCTATGTACACGAAAGGCCGATTTCCTCAAATATTGTTCACAAATCTGTCTAAATCTGTGTTAGTGAGCACTTCTCCTTTGCCGCGATAATCCATCCACCTCACAGGTGTGGCATATCAAGATGCTGATTAGACAGCATGATTATTGCACAGGTGTGCCTTAGGCAGGCCACAATAAAAAACTCTAAAATGTGCAGATTTATCACACAGCACAATGCCACAGAAGTCGCAAGTTTTGAGGGAGCGTGCAAATTGGCATGCTGACTGCAGGAATGTCCACCATAGCTGTTGCCCGTGAATTGAATGTTCATTCTCTACCCATAGCCGTCTCCAAGGCGTTTCATACAACCGGCCTCATAACCGCAGACCACGTGTAACCACACCAGCCCAGTACCTCCACATCCAGCATCTTCACCTCTAAGATCGTCTGAGACCAGCCACCCGGTTTATGTCAGCTGCTGCAACAATCGATTTGCATAACCAAAGAATTTCTGTACAAACTGTCAGAAACCGTCTCAGGGAAGCTCATCTGCATGCTCGTCGTCCTCATCGGGGTCTCGACCTGACTGCAGTTCGTCATCGTAACCGACTTGAGTGGGCAAATAATCACATTCGATGGCATCTGGCACTTTAGAGAGGTGTTCTCTTCACGGATGAATCCCGGTTCCCTTTCATGGGAACTTCGAACTGCGTCCTCTAGGGGTCGCTATGGGGAACGCCTCGTCGTGACCCGTGTCTGAAGCATACATTGAAAAAACACCAACTCGTTGGCCGGCGACAGCCCATGACGTCAATACCGGTGCGACTATAGTATAAATAGATGCCGGGAGCTACACATCATTCACTTTCTTCGTCTTCATTGACTGTTCTGTTTTAAGTGTGCATTTCCAAGGAAAAAGTAAGAGCTATCTATTTATTATGGCGAGCACTAGTATAGCATTTAGAAGGTGTGTGCATCCGTGTCAGTGCTATTTGACACCAGATGACACACACGATCTATGTGTTGTTTGTTTTGGCGAGGAGCACGCACGCGATGTCCTTGAGGGGGCAATCTGCGTGCACTGCGAGGTTTTTCCAATGAAAAAACTCCGTTCTCGTTTGTCTGGGTTCAGCCCAGGAAGAGCAGGAAATTGAAGAGAGCGAGAAGCTGAGGCTGATCCTTCTCAATCCTCCTGCCCTGCGTATGATGAGCTCTTAGAGGTTATGGATCGCGCAACGGCAAGACTTGACTTGCCATGGAAGTGGACTAAGGAAGTGGCGTCGCGAGGTTGTCTCGATGAACGTTATTTTTCTGGCCATAATCCTCCAGCTCAGGTGAGCCTTCCTTTGCTTCCTGATCTCCATACTGAGATCAAAAAGGAATGGAAGGGGCTGTTTTCCTCACGCATTTATCGGTTTCAGCATACTAGTTATGCGAATATCGAGGCGGTGCGTGAAAACGGCTATGAGAGAATGCCCTCTGTAGAAGAGACTCTAGCTAGCTATCTCTCTATGGGAGAGACATCATCTCTCAAAACTCCCTCCTTGCCATCCCTGCCTCTTCAAGCTACATCTAAAATGAATAGCAAGGCATACGCAGCAGCAGGTCAGACGGTTGCTTCGCTGCACACGATGGCGGTACTCCAGGCATACCAGGCTGATCTGCTGAAAGAACTGGATAAAGGCGAGGGCCTTTCTCCAGATGAGGTAACGGAGTTGCGCCGCACCACGGATCTCGCTCTCCGTGCTACTAAGCAGGCTGCTTCTGCCATGGGCAGATCTATGGCGGCGATGGTAGTAACGGAGAGGCAGCTGTGGGTAAACCTGGCAGACGTCGGGAAGAAAGAAAGGGGTTTTCTTCTCGTTGCCCCGGTTTCGCCCTCTGAACTTTTTTGGTACATCCGTTGAGACGGTCGTCAAAAAGTTCAGGGAGGCGAAAGCGCGCTCAGCGGCCTTCAAAACCTTCATTCCACGAGAATAGTTATGCTAGTGTCACGACTCGTGCTCCTCCTCCGCCTGCGGGTAGGGATAGT
Organism: Sinocyclocheilus anophthalmus; assembly: GCA_018155175.1. Taxonomy (NCBI): domain Eukaryota; kingdom Metazoa; phylum Chordata; class Actinopteri; order Cypriniformes; family Cyprinidae; genus Sinocyclocheilus; species Sinocyclocheilus anophthalmus. The sequence continues at coordinate 325,779 of JADLZN010003745.1, forward strand.
AAGTATCGTGGGTCAAAGGGAGGTAGGCAGGACCTAAGGGATGTGATCCAGACAGGGCGTCAGCGCTTTTGTCCGAATCAGAGTGATACCTCAGTATCTACTCATTTCCCTCGGGGGTTTAACACTACCCTTCCCCTTCCTAATTCCCCTGTAACCACCATATCTCCACCTGACCGAGGTTAGGTGGAAGCTTCCTGCATAACAGTCTCCTTCTGGACCTATGATGTTTTTGGTTGGTTCTATGGTTAATCATAGTAACCACCTTACTGAAGGTCCGGTCTAGAGGCTTCTCCGGACAGAGCTCCGACGCGGGAGCCGTGGTGGGTGAGTACGATCCATGTCTAATATATGTATATAAATATATGTATGTGCTATGAAACTGGTGGCTGTGTGTACCCTTCTGCTAGATTCTTTGCAGTGTTTCCCGGGACCTGTGTGTCTCTGTCCCTTTTTCTAGGGTAGTTCCTCGATGGGCACCCCCTCTGCTGGGTTCCGAAACCGGGTGCTCGACTTGCAGTGTTTATTTCACTCGTCGAGATATGTCCAGAAGGTAAGTAAGGTTTCGGTTTCATACTTCCTGGATCATGCGGCCATAACACAGGCTTCTGCGGAAGTTTTTGTGATTATCAGGCCCCCGGTGTCACTGCAAAAAATTTCCTGGACGTCCGGGCTGGGGTTACGCTTTCATGCTACCCTGACTGGTCTACCGTATCTGGGTCGCCCTGAGGGGTTTTTCCCGATCACCAGGATATCCCATTGAGGCATCACCCCCCTCACCATTGAGGGTTATTGTGAGTATGGTGCTTTCTTTCGAGCGTTAATCCTCTCTGAGGAGTTGGATTCCTCGCTCCATGGGCTGTCCTCGTGGTAGTATTGAGCAATGCTCCCCTTTTATCAAAGGGTTACCTGTAAGGAGAGTTTGGCTAGACTGCAGTATGCTTACCCCTCTGATTTTTCAATCATGCTGCAGGTCGAGCCCCCCTCTCGTTGAGAGCTGGGTTTGTGCTCCCTCAGCCAAGGTAAACTACTGCTAGCGTTCCTGCATTGGAACATGCTGTAGGCCGAGCCCCCTTCTCGACTGAGAACTAGGTGTGTTGCCCCCACTGCTAAGTAAACTATTGCTAGCTGTTCCCGTTTGGAACATGCTGCAGGTCGAGCCCCCTTCTCGATTTGAGAACTGGGTGTGTTGCTCCCTCAGCTGAATAACTGCTAGCTGTTCCACCATGGGAACATGCTGTAGGTTGAGCTCCCTCTCCATTGAGAGCTGGATGTTTCTCCCCCAGCTACAGATTTACTGCTAGCCACTCCAGCATTATAGCCGTAGATATAGCGTCTGGGGATACGCTATTTTTATCTATAGGCTGCCCTTTTTCAGGGTGCCACGAGAACCCCTAGAACGGTATTCAAGTGTGTGCACGTTATGCTTTGCCCACTTTCTAAAATCCACATAGCTGGTAAGTGTGCACGTTATGCTTTGCCCACTTTTCTAAAATCCACATAAGTGGTAAGTGTGCACGTTATGCTTTGCCCACTTTTCTAAAAATCCTGTATGGTAAGAGCTACGCGCAAGACTTCGTGCTCTTTTTGAGTGGTTTAAAACCCCGGTTCTGCCTTGGGCACCACTCCTCCTATGTATCCTCTGGATACCTACTTAACAGGGTATTGCTACTAGGGGTCTGTTGAGACAGTTCCTTCAGCACATACAAAGAGAAACGTGCGGTAGCCCCTGTGTGACAGGCCAAGACTAGTATGATTCTAGGCTCTTGGTCGTATTCCCTTAAAGGAATCTATTTCTGATTCCAAGCCTTGAGCTCTACCCCGGGCCCAGGAGTCTGGCCCTAACAGGTAAGTATTTTGGGGTATGTAGCCTAGGCCTTTGGCCGTAGGGAATAACGTCACTGACAGCCGTCTAACGTCCCAGGGGCAACTCCCATAGCAATATGGTAGAGTTGATACTTAGTGCTCGCCGTGGTTCTGGCTTGCACTCCCCTCAGCATGGTGGCGTGGGTATACCGTTCCCCATAGCGACCCCTAGAGGACGCAGTTCGAAGTTCCCATGAAAGGGAACATCTCAGGTTACTTATGTAACCATGGTTCCCTGAGTAGGGAACGAGACACTGCGTCCTCTAGGTTTCTTGCCATGCTGCGGACGCAAGCTTCAGACGAAGAAGTGAATGATGTGTGCTCCCGGCACCTATTTATACTATAGTTGCACCGGTAGTGACGTCATGGCTGTCGCCGGCCAACGAGTTGGTGTTTTTTCAATGTATGCTTCAGACACGGTTCACGACGAGGCGTTCCCCATAGTGACCCCTAGAGGATGCAGTGTCTCGTTCCCTACTCAGGGAACCATGGTTACATAAGTAACCCGAGACGTTTTCACTGTACAGGGCAGATGGCAGACAGCGTGTATGGCGTCGTGTGGGTGAGCGGTTTGCTGATGTCAATGTTGTGGATCGAGTGGCCCATGGTGGCGGTGGGGTTATGGTATGGGCAGGCGTATGTTATGGACAACGAACACAGGTGCATTTTATTGATGGCATTTTGAATGCACAGAGATACCGTGACGAGATCCTGAGGCCCATTGTTGTGCCAGTCATCCACGACCATCACCTCATGTTGCAGCATGATAATGCACGGCCCCATGTTGCAAGGATCTGTACACAATTCCTGGAAGCTGAAAACATCCCAGTTCTTGCATGCCAGCATAATCACCGGACATGTCACCCATTGAGCATGTTTGGGATGCTCTGGATCGGCGTATACGACAGCGTGTTCCAGTTCCTGCCAATATCCAGCAACTTCGCACAGCCATTGAAGAGGAGTGGACCAACATTCCACAGGCCACAATCAACAACCTGATCAACTCTATGCGAAGGAGATGTGTTGCACTGCGTGAGGCAAATGGTGGTCACACCAGATACTGACTGGTTTTTTGGACCCCCCCGGACCCCCCCAATACAGTAGAACTGCACATTTTAGAGTGGCCTTTTATTGTGGCCAGCCTAAGGCACACCTGTGCAATAATCATGCTGTCTAATCAGCATCTTGATATGCCACACCTGTGAGGTGGATTTATTATCTCGGCAAAGGAGAAGTGCTCACTAACACAGATTTAGACAGATTTGTGAACAATATTTGAGAGAAATAGGCCTTTTGTGTACATAGAAAAAGTCTTAGATCTTTGAGTTCAGCTCATGAAAAATGGGGGCAAAAACAAAAGTGTTGCGTTTATAATTTTGTTCAGTGTAAAAATATAAAAAATGTATATAATTAAAAAACCTGAAATCTAAGATTAAAAGGTAAAATGCAATAGAAATGCATCCATGCAATGAAAACTAAAACCAAAATATTCATTGCTGCAACTGACTAAAATTAATCTGAAATTCAAAGTAGCCTATTAAAATATTATGAAAACTATTAAAAACTTGTTGAATGGGCAGCTGATCAACTCAAAGCAGATGTATTGTTGTTTCTACCTGTTTGACGGTGTGAATAGAGCACAAATGATCTGTGATGATGATGATTATTATTGGTGATTTTACTGACTATTGTTTTATTTGATGCAGCGATGATTCAGGTCATTATTCTGTCTTATTCAACTGACTCATCTGAAACGTTCACAAGGCAAAAGACACACAAATCACACGTCCCCACGCGAACGACAGCCGAACAAAAGAGCACATCGTCACAACTAAATGCCAAACCAAACATGCAAAACTCAATCTGAATGCTGCTGCTGCTGCTAAGAGACTATTTTATTAACCGGCATTTCTCCCAGATAACCGGCAGAGAGCAAATCTGATCAGGCACGAGTGGTTTGATAATTGCGTTACGTGAATTATTCCGGTCAAAAACTCCAGCTAAATGCATCTGGTTAATGGAGTCTCTGTGAAGGTGGACATTACAGCATCTCATCTTACCTGACCAATCAAATTAACCAGGTGAGGTGACTGCGAGACGCTCTTACAGCTCTTCGAGCCGTCTATCGCCTACATAACCAGCACCTTAACTCAAATAAAAGCTCATCTGAAACGCTCTACATAAGCAGCGATCCTGTGCATTACAGGAACAGACTGAAGCACACATGAAACCTGATGCATAATTGATTTCAATGCAGTTATTGTTAGTTAGAGCCAAGTTAGTTAGAGTTACACTTTACTTAAAGCCTTTATATATAATGCATTATAAAAGTATTTTAATGCATTAGCATTGTATGATATCATGAATAATTGTAAACACAGTTATAATACTTATCTATTCATTGTTACTCTTTTAGAAAGTATAATGCATTAAAACACACAACAAACAAACCTTCAAATATTACAATGCACTTTAGCTTTGATTACAATTATGAAAAGATGCATTATAATGTACATTATGAATACTTTTATAATGGCTTTAAGTAAAGTGTTACACAAAACTTGTTAATATAACTTTTTAATATAAAGGGCCAAAAATCAAACTTGATTGATATGTTACTTGATTCAAATATTTAAAAAATGTAAATAATTAAAGAAAAATTCAATAAAATTTTTCAAGCATAATTTTTCCTCCCATTTTACAAATAATTAAAAACATTTAAATACATTTTAAAAAATGTTTGAATTATGTTTTAAATTAAATTGACTTATATTGTTTTTTAAATTTCAATGCAAACATAAAAACAAAAATAAATAAATAAAATACAACAAAAATATAAATATGCTTCAATGGCATGCTTTTTCATATTTTCCCCCTCCTCTTGTAATATGGATCAAACTTGATTATCATGCATGGGCCAAAAGTACATGCTGCATTGCATCCAACTACATTTTATTGAAATGTATTACATTTTTAACATTTTCAAATAATCAAAAAAAAATGTAAAATGTTTATTTTTTCTTATTAAATGTACTTCTATTGTTTTTTTCACATTTCATTCAATAAATAAATAAACAAACAAATAATAAGCAAGCTTTATTTTTAGTTTTTTTTTTGTTAGTTTTTTTTCATATTTTTCCCTTATTTTGCAATATGGCATGGTGGACCAAATATCAAACTTGACTGATCATGGGACAAAAGTAAATGCTGCATTATGTCCATCTATCTCATATTAAAATTTATCAAATTAACATTTTCAAATTTGTATTTTATTTTAAAATCTTTAAGTTATGTTTTAAATTATATTAACATATTTTAACATATATACCTCTACATTGCAATGCAAAAATAAAACAAAACAAAAAATTAAAACATAAATATAAATGTGCTTTAATGCATGGGATTTTTCCCTTCCTCTTGTAATACGGCATGCTGGACCAAACCAAAGGTCATCAGGTCAACTCTGGCCTGCGGCTGCTGGTTCTGGCGTCTCTATACACCTTTCTGTGTACTCCATGTTGATGCGTTTATACGCTGCCAACACAGGCAGCCTACAAGGTTTTGGAGTGAAGCCCGTGTGTCTCTTATGTAAACTGTGGTGTGTTTATTTGATTGGGACTGTGGTGTTAAATGATAGCAGAAACCCAATGCACAGCCATTTCATTTCCATTTTCCGACTCCGACACCTCGAACGGGATTTGAAAAATGTCCTACTTAACAAAGACTCCAGAACGTAAGCGCTCTAATTTCTCTGTAATTATAAATGGTCCACTGCACTAATAGAGAAGGATTGCACGATTTAAAGGAGGCCCTGATCTGATCTCTCTTGTTGTTACAAAACACTAGAAACAAAGGCCAGAATCAGCAGATCATCTCAGTATAAAGGAAATTAGATTCTGACAAGCAGAACGGCATATTTTGCTTTGTTTTCTGAGTTATATCTGTGAAGAAAAGAAGGACTCAAACTGTGGCCAGATGGCTTAAATAATGAAAATAATTTGGTGTAGGATTCAATTTTCACTTAAAAATTGCTAGTAATTTCACCATAATTGCAAAGAAATGCCAAATGACATGGAATTTTGAGGTGGAAAGACTGAAATAATATTTTCTTGTAAAACATTCAATAATCTTTATTTACAACTTGGAAAAATCATTTTTTACAATGTCTGTGAGTCAGACGGTCTCTTCCGATCTATGTTGGTGGTTTTTGGCAAGACAAAACTGCAATGAATACCAGATTTAATGGCAAATGTCTAATATCCGATTAAGGAGACGCATATTTAATCAAATGCATGTCTCAGAAATCCTGCTTACAAACAGAGAAAGCACCGGACGGTCGGCTGCTGTGATTTGTGTCCACGTGACACAGGCGGCGCTCACACGAATCCTCAGCTCACCCATACGCTGTCTGTCAGCACAGACTCCCAGCGACACGCTGCGGATCATTCAGCGCTCAGTGCTGCTCACAGCTCAGACCACAAACACTCTTCAGAAGTCACTCGTCTCGTCCACCGCCAATCACAGATCAAGCCTCTGAAAGCCCCGGGCACAAACACTTCTGCTCAACAGCAGATTTGTTCATTTTCTTTATTTTGAAAGATGTTGCTTCTATTTTAAGACTAAGAGCCGGCGAGCAAAGAGCAATTCGACCAATCACAGCACGACTGAGAGAAAGAAAACATGCTGCTTTGAACAGCAACGCAGCATCATATTTAGCAGTGGAAAACTGGGCTTTCTTGAAGGATTCTCCACTTTATTCAGACTAAAATCACTTGCATGCTCAAAGTATCATAACTATGATGTGTTGGCACATTCTCAGTAAACTGGCGCACCTCGAAAAGGCCCACAAACATGTCTGATCATCTGTGTATTACCAAACATCAACCAAACGCAAGCAAAACTCAAAGGTTCAAGTGCATGTGAATATTCCTGTTTTGAAATTGTTTTCATGTAAAAAGGTAAAAAAAAAAAAAGCAATTACTTTTGTTTCCCATCAGCCCCTGAAAATGTTAAAAACAAAATTGTTATAGTTAACTAAACCATAAAAACTATTTTTGGTACTTTAAATAATAATAAATAATAAAAAAAAAATAATAATAATACTAATTAGTTTATTGTTTATTTTTCGTTTTTTTATTTCAGTTTTAGTTAAAGTTAAATAAAAAATAAAAATAATAAAAATGACAAAAATACAACAAAATTACTAAAACAACTAAAATGAAAACGGAAAATGCAAAAAATTAAAATCAATCAAAAAAGAAAGAAAGAAACTTTAATAGTATTTCTTTTTACATAATAAAAATATTAATTTTTTATACTGAAGCCCTAAAAAGTACACTTAAACCATGCTTAAAATGCCTAAACATAACTGCATTAACAATTTTAGCATCTATATGTATCATCAAACATGGACCAAATGTAATAAAAATTCACGGGTATGAGTTTATCCCTACTCTGAAATCAAAAATGGTTTTCATGTTGTTCCTCAAAAATAAAAAAAACAACGACATTTTCTTTTACAAAAAGCATATTTATTTGCTAGTTTCTTTAGCTTGAAATTATAAAACAATAGATAAAAAATGAAGACAAAGTGTTGTGAATTGAACTTTTATCCACATACTTTTGCAGCCACTGTATAATTTTTTGATATATATAAAATTAAATGCTAAACAGCACTGCATTGGTTATTATCATAGTATGTAATACAGAACTAGTATTCATTTGCGGCAGGCATTACATAGGCAACGAATACATTAATCAAACGTTGTGCAACTAAACTGTCAGATTCAGCCACGCTAGTGCCCTTAATAGTGCGCCACCCTAACATTTTCAACGTTTCCTGGAAGCATCACATGCCGCAGTGAGCAAACACAAACCTGGCGTATATCCGATGAATATTTCACAAACTGTAGCTTCTTAAAAGCTTTGAGTCAACATCAAGAAAATACTTCCATAAGTACGTGAAAGCATAAATTATTACACACCCGAGTATGAAGCTGCATCTCAGCCAAGGAAGCAGACAGACCCCACGGGAAGCTCCTGCTCACAATATCCCACATCCGATGTGCATGTGCCCAACGCTGTGTTCGATTCTTACATAAGTCGCCTGGCCATAGACCCTCATGTGTGACAAACCCCGCCCTCAGTTGACGAGGCGGCTAATTAGAAATCAACAAAAATAAGCAGCTTTCACAGCAACATGAGGACCAGAGGAACATGTGATGCACACTGGGTGTTCATACTGGACACAGTCTTGTGTTGAACACAAAGTTAATGTCCAAAATTATCATATAGATCATATAATAATATAGTATAGATACATATCATTAACACATATTATAGATAATGACTAACCTCAGGATGCTCCAGTCACTCGAAAACATAAACAAACCATTTAAATTGGATAAAATATTGTTTTACTACTAAAATCTCAACATGAAAATTACAGCATTGCCTATAAGAAATATATAGGTAAAAGATACAAAAAAAGTGTTCTTATTGTTAACTACATCTGAAATAAAATTAAACAAATATTAGATGAAACTTAAATGAAAACTAAAAATGTTGCCTTGGTAACTCAGATAAAACAAGGGCTAAAATTACTAAAATTAAAACGAAATAAAAATAAAAGTGTATAACCATATAAAAAAAAAAATAATGAAAATGATAAAAGCACATAAAATTACTAAAACTTAAAAACCAAAAAAAAAAAAAAAAGGTAAAATAAAGCCAAATGAAAAATAAATGAACATTATAATAGTATATAAATAATAATTAAATAACACTGACTTTACAATAATGTCACATCTGTTAACATTAGTTAATCATAGTTAATATAACTAACAAGACACAAATATATTACAGAAAATTGTTAATGTTAGTTAATAAAAATACAATTGTCATGCTAGTTCACAATAAAAAATATTGTATAGCAATACTGGATCTAATAAATATTGAAAGTAGTTCATTGTACGTTCACTACGCAGTTCTCTACAAATGCGTCTTAGCATAAAGTATTACCAAAAATTATACATACCCCAAATAATAATAATAATAATAATACTAAACAAAAATATAAATGTAAGTATACACAATTATAATGTAAAAGTTACATTATATCACGGGAGTATCAACCCTGTAGTAATGACCAAAAAATTAAATTAAAATAAATAAACTTTACATATAAACAACTATAATGTGAACATTTCACAATATATACTACATGTGGAGTATCAACCCTGTACTACTGACCAAAAAATGAAATATATATATATAAATAAATAATAATAATATTACTACTACTAATAATAATAATAATACTGCTACTACTAATAATAATAATAATAAAAAATTGTTTGTTACCACACAGTGACTTTTGAATGTCCGTCAGTAGAGGAAGATGCAATTAGCCCAGAAAATGATGTAGTTGAATCATCTACCAGCAGGGGTTAACCAGATCAAACTAACCTGTCAAACCTTGGCCTACACATGTGCCAAAGACGTCTATCTAGTGCATGTGAACACAGACCAGCAAGATCAATACTTGCACCCAAAACAAGTATTTTTAGAAGGATATGTAATAAGCTCATGCTCCCATAGACAGAAAAGAGCCAAAGCGAGTCCTTGTCACTCCAACCAAAGCAGCTGTGGACTCACATGTTGCTCTTAGTCTCCTCAGATCTCATTTATCTCATGTCAGTAAAGCAGAAAGAAAAAAGCAGCATTAGTATCTTATACCGGTTCGTCACTTCAGAAGCCTGACGTGCGTTTCTGCATGCAAATGCACTGCGTGAAGCTTCGCTCGAGTCTTAAGCAGATCAAAGCCGATGTCGCTCTAAAACCCGCGCAGAGTCACCGTGTGCAGTGCGGCGAGGAGGACGGAATCAGTATTCGGGAAGGTGGCGGGTTACGCCAGGAAATGTCAACAGTCAAACATCTGCATCGGGAGGAAGGCTGCATGCAAACACACTTACTTGACGTAGCAGTCACGGGCCTCTCTAGAGGACGACATCTCCCAGCCATTGGAGGGTCCCTGTGCGGATGGCCAACTCCCGGCGGCCGGCGGAGGACAGCAGGAGGACTTGGTCCTGTGACTGCAAGAAAAACACAAGACGACAGCGGTCAGGAGTCAGAGATGCTGTAAGGAGCAGAAACCGTGCTAGACTGCGCTTCACAATAGTGTCATTCTTCAGTTCAATTCAGTTCAATAACTGTCAATGTTGCAAAATTCAATTATGAAACAAATTCAGTTCAGTTGTAAAGCAGCTCAACAGAAAATGTCATTATTCAGCTTAATTCAGTTCAAAAGCTGATTCAGTTCAGATCAATAACGGTGTCAATGTTGCAAAATTCAATTATGAAACAAATTCAGTTCAGTTGTAAAGCAGCTCAACAGAAAATGTCATTATTCAGCTTAATTCAGTTCAAAAGCTGATTCAGTTCAGATCAATAACGGTGTCAATGTTGCAAAATTCAATTATGAAATGAATTCACAATAGCGTCATTTGTCAGCTCAATTCAGTTAAAACTGTGTCAATGTTGTAAAATTCAATTATAAAAAATAAATTCAGTTTTAAAGCAGCTCTACAGAAAATGTCATTATTCAGTTTAATTCAGTTCAAAAGCTGATCCAGTTCAGTTCAATAATGGTGTCAATGTTGCAAAATTCAATTATGAAATGAATTCACAATAGCGTCATTTGTCAGCTCAATTCAGTTAAAACTGTGTCAATGTTGTAAAATTCAATTATAAAAAATAAATTCAGTTTTAAAGCAGCTCTACAGAAAATGTCATTATTCAGTTTAATTCAGTTCAAAAGTTGATTCAGTTCAGTTCAATAATTGTGTCAATGTTGCCAAATTCAATTATAAAACAAATTCAATTCAGTTTTAAATTATTATTCACCTTAATTAATTAAATTAAAAATTTATTCAGTTCAGTTCAAGAAATAGTGTCAATGTTGTAAAAATTCAATCAATTATGAAATTAATTCACAATAGTGTAATTATTTAGCTCAATTCAGTTAAAAATCAGTGTTCATGTTGCAAAGTTCAATTCCGTTTCAGGTCTACACAAGACAATGGTCATTATTCAGCTCAAGTTAGTTTTAGTTCAATGTTGATTAAATTCAGTTCAGTAACTGTGTAAAGTTCATCAATTCTGAAACAAGTTCAATTTCAACTGTAATGTGCAATATTTAATGTTTCATGTTTTATTTAGTAGTAGTATTAACAATAACATTTTATAGCTTGTTATTGTTGATAATGTATGTATATTTTATAAATCCTAAATAAACTTTGCATTAAGAAAAGTAAGATATAAATATATTTATTGCTGAATCTTTTAAATACTGAATGTGAACTATAATAGCACAAACAGTATATGGATTTATTAGTCGTAGACTGTGAGCTTCTTTCTCCTCCTTTCTCTAACAGCCTGGACTTCATTTGTGACAGTGATTTAATTATATTATGTAATGCAATCATGCAAGCCTCAAGATTGTCATGCTTCAGTCTTGTACGCTAAGAGCCGTGAAATGTATCTAATGCTGAACTGCCGGCAGATTGCTTAGAAAGTCTGATATCCGGTGGGCTGTTTGATCAAAGCAGTGTCAGCCTGAGCTTCACCATCATATAACAGATCAGGGAACGCACACATGACTCACTGTATTAGTGTGAAGCTCAAGGGCGAAATTTACACTAAAGTGCAGCAAAGATAGTTACAGAATCCAAACACCCATCCAAAGTCAAACAGAAATATAGATGATGATCCACTCAAGCAAAGCTGCTCCTAACAATAAAAGCACTGGCCACATGTTTTAAGCCTTTAAAATTCAATTAAATATGATATATAGAATTTTTATTCATTAATACTGATACAATTTCAGTTTTATTTTTTATTACTTATCAATGTAATGTATTAATAGGGATGGGCATTTTTCAAAAAGTATGTTTAAAGGAGTAGTTAACTTCCAGAATAGACATTTCCTGATAATTTACTCGCCCCCATGTCATCCAAGATGTTCACGTCTGTCTTTCTTCAGTCGCAAAGAAATTAAGGTTTTTGAGGAAAACATTCCAGGATTTTACTCCATATAATGGACTTCAATGGTGCTCAACGGATTTAAGGTTCAAATTGCAGTTTCAGAGCAGCTTCAAAGAGATCTACACGATCCCAGCCGAGGAATAAGGCTCTTATCTAGCCAAACCATCAGTCATTAAAAAAAAAAAAAAACATTTAAATGCCGTCTGCTCTAGCTCGACTTCAGCATACGTATCACGTTGGAAAGGTCACGAGTCATGGAGGCGGAAGCACCGACCCAGTGGTTACAAAGCCAACGTGCAAGAAAGGCATCCGGTGTGTGAGGTGTGTACGCGCTCTGGCGTAGTTTAAGTTAATGGGTGTGTTGATATCCAACCGGAGAGCAATCAAGCATAACTTCAGGCGGGCAGGCTCAGGAGTTGGGAATACGTGGAAAGTCACCAATCCCAAATGAGTTCGCGTGAGAGAACGTAATCTTTTAGTTACAAGTCGGTTTGAACAATCCGGATAAGAGCAAGTAAGTACCATTTTGATTAGCCACCAATGACTGTGCACTGTGTAAACAATGAGGGACGTATACGCGCGAGAGATCACTTCTGGCGCTTGCGTAAACTACGCCAGAGCGCTTACACACCTCACGCACCGGATGCTGTGCGCGCGCTCAAAGACAGTTGGACGTAGTGGTGTATTAGAGGTAAAAATTATTATATAAATACTGTTCGGTTTCTTGCATAAACTGATCGTTTCGTATGTTAGGACATCAATGTGTCGTCACGAGACACACGCAGGGTTTAATTTGGATTTGTCTGAGCATGTTTTTTTTACTCTCATAGATTTTGTTAACATTGCCATGCATTATACGACTGATAGACTGCAACGGCTTGAGTTAAAAATCTTCGTTTGTGTTATACTGAAGAAACAAAGTCACCTACATCTGGAATGCCCTGGGGGTAAGCAGATAAACAACACATTTTCATTTTTGGGTGAATATCCCTTTAAGGAGACAGACACATTATTTTTTTATAATCAAGTTTTTGTCACCATTTCTGAACAAACTTATGATTAGGCATTAAACAGAACAATATTCTACAGCAACGTTACGTCATATCTCAAGGTTCTCTTTTAGTTGAAAACGTTTAAAACAAAAAATAAAGAATTATAATATCTATATAATATATATTCTATAATATATATATATATATATATATTAGCATATATATATATAAAGAAACAAAATTCCAAGTCAAGCATGTTAATCGTGTTAGGTTTTTTCAAGATAATTTTGAAGATTCATTTAGTAAGATCTTTAATCAAAGTAATTCAAAACATTCTGTGATTCAAATACAATCAACTGGTAACTGCTCCACAGCGCATTTCGTTATAAGTGACTTTGCTTGCTTAGGATTTATCATGGATTCCCTGCATTTACAGCCAGCAAAGCAACACATAGTAAAATTCGAATAGTGTTTTTATTTTTCAAATAATAATTACAGATTGAATATTCAACTATTTGGGAGCCCTATGTATTGAAGTAATTTTTGATGTAATTTTTATTTAAATGGGATACATGTTTAATTATTATATATATATATATATTATATTATATATA
>JADLZN010003745.1:344291-367636 GCA_018155175.1 Sinocyclocheilus anophthalmus
ATTTATTCAATATATAAACCAAGTGCTGTGAAAGTTAACTAAAACTTACAATTGTTTTCAGTGATGGTGAAAATCAAGCTGTAAATAAAAATACTAGATTAAAATCTTGGCTAAAACTTAGAATGAAAATAAAATAGTGCCTTGGCGGATGGATAACAAAAGATATTTTGAGTTTAAAGTACTAAATGACTAAATCGGAAATTAAAATAAATAAAGCTAAAAATAAAAAAAAAATGACAAAAGCACATAACAAAATCACTCAAACTCAAACTGAACATATAAAAAATAAAATTTAATAAAAAAACACACAACAAAATTAGAATTAACATTAACAATTAAAAGAATTAACTAGAATTAACTAGAATTTTTTAATCCAGTTTTACTCATTTGCCAGCAATAATCTGATCTTTTAGCTTGTGTCCACAAAGAAAATAATAATTAAATCAAGTAATTTCATTTTTTTTATTATCCAAAAAAATTGTTATTTATGAACGTAATTCAATATATAAAGCAGTGCTGTTTTTGCTAAAGCTACTAAAAATGCTGAAAAAAAAGGCTGACATAAAATATAATATAATTACTGGATGAACTTAAACTTTTGCCAATGCAAACATCACATTTTTGTTTAAGTACTAAATTGACTAAATCTGATATAAAAATAAATTAAAGCTAAATAGAAATATTGAAAGAAAAAAAAAAGTTACTATACTACTACTATAAATTACAAAAACAATTGAAAATATAATAAAAGCTAATTCAAAAAAATATTAATAAATAATACTAACACTGGTGTAAATATATGTGGTGATGTATATGGTTACTATGATACATAATTCCTGTCATACTGTCCAGCCCTCTTCCCTTATGAATATTATTGTGCGCGTGTATTTCACAATCCTACTTGTTTTCACAGTCGTCTCATTTATGATAACAGCAGAGTGAAAGTAATTCATTTGCCGATGGTCTTCAGGATTCACAGCACTGAAATGACTGATGCATCCCATAATATGTAAATGGAGCTGGTAAACTGGGATCTGTTGCCATGGCAACACAAGCATCTGTCTGAGAGAAGAACGACAATCAAACGTCCATCCTGTTTAAGAGTCACTTAGTGTGAAGTTTTTAGACTAACAAATAGCTTTGTGTGTTATTTGTTAACGCAAACTGTGTTTGTGTTTTGTTGCCAATTTTCTCTTCTTTTTTTCACTTTCTTCTCTATGATAAGTTTAGTGTGTCGCACCTCTCCTCTAATTACATTGGTGACACCTACTCATTGGCTGTTCCCATCCCAGCGCATCTGCCGAGGCTCTTGCATATCAACCACACAAGCCTCAGATCACTCGACAGAGCTGTAACGTGCCCACACAATCGTAGATACTCCTCCCAGCGCTAACCCCCTTTTCCCCCCCTCGTTTTTTTTTCCCACTCCCCTTTTTTTTTTTTTGTCCTTCTTTTTGCGTACCCCCCATCACAAGTACTGAACCGGAACCCTAATAACAACTGGAGCCAGTTCTCACTGCTAAGCACAATACAAGTACCGGTGCTCAATATCTTAAACACCATGTTACAGTGGATGACCTCACTTTATAACCACATCTAGACATATCAGAAGCAATAGTCATTATGGAAGTTTAATACTGTGTCGCATCGCGATCATACTTGTACTACACAACAAGTAATACATAATATACCACCATCTTTAGAAAGATTAAATGATTTATTGACTTGATGGCTGTTATTTTCATGGCAATGAATTTACTCCATACCTTAAGGTCATGTAGAGTTTCGACACCAATGCCAAATGTCTCCTGCTTCATGTTTTTGAACACGAAGAGCTTCCCATAAGAACTAATATTGTGCAAACGATTAAAGTCTATTACATGAACCAGTTTTCTATTGTAATATCTCTTCTGTCAGATTTTGTGGTTAACAAGGATGCCTCCCTCACTCAAGAAAGTTGTGGGGGTAAGATTTAACAAAAAAATTTACATTATATTTGTATTCCAGTATGGGTGCATGTACCTTCTGAACCAAAAGTGGACCAGTAAAGACATTGGTTATCATGTTACAAAGGATTTCTATTTCAAAGCATCAACTGCTGTCTCTTTTGACGCTTTCTGTTCATCTTTGGTTGACACCGGAAAAATCCATACAATGCCATCACAGTTTCCACAACCAAAACTACGGTCTGCTTGTGTCAGAGCCACGGACCCTGCCTTTTCAGAACACCAGTGATAATAATCAGAAATGTTCTCATCGACAGCAAATGGACTATAGATACTGATTCTGCAGCTCATGTGACACTGAAGACTGGAGTAATGATGCTGAAAATACAGCTGCGCATCACAGAAATACATTATATTGTAAAAGATATTCACACAGAGAACGGCTATTTGAAATCGTAAACATTTTCACAATTTTTACTGTATTTTTGAATAAATAAATGCAGCCTGCCCGCACCGACACGCAACCGAAGAGACGTCTTTCAAAAACATACTTTAGTGTATATTATATGGCATAATATTATATAATTACGTGGGAAAACATTGCAACAGAACATGACTAAAGGCAGTGAAATAGCATTTTTGTTCCTGCTATTTTAGCTAAAACGTACATCATGCGCTGTGCTCATTTGCAGACACATATCGGTTTTTCAGCAGACGGTGGTAATGACTAGAGGCTGGTGTGGTTGATATAATGCCAATATATACTCTTACATAATAGAATTATAGCATACACTGACATGATTTTCTTTCCCACAATATTTACTCAAAAAGCCTTGAAAACTCTCTTCCTTTACAGTAAAGCCATTATTACACGCTCAACTGTAAAACTGTTTCCTCCTGGACAATAACACCATTATACGACCATTAATGTTTAATATCTCAGCCTGTGTCTCGCTGTAATTACTTCATCTTTTTGTTTGGCCGCTGATGAGATACACAGAAGTAGGATTCTAGCACATGAAGCTGATCGCTCATGTATGCGCAGCATCAATAATTCAGACTAGAGCAGGTACTCCTCATGTTCCTCCAGTCAGGTTTCCATTCCCCCGCGGCCAGACTCTATCAAAGGTTCCCGACCTTCCCCTTTCAGCAACCTTCCCACATCCCCTTTTGTTTTTCGCCGCATCAAACCACACCACACACTCACACACACACACACACACCACACTCACACTCACACTCACACACACAAACAAACACAAACACACACACACTCACACACACACACACACACCACACACCCACACACACACACTCACACTCACCCACACACACACACCCACCCTCACATGACACTCTCTCTCCAACACACACCACACACACAAACCAACACACAAACACAAACACACTCACACACAAACCACACACACACACACACACACTCACTACTCACTCACACACACACACACACACAGACACTATCTCTCACACCCACACACACACACACACACACACAGGCCTCTCTCTCACCCACACCCCACCACCACACACACACATCACAATAACACACGACAAACACCCCACCCACCCATCACCACACTCACCACTCACACACCACACTAACCACTCACTCACTCACACACCACACACACACACACACTCTCTCACACTCTCTCTCTCACACCCACACACAAACACACACACACTCACACACTCTCTATCTCTCACACACACACACACACTCAACACACACTCACTCTCACTCAACCAACACAATCACACACTCACTCACTCTCAACAACACAACAATCACTCTCTCACTCCAAACACACCACACACAGACACACAAGAGCACACTCTCTCTCTCACAACAAACCACACACAACACCACTCACACTCACACACACACCACCACACAATCACACACTCACTCACTCACACACACCCACTCACACACCTCACTCACTCAAACCACCACTCATCTCTCACACAACACACAAACACACCTCAATCTCTCACACAAAAACACACGCACTCTCAAACACAAATAACACACACACCCATCTCACACCTCTCTCACACACACACACACACCCTCTATCTCTCTCTCTCTCACACACACACAAACACTCCCCTTCAACCACTCACTCACTCATCTTCCTTCACTGACTACTCACTCACTCACTCACCACCACACACACACACACAACCACTCCACTCACTCACTTCTCTCTCCTCTCACAAACCACACACTCAAACTTCACTCTCTCTCTCTCTCAACCACACACACACACACACACACAATCAATCTCTCACACACACACTAACTCTATCACACACACACACTCTACACCCACACACACACAGTCTCACACACCCACACACACACACACCACCACCCACACCACCCACTCACTCACTCACTCACTCACTCACTCCCTCTCTCTCTCTTCTTCTCTACCACAAACCCACCCACCACACCACACACTCACTCTCTCTTTCACACACACACACACACACTGACACTCACTCACACACAACACTCTCACACACACACACACACACACACACAACACACACACGCACACACCCTCACTCTCTCACACTCACTCACTCACTCCCACACACACACTCTCTCTCTCACACACACACTCACTCACTCTCAAACCCACTCACTCTCACACACACACACCCACACATCACTCATCTCTCACACACACACACACTCTCTCTCTCTCTTCACAACCACCACACAACTACCTCTCTCTCACTCACTCACTCACCCACTCTCTCACACTCTCTCACACACTGTCACACACTCACACACTCACTCACTCTCTCACACACTCACACACTCACACACCTTCACTCACTCACTCACTCACTCACTCACTCACACTACTCACTCACTCACTCACTATCTCACTCACTCACTCACTCTCGCACTCACTCACACACTCACTCACACACACTCACCACACACACACACCACACACACACACTTCTCTCTCTACACACACACACACCCACACACACACCAAACACACACTCTCGCTCTACAAACACACAATAAACACACACTCACTTTCTCACTCACACACACACTCACTCTCTCAAACACACACTCACTCTCTCAACACACACTCTCTCACACAACACACACACACACACACACACCCCAACACACCCCACCACACACACTCACTCACTCACACTCAATCACTCACTCACTCACACACACAATCAAACACTCTCTCACACACACACACAAACACACACACTCACACTCTCTCTCACACACACACTCTCACACACACACACACACACTCTCGTCTCTCTCTCCTCTCACACACACACACACCAATCAATCTCTCACACCACTCACTAACTCACTCGCTCACTCACACACAAACACACACACACCAAAACACACTCACTCACGCACTCCATCACTCCATCACTCACTCACTCACTCACTCACTAAAACACACACACACACACACACACACAACAAAACTACTACTCTCCTCTCACACACACACCACACAACACTCTCTCTCGTCTCTCTCTCTCTCACTCTCTCTCTCACACACTCACTCTCTCTCTCTCTCACACACACACACACCTCACTCTTCTCACACACACACTCACTCTCTCACACACACACTATCTCTCTCACACACACACACACACTATCACACACCACACAAACACACAAACACACCACACACACAACACACACTCAATCATCCACACTCACTCACTCACTCACTCACTCTCTCTCTCTACTCTCCAGACACCAACACACACACAAAACTCACCCTCACCACACACCATCACTCTCTCAACACACCCCCTACTCACAAACACACACACACACTATACCACACACAAACACACACACCCACACACACACTCACTCTCTCTCTCTCTCTCTCACACACACTCATTCTCTCTCTCTCACACACACAAACACACTCTCTCACTCTTTCTCTCTCTCTAACAAACACACACACACACAAACACACACACACACAAACACACAACACACACACACACACACAACTACCCTCTCTCTCTCCACACACACACACACACTCACTTTCTCTTACACACACACCCCCACAACACACCACAAAAACATCTCTTCCTATTCAACTAGGAAATGTGTGAAGCTGTGTAAAGCGTTTTCCATTTAATTCTCAAGTAATTAGTGAGCACAGACGGGCCTTTCTTGCACGAGAGAAAAAAAATTTGTCAAAGTTTGGATGAATTAATCAAAAGTAGGGCTGTACACTTAATATGGACTTGTGTCTGTAGATATTAAAGCGCAAAAGACTGCTATTGAAATATGAAGTCTGAACACATGATCTTCATCTCCAGAGTCACTTCACCAGCACTTCACAGTTCCCTTTGAGAAAACTACCGGCAGATGCACACAGAAACTGAGAATCTTCACGACAAACTGACAAAATAAAAATCAATCAATTATTAATAAAATATTTTTTAAGGAACTTTTTCATACATGTTTTCATTTTAACAGTAAACCTCTGTTGTGCAGCAATTTGTTTGGCTAAAAATAAAAACTATTGTTAAATTTTCACTTGATTACAGTTTAAAAGATTAATTAAATTGCCTTTGTTTGATTACCACAGTTTTTGATAATACATTTATATTAAATCATAAATCCAAAAAAATTTTAAACAGACAGCACACTTTCTGGTAAATAAATAAATACTTTTTCACAGGGACTTATTCATTTGTGTTATTAATTTGTTAAAGTTTTATAACGATTGATTAGACATGTTTTTTTAAACCATTAACAGAATCCAAGAGAAAAAAAATGTTAAAAGAAAACACAAGACTTTGGAAAACAAAACCGATTGCAACACAAACAAACAAAATCCAGACAAATTACATGGGAAAAAATTTGCGGGAAAAATAAATTGAAATAATAAATAAAGAATATATATAAAACACAGATTCAACAGGCCGCGGTATTCAATTATAAAACACTGAATCAGAATAATTAAGAGGACAAATAATTTAAAACAAATTTTGAAAAGAAAAAAAAAAACATTTTATAGAGCCCTATTACTGTTAATTGTTTTAAATTAATTTTATAAATGAGTTTTATAAAAGTTTTATGAATTTAATTGATTAGACTTTTTTGATAATAAAAGTTTAATTAAACTATTAAAAAAATTAAAATGGAAAAAATTTGGGAAAAAATCAAATGGAATTTGGAGAAAAAATGTAGTCCGATGGTGGAAATCAACGTCAGCCGGTAGATAACATTAACACCGTGGATTATAGCATATTTCAAAATGCGTCAAGAATAAAACTATAGTCCACTCAAAAAAATAAAAATAAAAACAGCCTCACAAACTGGCACTTACAGCACAGACAGATTTGTTCAACATAATGACAGCGATTTAGCCGTCGCTCCAAACCTGATATCAGTAAAACCAGCACTTTCATTCCTTCTAGCTTGTAGTAACTTATTTAGCAAACCAATGCAAAGCAGAGGCAGACTATAACAAAGCAGCATGCAGGCGAGATGATGTAACTGACGGACAGATGGAAAAATCACAGTTCCCTCTCCGAGGAGGCCAGAGACGCGAGAGAGCACGGGTCAGAATACATGAGAACAGATGATCGGCTGCGTGGGGAAATGATTCTGTCCTGCCACTGCAAACGGCTTGTTGTCAGGTAATATGCAGCTCCGCTTCAAGAACACTTCACAGTCGTGTCTGGAGACTAGTGTACTTCACTTAAGTGCTAATGATACCCAACCGTCAGGGACGACCACATCACTGAAACACGGAGTAGAATAGCTTCGACTTAAATAAATGATAAAAAAGTCATGCATACAATTAAAATATACTGTGAACATTAAAACCATAAACACTGCAGTCCTGCACTGCTGAACACAGTTTAAAAAATTGTAAATACAAAAAAATTAAAAACACAATTTGTGTGGAAACGTACCGGAAACTGTTCTGGTAATTTTCTGCCAACACACTCTCCGTTTTTTTTACGGAATGTATTTACGTGTTGCATGGAAAGTTTGAAATAGCTCATATGTGACCCTGGACTACGACTTAAGTGTCAATGTTTTGAAATTGGGATTTATGCATCATCTGAAGGTTGAATAAATAAGATTTCCATTGATGTATGGTTTGTTAGGATCGAGACAATATTTGGTTGAGATACAACTATTAGAAAATCTGGAATCTGAGGGTGCAAAAAAATCGAAATATTGAGAAAATCATCTTTAAAGTTGTCCAAATGAAGTTCTTAGCAATGCATATTACTAATCAAACATTAAGTTTTTATATATTTACGGAAGGAAATCTACAAAATATCTTCATGGAACATGATCTTTACTTAATATCCTAATGATTTTTGGCATAAAAGAGAAATGTATAATTTTGACCCATACAATGTATTGTTGGCTATTGATACAAATATACCCAGCGACTTAAACACTGCTTTTGTGCTGCAGGGACAAATGTTGGTTCTTGCTCAAAGCTAGTGGAGCACCATAGACAGCTACTCTAGGAGCATCTAATTGCCCTCAAGATCACATATAGAACTCGCAAGTGATTTAATAGTGGATGAATTTGGAATGAAAAAAACAACAAATGAAAAAGATGGGCTTCTCAAATACTTGCAGTTTTATAAGGCAGTTTATATATATATATATAATGAATAATCAACTGATAACGATTACAAATTGTATTTCTAATCAAATTTGGTTGTGGAAATATCAACATTTTTAAACGCCGTCTGTAACTTGTGTTCAAACATACATTAAATAATGACGAACAAAGTACACTGTAAAAATATGTTTTAGATGGAAGTTAGTTTACAAGAAATATTATTTCAGTCTTTCTACTACAAAATGTCATGTTTAATTCACTTTCTAAGTGAAAAGGCCAAATTTCTGTCATGTTCTGCCTCTTCTGTGTGTCTCTGCTTGAAGGAGTGTTAATTACCAACTTTTTGATTAAAAAAAATATATATGAAATCATAAAACACAGAACAATTCAATGGCACTATTTTGTGCTTTTTTATTTTTGTTATTATTTGATCAGATATCCTTTTCTATTATTAAGATTTAATTAAACCATTAAAACTGTATCACGAAAAGAAAAAAATAATAATAATGAGGGGAAAATGTATTTTTTTGGGGGGGCGGCAGATTTCATAGGACCCTACATGAGCATAAAAAAGTAATATATTTTTTTTCTATTCATACAAAATAGTTTATGGAAGGAATAAAAATAGAAAATATTACGATTTGATTTATAATCAACATTTCTTTTGATCCATCCATCTCCTTTTTTATTTCACTGCACTTGTCACAATGCATTCTGGAACTGTCTCTTCTATAAAGGGCACATGTGATGTTGCCTTTTTTGGCAAAATGTGGTATAATTATGCTGCCTACTATTTGGAACAGCCTTCATGTCTGGAACAAGTCCATGATGCCTACAAGCAGAACATACGTTTGGAACAGTGATAACTAGACTACTATTGACAGTGATGTGACGCAGGCTGTCATTACAGTGCTGTAAGATGCTCAGCTGCGAGCCGCCCTGTTATTTGAGAGCATGGTGCAGCTGGGGAACACTCGCTGTAATGACACAGCAGCTCATCAGCGGTGCTAATGAGCACTTCACACGCGCACACCGCACTGTAACTAACGCCTGTGGCGCATCACGTCATGTGCTGCTCATAAAAACACAAACAGGAAATACAAATGCTGCTGTCGTGCTTTAATGCAGCTTCTAAAATGCATATTTCCCATTATGGTGGCATTAGCATAATTATGAGTTTCGGTCATTTACTCCAAACCTGTGCGATTCTCTTTCTGTCTTCAGGGGAACACAAAAGAACACCATATTTTGAAGAATATTTCGAATGTTTTGGTTCATACAATGAAAGTCAATGGGGTCCAAAAATGTTGTTTTGGACCCCATTGATATTCTTTACCGAAACTGAAACTGAAGTTTAACAATCAATTATTTACTCAAATGCATTTAATAATCAGCACCGAGTTGTTTATAAACATTATAAGTTGCACATATGACGGTTTTTACATCAACTTTTTAGAGATATAATTATGCTTACTCCAATTCATTGAAAATGTAAACAAAGATTACTGGATTACGTTTTACATGAAAATACTATTTCAGTCTTTCTACTTCAAAATTTCACATTTAATTCAATGTGTTGCTTGCATTTTGGTAAGTATTTGGTGAAGTATTAGCAATTTCTGAGTAAAAAATCTACTTTTATTCCGTGTAAAAATATAATATTGTTTAAAAGATCTACTTTCCGAAAAAAAAAAAAAAAACAGCTGCGTACTTGAAATAACTTAACATTAACTGAAATAAAAAAATATCAAAAACTAAATTCTGATTTCAAACTAAGCTAGGAAACATTTCTCATTTTCATTTAGATTAGCTTGATGTAGTAAAATCACTAAAACTGAACATAAAAAACTGACCAAATTAAAATAACTAAATAACTAAAAAAAAAACAGAAAATATATAGATATTCAAAATAATAATAAAAACTATATTAGTATCATAATAGTGCAAAAACATAACATTGTTCAAAATATCTACTATTGTTTCCCACAGAAGAAAGTCTTAGGTTTGGATCAACACGTGGGGGAGTAAATTATGTGAAAAACTTTTATTTTGGGGTCAACTATCAATTTCATGTGCTCAAACTTAGAAATTGTTCCTATGGAAACATTTATAACAGAATCTATGCGTGGTCTTGAATTGCATGACAATAATTCAGCTCACATCCACCTCATATCACATTCAAAGCTTTTAATAAATGCAATTATCCATTGCACATCTGCATCTTTTATCATATTGCATACTTTCCGAAGCCTGAAACATTCACTGTGCAAGTACATCAGAACAGCTGCGTCTAACTACGCAAGCACAGTTTCACACACTAGCTATGTTTGCATCCAAAGTTGTGAAAAAAAATGGAATATAGCATAAAACATTTGCAGAATTTTTTTTTTTTATATTGCATAAAACATGTAAAAAAATAAAAAGGAATTTTGCATGAAACATTGGAGGAAACTATTGAAATATAGCATAAAACATGTGCAGGGAATATTGAAATATTGCATAATAACATTAAACGTGCAAAAAAAATTGGAATATCAAATAAAACATTTTCGGATAAAGCATTGTTTCCGTCTCATGTGTTCAAGAGAACAAAATCTACTTAGGCTAAAACAATGGAATATCGCAATTTTTATTTTTATTTTTTGAAAAAATTGGAATATTGCATTTAAAAAATAAAATTGTGAATAAAGCAACATTTCCATCCCATGTTTTTTCGAAATGAATACAATCTTCCACTTCCTGGGAAACTGGCACAAAGTATCAGTAATTTACTCTGTAAATGTGTTTCCATCATAGTTTATGCACGTTTTCTTACCAGTCTGTCTCAATTGAGCGCATACATTTTTTTGTGCATTTTGCAAAGATTTTATGCGCATCTTGGCCTTTCCATCCAGCATTTTTATGCAATATCCCAAAATGTTGAGCACTTGCACCGTGAAGTCAATGTGGTACAAAATATGTAAAATCTGAACGCTTCTAACAAAAGTTAGTGTCTGCTTGAGCTCATAAATATTCTGCACATGCATCACTCTCTGCCTGGCACATCCTGTTCCTTCTGGTGTGAACAATGAATGTGAAAAAACCTTCAGAACAGGTAAAAAACAAGAGGCCGCAGCAAACCATGCATCACATACTAACTCAACGCCATACACTAGTGCATTAAATCACAGCCACACTGACCAAAACCTGCACGACTGGTTAAGAGATTAACAGCAGATACATTTACATTTCAGCAGATGTTGCACAGCATTCCTCTGGGAGAATCTCCTGAAACCTGTCAAGAACGAGTGTTTAGGTCACATTTAATGCCAAAAATCAACCTAAATCAACCAATCAAAATAAGCCTATTTTAAAGAGCATTACGATTTTTTAAATTATTTTCATGACTATTAAGCACATTTTCTTCTCTCTTTTTCATTTCTTTTTACATGCTTTTGGCCTTTTACTTTACTTTAGTTTTATTTTTTTTTGTAATTTCGTTATTCTCAGTGTTGAGTCACTGTCCAAACAATCTTCATATAATTATTATTATTTTTTTTTTTAATAAAATGTGACCCGGACATATATCTGTATACAGCGCTGTTCTGTTACAGCAGTCAATGCACAAATGCAACTGAAAGGTGATGCAACTGGTAATTTTCATTTGCACAAATCTCACAGAGGGGGAAACAAAGCATTTGCACTGATAAATGTGATTATAATTGTAGTCATAATGGTCATTGTTAAAGGCCAGAGGAATATAAAGCCGTTTGGATCCCATCTGCTGAGAGCTGTTCATTCCCTACAGCTCTCCAAATGCTACTACACCAGGAGATTCACAGCAGTTTTACACACAAGACTGTCACCAACACGACATTTCAATGGTTAAACAATAGTCTAAAGTCTGTCATTCTTTACTCATCGTTACCAAAAACTATGATGAAAAATATTAGCTAACAACCTTTTTTTTTCTTTTTCACGACGAAGACGAGACGACACTGACATCACTGAAAACTATCAACATGCGATATCATTGACAAAAAAAGATTAGATTAAAATGTTAAAAATTAAGAAATAAAATCTCTATATAAATAAAACAAAAAAAATCAAAATCCTCTATATTTTCTTCAAAAAAAAAAAAGACAAAAAATACTGACCTCCACGAGTTTATGCTTGGGGTTGCCAGATGTCAAGAGTTAAAATCCCCCATCAAAGATTTTTTCTTTTTATCTTCTGATTCATAAATATTAAGAATTACACTGTTTTAGCTTTTGAGTTTTACCAGTCAGATTTATTATAGTTAGCTAAAACTAAAATTAAAACCATACAAAAAAATGTTTGTTCCCTTTGGCATAAACTTTTCCTGTACTACTGAGGCACTAGAATAAAACAAAACTAATAGACACACACACACTCACACACACCTACACACACACATATATATATATATATATATATAACTAAAAAGACCAAACACAACTAAAATTAAATGAAAACAAGAAACAAAAATAAAAAGGATCATATAGCAATAAAAACTGTTCATTTCTATATTTATTAACCAGGAAAATTCGGTCAAATAAACCAGTGTATGATTGACATTCGCTTGAATTGTTCTATGGTAAAGCCGCATTTTCTGATGAATTATCAAATGACACCAATCACGATCGTAACTGTGGTATAAATTTTGTAGTCAAATAATTGTGGATGTCATTTACCATTGATAAAGCATGACTTATGTTTTCATTGACAAACTGACTAAAATCCAGACTTTAGTCACTAAAACCTGCCTAAACAAAAACAGGACTAATATGACGAAAATTAAGTCATAGACATTGAACGGCCTAAGAAATGAAGACTAAAATTAAAAAATCAGCTCACAATTACTAGTCAGAACTCTTATTTTTTCGGTAGAACACATAAATAGAAATATGTGAAGCATCAGCTCATCATAGCATGCTGTTATAGTTACCTAAAACCATATGTGTAAAATAAACAGAAAAATGTTTAACAAAAATATACCAAAGCGTATTTCAGAGTTTAACTTCATGTACTAAAATAACAACTGGAAATAAACATAGTTTTTAGAACTTTTGTGTTTTTGGTCTTATTAAAAACATGACGAAAAACACAAGACAATTACTCACCTTTACCCAAATTAAAACGAATCGGAAATTATAAATATAAAAAACAAATATATTCTCAATTATACCACCATATACGGTTCACAGTGGACCGTGCTCTAAAACAAGGGTACGGGGAAGGAAAGTTAAAAAGTAAAGAAATTAAAGCATCCTAACAGGTCCTGTGAGCTGTGCAATAACGTCTTCTGCGTCATATACTAGACTTTGCAAGATTTCATGAAACGACTACATATCAGCATGCGAGTTGGAACAACCGAGAATTATTTTATTTTTTGGATGAACTTTATTTTAACAAGCATGCACTCATTCCCCGTCACGATCTTTGTTAAATATTTCATCCAATGAAACAGGTGTGTTACTCAAATGAATTTCCTTTGAAAGATCTTAAGATAAACCACACAACAATCCTCAACAACATGAGTTCCCGACTTCCAGCGCACCAGAACCAGCCAGAACATCAATCTCTTGTTGGTTGTCAAGGCTTTTCTGCTCCTCAAGCGTGCTTTAATCAGACGCTATTCTCAGCACGCGAAGACACGGAGAGACGCATGAATTAAGATGATGCTTCATAACTCCTCCAAAGTTCTTCTTTTTATGCGCAAACTGTCTTAGGAATAGTTGAAGGCGCTCTTACCTTAGCCCAGCTCGCCAAAGCCAAATGCACAAAATGCACATGCATACCTGCTGCTTGAAGCTTTTCCACTGGAAAATACAATCAAGCCTGATATTTGGTCAACTTAATTCAGCTCATGATGTTAATTTAGTCCCCCGGCTCTGATATTTTCTTTTTTGTGAGAGCCATTGTTTGCAGGAGATTACGAATCTAGCAGATTACGGTTCATAAAGAACACAAGAACTGCATGATCGCTTTAGAAAGATCAAATGACAATCAACATGGCGTTTAATGGGAACTAGAAAGTTCTGTCATTATTTATTCATACTCGCATTGATGCAGACTTTCATGTTCGTATTTTATCAGATTCAGAACACATGCAATAGTTCATATTGACCACCAATGTCACGCTTCAAAAGACCAAAAAAAAACATAAAAATCTGATATATATGATACAGTAGCTCTATGTGAAATCTTTTCAAAGCTTGCTAATAGGACCAGGGTTATTTTAATATCATAATATTATATACTATTATTATATATCATACAAACTATTATATGGTTTAATTAATATTTTGATGAGTTTTTTTTATTTTTAGATTGTTTTCATTGAATTTTGTCCGTGTGTCATTTGTATTATTGTAGTTAAAATGTCTATAATCTTTATTGGTATACATTTTTTATTTAAGCTTTAGTTGTGGTTATTATCGTATTCAGATGAACTAAATGACAATACAATGGTCGCCTTGGCAACAGCTGAAAAAAAAATTATAATCATATAAAGTTTTTTAATATTTATTATTTTTTAGGTTCAAGATATTTTATTTTGAAGTAGTAAAAAATATACATTTTGCAGTAGTAAATTATTTACGGTTTTAGTTTATTAAAATCAAAATATATTAAATAATCCTAAAATATTTTATTTCCTAAAGTAACTTTTATTTTACAGTGAAAATATTACATAGCATTATTTCTTATTTGTTTTTATTCTTTTTTTTATTTTTTTTAGCAATACACTACTTATTTTTTGGTTTTATTGTCATATTGATACAGTCACAACATTTTGTCCAAATTGTGCAGCCTTACAAACAAGCACAGCAAACCAAGATTTTTATAAAAAATAAATAAATATATAGACGTTGTAAATAACCACACTAACAATATTTATCAGAGAAAAAAAAATCACAAATGTGTTTCTTTTTCCATTTTTTCCCCCTCAAATTTTACAGCCCTAATAGAAAATCATATTCGAAAAATCCCACAAAATTTCCATGTTTTCAATATATGTATACAGGGCTTATACGCCTCAAAACTTACCATTTTGTGCGCCAAGGAACAAAAAAAATGAAAAACATAATATAGGTGTGAAACAACACGATGTTGAGTAAATGACAGAATTTCCATTTGCGTAGACTCTGGTTATTAAGACATTAAACCATGAAAGAGTTTGCAGAATGAAACGTTTTAGCATCAACATAAAATATTTCCCATGCATCACAAATCATCATCCGTTCCATTTAACCGTCCAACACAGACACATCTTGGCTAAATATCCTCACAAACCAGTCCTCTTTTAACGCATCTGAAGGCCCTTCGCACAAACACAATCGTTCTTTCACACACAAAGCAAATGCAAAGCTGCTGGATGAGATAAATAACTCTCCTATACATTTTATAATCTGTTTTAATACTGCGTGATTATTTTGGAGAATAAAAAGGCTGTCACTATGAACACTGGACAGTGGAGATGATGCCAGAGAGATCCAGGGGCCAATCCTTTAGGAGGATTAGCTGGGATAAAATCTAGAAAAATCAAACAAGCCAAACAGGTTATGGAGTTTAGACAGTCACAGGGATGAAACGAGCTTAACCGGACGTCAGTGCGCATGCACGCGGCTTATATGTTACGCCACAGTATGGATGGAGGAAAATTAAATCACAAAGCACCATTCTCATCATCAACCTCTGTGGGGCTTATAATGGGCCATACCGATATATACACAGGTAATATGCTCATATACAATATAATACAATGACAGACGAAAAGATGTATTGCTGAACATGAATGGTTAATTTATACAATATTTACTATGCATATATAATGCATATATTTATTTATTAAAAATACTGAATTTATAATACCATGTAAAAAATATTTGCATTTATTTTTTTATAAATAAATAATAAATACGTGCATATTTGTTTACTTATTTATAATTATATACAAATAAATACTGAAACGTGTATATTTTTCTACATATATGCCTTAAAATCGCATAGAATTAAGTGATTTCATATACTGTCAGCAATAGGGATGTAACGATTCACTCAAACTCACGATTCGATTCACGATTATTCTTTTGTTAACAAAATTAGATTTAAGACAAATTATGAATGAAAAAGTGTCCTTTTATTATTTCTCAGACAAAATGCTGCACATTTCTTTGTGAAATTGAAATCTAACAATATTCTATAATAATATACTAATATAGCACTTGCATATTGCTGCTCTTTTGTTTGTTTGATTGCTTCTATTGTCCTCATTTGTAGTCGCCTTGGATAAAAGCGTTTGCTAAATGACAAAATTTAAATATAATGTACATAACAAAACTACATTGAAATTTTAAAACCAGCCCCAAATCAATAAATAGTATCACAAATAAAAGACATCTTCATAGAAACAAACTAAGGCTTTGTCTGTGCTCTTTCCATTTAAAATTAGAGGCAACCACTGCATTTTAATCTCGATCCAAACAAAGATGCTGCATACATGCAACACGAGCAGTTTTTAATCTAAATTAGATTGTATAATTTCGAAATTTGAAGCAAAAACAGAATGGTTTGACTTCAGTTTTGTGAAACTATGCATAAAAATATCTGCATGAAACGGCAGACGAGCTGAACGAGACATAGATTCTCTCTCTGCCAGCAGGTGGCGCTTAAAGCATTTCCTTGGTTTCTGCTGTAAACAAAGCAGCGCTGCACTTATGAACTTTAATATGCTTTATACAGAGGCAAGATGAAAAGAAGAAATACCCTCTAAACTTTTCTAAAGACAGTAAGTTCCCCTCAGACATACATTCATATAAACTCCTACACCTAACTGAATCCAGATTTGTTTAGCATCTCACATATTTTAATCGATTTTCAGCCGGCTCGCGGTTAATCGTTAGATCCCTTGTAGAAATACACCGATATATCGGTATCGTCCTATGTTTACTTGCTGTTTGTGATATAGTTTTTGATATAGGTATTGTATAAATCAGTAATAAATTGATAAAAATAACAACAGGCCTACCTGCGTTTCATCAATATATTTTGTCTACTGTTGCTACGGTAACCTCTAAATCTACTGCTTAGTCAATGGATCACACATTTCTGTTCATTTAAAAATACTCAATTTAGAATAAATACTATGCAAATAATAGTGTCAAAACATAAACATTTAGTACTAAATAAAAATGTGCACATTATATTTAAAAACCATTAATAAATAAAACAATCATTAAATAAAAACATTATACTTATAAATAACTTGATAAATAAATAGCAATGTTTAGATTTTTACTTTTTATATACATTTTTATATACCTTATATAAATAAAGAAAATATATATATATATACCGTGGGTACGGAAAGTATGCAGACCCCCTTAAATTTTTCACTCTTTGTTATATATTGCAGCCATTTGCTAAAATCATTTCAAGTTAATTTTTTTTCGTCCTCATTAATGTACAACCAGCACCCCCTATTGACAGAAAACCACAGAAGTGTTGACATTTTTGCAAGATTTATTAAAAAGAAAAACTGAAATTATCACATGGTCCTAAGTATTCAGACCTTTGCTCAGTATTTAGTAGAAGCACCATTTTGATCTAATACAGCCCTGAGTCTTTTTGGGAAAGATGGCAACAAGTTTTTCACACCTGGATTGGGGATCCTCTGCCATTCCTCCTTACAGATCCTCTCCAGTTCTGTCAGGTTAGATGGTAAACGTTTGTGGACAGCCATTTTTAGGTCTCGTCCAGAGATGCCTCAATTGGTTTATAAGCCGTGCTCTGGCTGGGGCCATTCAGAACAGTCCAGAGTTGTTGTGAAGCCACTCCTTCGTTATTTTTTTGTGCTTAGGGTCATTGTCTTGTTGGAGGGTAAACCTTCTGCCCAGTCTGAGGTCTTGAGCACTCTTGAGAAGGTTTTCGTCCAGGATATCCCCGTACTTGACCGCATTCATCTTTCCCTCGATTGCAACCATTCGTCCTGTCCCTGTAGCTGAAAAACACCCTCACAGCATGATGCTTCCACCACCATGCTTCACTGTTGGGAGTTGGGGGGTGGGTTTTTACTGTATTGGACAAGTGATGAGCAGTACCTGGTTTTCTCCACACATCCCGCTTAGAATTAAGGCCAAAAAGTTCTATCGTGGTCTCATCAGACCAGATAATCTTATTCAGGTGTTTTTTAGCAAACTCCATGCGGTCTTTCATGTGTATTGCACTGAGGAGAGGCTTCCGTTGGGCTACTCTGCCATAAAGCCCCGACTGGTGGAGGGCTGCATGGATGGTTGACTTTCTACAACTTTCTCCCATCTCCCGACTGCCTCTCTGGAGCTCAGCCACAGTGATCTTTGGGTTCTTCTTTACCTCTCTCTCCAAGGCTCTTCTCCCCCGATAGCTCTGTTTGGCTGGACGGCCAGCTCTAGGTAGGGTTCTGGTCGTCCCAAACGTCTTCCATTTAAGGAATAGAGGCCACTGTGCTCTTAGGAACCTTATGCAGCAGAATTTTTTTTGTAACCTTGGCTATATCTGTGCCTTGCCACAATTCTGTCTGTGAGCTCTTCGGGCAGTTCCTTTGACCTTATGATTCTAATTTGCTCTGACATGCACTTTGAGCTGTAAGGTCTTATATAGACAGTGTGTGGCTTTCCTAATCAAGTCCAATATGTATAATCAAACACAGCTGGACTCAATTGAAGGTGTAGAACCATCTCAAGGATATGGACAGCACCTGAGTTAAATATATAGTGTCACAGCAAAGGGTCTGAATACTTACCATGTGATATTTCAGTTTTTCTTTTTTACTAAATCTGCAAAAATGTCAACAATTCAGTGTTTTTTCTTTCAATATGGGGTTCTGTGTGTACATTAAGGAGGAAAAAAATTTAACTTAAATGAATTTTAGCAATGGCTGCAATATAACAAAGAGTGAAACATTTAAGAGGGTCTGAATACTTTCCGTACGCCACTGTATTACAGTTAAATAAACAAATTATGACTAAAATTTTGCATGTAAATAATATATAGTTAATAATATACTTTGCCTACTGCTGCTACAGTAACCTGCGAATCTTCAAATGTGCTTAATCAATGGATAATGCACACATTTCTGTTCATTTAAAATACAGAATTTAGAATAAATATGTAAAAAAATATATATAATTTATAAATAAAATATGCATATTTTATATACATCAAATAACACCTTTTAATAATATTTCTTAAAACAATAAATACTTTTTTTAATATTCATATATGTCTACTGTTGCTACAGGAACGCTCCCAAAGCTAAAATTGTTAGTGTAGATAATGCAGCAAATTTATGTTAATTAAGATACTAAATTAATAGATAGTATGCAAAATCTAAAAACAGAAAAAATAAAATTTAATTATAATATTTTGTATCTTAAATAAAAACAGATATTTTTTAAACAATATAGATTTTTTTTTCATAAAGCGCATAATATAGTTTACTGTTGCTACAGTAACCTCCGAATCTACTGCTTAGTCAATGGAAAATGCACAGATTTTGCCCGCTGTGAAGTGACTGTTTCTGGAGCTTCTAGATTTCATGCTCACCATCGCACTGAGCGGCAGCTGCCTGCAACATTAAGCATGATTCCTCAGTAAAAATGCGTTTTAACGCAGAAGCACAAGGAACGGACGATGCCTTTCCAGATGCAGTCAGGTCTGATTGAATGAGGAGAGGAGATGCGATGCGATGCGATGCGATGCGACAGCGGCGTTATCAATCACTCCTGCATGTTTCCCATACAGCTGACAATCACTCAATGCATGCAGACGTTCAACGACGCGCAACACTCGCGTAAACGTGAAGAAAGTGACTCGGCGTAATGACTGCGGCTGCGTCTCAGACTCACCCTGCTAGTTTGGGCATCCTGACAAAGCTGAACACGTCCATGATACGGATCGCCTCCGAACTCACTTCGATTCCATCCCCGCAAACGTCTGAATCGTGTAGAAAATTAACGCGACGGAGCTTTCCTCAAGTCAGTGCAATTGGCAACGGGATCTCCTGCATGGCTGCGCGTTGACGGCGGCGTCGCTTGCGTGCAACACGATCCGCGTTCCTCTCAGATGCACATGCTCCACGGCTCCAGATGCCCTCGGCCAACTTTATTTAATTTCCCATCGCGGTGGAAACCGAACGCCGGGATTGGCGAGCGATGGAGGAGAGCGAGATGAAGCGAGAGACCGAACGGAGGGAGCGCAGGAGGAGGAGGAGGAGGAGGAGATTGTCAGCCGATAGACGCTCCATCTAATCTCAGATGTCCACATGTAATGAATAATCTCGCGCGCGTGCAAAGGTCAGCGTCATTGCATGAGCGCGCGACGCGAGACTGGAGGGGAATCGAGAAGCGCGTGGGTGCTTTATGGAGGAGGAGGAGGAGGAGGGAGATATAGAGATGAGGAGAGAGAGGAGAAAGTTATTAGATGAGCAAAGAGAGAATATACACCAGTGTTGCCAACTCTCACGCGATGTGCGATGACGAATTACGCTACAACAACAATTATTAGCTGTCAGTGTAAAAAAAAAACAGCCACCATAAATGTCAAGGTTTTCCTAACAAGCAACTATATATTTTTAAACCCGCGATTTTTTAACGTGACTTAACAAAAAGAAAAGAAAGAAGAAAAAACTCGCATAAAATATGCAGACTTGGCAACTCTGATAAACACCTGTGCGTGGCACGTTCTAATTTGTATTAATGCGTCAAGGTGCGAGTGTAACGGAGGCCAGCGAGTAGGTGCTGTGCAGGTAAAACCTCACTCCCCTGATCTCAAGAAACACACTAGCGACTGATGCTAGAGGCTGCAGTCTTTAGCCTCCTCGTTAGTGCGCCCGCCTCCCATGCCAGAGACGGGCACTCGTCTTTTTCTCAACTTTCTCCGTCTCACTCGTCTTTTTCCCTCCCTTTCTCCGTCTCACTCGTCTTTTCCTCACCTTTCTCCGTCTCACTCGCCTTTTTCAACTTTCTCCATCTCACTCTCCTGCTTCTCTCCCTTTCTCCATCTCACTCGTCTTTTTCTCAACTTTCTCCACCTCACTCGTCTGTTTCTCTCCCTTTCTCCATCTCACTCGTCTTTTTCTCAACTTTCTCCGTCTCACTCGTCTTTTTCAACTTTCTCCGTCTCACTCGTCTTTTCCTCAACTTTCTCCGTCTCACTCGCCTTTTTCTCAACTTAACTTGCCTCTAACTCTCTCATCTGTCTGCACTGTAGAGTCGCAATGTTTACCGCCTGGAATGCACAGGCTTGATTGGCTGAGGGGTACCACGTGGGATAGCTTAACTCGCATGCAATTGGTCTGTGCTTTTCCACTACCGCTATCGTAAAGACTGCAAAAGCTGCGCCGGCCAAAATAGAAGCGCCCCGTCAGGTTTTAAATCATATCATAACCTTCTGTTTTGGCTGTAGGTCCGGGTCCGTATGGGACGGCTTCTGGGTCCGGACCCGGACCGCGGTCCGCCTGTTAGTGACCTATGCAATATAGGTCCGGAGCGAGGAGACGAATGGTGAATAAGTCATATTTTTGTTTTCTTTGCCGAGAGAGCTGTCAGAATGCATCAAATATCTTAATTTGTGTTCAAAGATGAACGAAGGATTCATCTAACAGGTTTGGAACCACATGAGGGTGAGTAATTAATGACAGAATTTTCATTTTTGGCGTGAACTATCCCTTTAAAGGTAGTGCATTCATACCGGAGCAGGCAGCAAAGCAATGAGTATCACGCGGAGTTAAGATATAACAGTCTAATGGTTTTAAAAGAATGGAGTATGTCAGAAGGGAAATATGAAGAATCAAAAAAAACCCCCAGAAAAAAACAAAAAAAAAAAATATGTATAGAAGACATATGTTAAACTTGTTATTAATTATTTAGTTTGGGTGAAAGTATGGTGTATTATAAAAAAACATTATAAACAGCATGTTCTATATCGAAGTATGACTGAAATAACATGATCGGAGCTGTTGTCTTGATTGTGCTTGCTGTTTCCTATTTATGTGAATCCCCATATTAACAAACTTTCAAGACTATCAAGTTTCCCCAGACATGTAGCTGCTGCTGTGACGCTGTTTCCAGTGTGAATACTTTCTGTAGCTGCAGTGGCGATGTAGTTTCACTGACGTGAAACCGGCATAAAGGTGCACCAAACATTTCACAGAAATATATTAAAATTGTATTAATTTTGGATTGCTTGGTTGCAAGCATAGGATGATCACAATATGAAGTCTGGTTAAGCCAGACTTCTTAACTAGCTTAAAGGGCACCTATTATACAAAATTCACTTTTACATGGTATTTGGATATAAGATGGCTCTAAAACGCATGCAAATAAGTTTTTAGCATGACAGACATGATAATCAAAATCAAATAGATGTTTTTTTACATCGTTTTTTTTAGCAGGTACGAGCTGTAAAGGCGTAGCTCTATTCTGGAAAAGGGGGCGTGGAGCAGTAGCTCATTTGCATTTAAAGAGACATGTACAAAAACAGACTGTTTCTGCTTCGACTCAAAATAGAAATTTTCAAAATAATAAATGATCTGTGGGGTATTTTGAGCTGTATCAAACACCTTCTCAACAACTTCTCCACAAAGTCCATGAGGTACCTGTACAGTACCTGTTTTGAATCCAAGAACGACTCTAAACCAGATTGATTTCAAGCTTCTGAACTTACTTGTACATATTGGTAGCTGGAACCCTCC